>CAWUFW010015114.1:0-377350 GCA_963921515.1 Calotriton arnoldi | reverse complement strand
CCAGGACAAGTGGAGTGGCACCCATACAATAGTTGAACAGAAGGGAGAAGTCACCTACTTGGTGAATCTTGGAACTCCCAGGAGCCCCCTGAGGGTGCTCCATGTCAACAGATAAAAGCCATATGTTGACAGGGCTGACATGGGCTTGCTCATGGCAACTGATGAGGACCAGGAGGAGGAGAGTGACCCTCTCCTGACCTGCTCTCTCAGAACCCTGATGATGGGTCAGTAGATGGTGTTGCTTTGGCAAGCAGCCTCACTGACCATCAGCAAACTGAGTGCAGACAAGTTCTGCAACAGTATAGACATATGTTTAGCCTGACCCCTAGTCAGACTACCTGGTGCACCCATGAGGTGGACACTGGAGACAGTCTGCCTGTCAAGAGTAAAATCTACAGGCAACCTGACCATGTCAGGGACTGTATCAGGACTGAAGTCAAGAAAATGTTGGAGCTAGGTGTAATTGAGCCTTCAGATGGCCCTTGGGCTAGCCCAGTAGTCCTGGTACCCAAGCCTCATACCCAGGGTGGTAAGAAAGAAATGAGGTTTTGTGTAGACTACAGAGGCCTCAATGCAGTCACTAGGACTGATGCCTATCCCATACCAAGGGCAGATGAGCTGATTGATACTTTGGCCTCAGCCAAGTATCTAAGTACATTTGACCTAACAGCTGGCTACTGGCAGATCAGATTAGCTGATGATGCAAAAGCCAAAACAGCATTTTCGACCCCTAGTGGGCACTACCACTTTGTGGTGATGCCCTTTGGATTGAAAAATGCACCTGCCACTTTTCAGAGGTTGGTGAATAAAGTTCTGGCAGGGATGGAAACTTATTGCTCAGCTTATCTAGATGATATTGCTGTCTTTAGTTCCTCCTGGCAGGATCACCTGGTCCACCTCAGAAATGTTTTGGAGGCTCTGCAGAAAGCAGGCCTCACTATCAAGGCCACTAAGTGCCAGATAGGGCAGAGTCAGGTTGTGTACCTGGGCCACCTTGTAGGTGGAGGCCAGGTTCAGCCTTTACAGAGCAAAATCCAAACCACAATGGAATGGGTTGCTCCAACCACCCAGACACAGGTGAGAGCCTTCTTAGGCCTGACTGGGTACTATAGGAGGTTTGTCAAGGGATATGGATCTATAGTGACCCCCTTGAATGATCTGACCTCAAAGAAAATGCCAAAAGGTTCAGTGGACAGCTAGCTGTCAGAAGGCATTTGAAGACCTAAAGCAGGCCATGTGCACTGCCCCCATCTTACAGAGTCCAGACTACACCAAAAAGTTCATTGTCCAAACAGATGCTTCTGAGCTGGGTGTGGGAGCTGTACTGTCTCAACTGAATGATGAAGGTCAAGACCAGCCAGTAGCTTTATTAGCAGAAGGCTGACCCGAGAGAGAAACGTTGGTCAGCTATAGAGGGAGGCCTTTGCTGTGGTGTGGGCCCTGAAGAAGCTGAGGCCATACTTGTTTGGCACTCACTTCATAGTTCAGACTGACCACAAGCCCCTCCTATGGCTTAAACAGATGAAAGGTGAAAACCCAAAACTTTTGAGGTGGTCCATTTCCCTACAGGGGATGGACTATACAGTGGAACATAGACCTGGGACCCAACATGCCAATGCAGATGGACTCTCAAGGTATTTCCACTTAGAACACGAAGACTCAATTGGTCAAGGTTAGTTTAGTGTCCCTGCGTTTGGGGGGTTGTGTAGGAGAGTAGGCTCTGCCTCTTATGTTGCCCCCACTTTTTTCTGATGTTTACACTGGTTTCTGGCTATAGTCTGGCTGGGTCCCTGCTAATCAGGGCCCCAGCCTCTCTGTTCTCTCTAAACGACTTGAAGTGCACTCTAGGTGCACTAGTGATTGAATACTGTGGTACCTTATGAGTCCCTAGTATATGGTACCTTAGGTACCAAGGGCATAGGTACTTCACAGGCCTACCAGGGGCTGAAGCATGTATTATGCCACCCCTGGGAAGCAGACTAAATCTGACACCACAGGCCTGCTACTGCAGCCTGGGTGAGGAAGTGCTAGCACCCCTCACTGAGATATAGGTCCCCTATATCTCTCCTGCACACACATTGAGAATTATCAGTCACCTCTAAAGCAGGCCCTATCGATCCTGAGGGCAGGGTGCTTAGTTTCCATGTGAGGGGGTGCCTCTGCCTGAGCAGGGCCCCTCTGCAGCTCTCAGAGTCCATTCTCTGGTGCTGTTTGTGGATCGCGGTTAAACCATATACTCGTAAGTGCATTATATCCTCGCGGTAAAATGCTAACTTTGGAATGGCTGCATCAAAACATGTCGTGTTTGGAGTCAAACATCTTGGAATACTACCCCCCGCCAGTCCTGGCGGCGGGGGTAGCATTCCACCCTTCTAGAGGGATAGACATGTACCTACTGTGGAAACGCAGTAGAATCCTGCAGAGCCCTGGCATCACAAAATGGATGCCACCAGTCACAGACACTGGGCTGCCCCCTGCTGATGACCAACACTCGCAGTGGAGGAAGCCCAACAATAGATATCCTGTCCCAAGGGGTGTGACCACCTCCCAGACAGGGTTTAATGTATTGGGGCTGGGTGGGTGCACTCTTAGAGGGCTTTGAAGTTCTGCACTGGGAGAGCAGAAGGCTCCTCTGTGCATACCCCAGTTCAAACCGGCTCAGGGGCTACCTGCCCCTGCTCTGGCGCGAAACTGGACAAAGGGAAGTGGGTGTAGCCACCCACTCCCCTGACCCTCCCATAGGTAGGGTCATAGAGCTAGTCCCTCCCTTTCTTTTAGTATAAGAGGGGGAACCTGTGCATTGCAAACTAGATTTCCCTGGACGACGCTCTGAAGAAGAATCCCGGACCTTCGACGTTCCACTACCTTTGGAAGACTGAAGAATCTCCCTTGGAGTCAAGGAGTGACTCCCCTGCTTGGCAGGCACCAAAAACTACAAACAACGGTCGCAAACTACGCCGCTCCCGCTGGAGTCCGAAGTCCCTGCAGCCCAAGAAGTGGATTTCCTGACTTCTCAAAGGCCATCGCGAGTCCCCAGCGAAGCTGAGGCCAGTGGACCCCAAGAGGGACGAGGAACCACGACCCCTGGGTACCGTGCACTATTGTCGAGTACAACCCCTTCACAACGTTCTACGAACTTGTGCTTTGGACCACGTGTGGTCCTAGCCTCCAGCAGGAATCCCTCCGAAGATCAGAGGCCTACCATGTCCCGAGTGACCGTGGGCCCCTGTTGAGCGAATCCTCCCGAGGCGTCTTTGCGATCCCTTGCCAGCCGGCTTGTGGGTCCCCAGAAGACTTTCTAAAGAAACCAAAGGGCTCCCTGGTTGCTCCAGGCCTGCCCTGACTTACCCTCACTGGGTGAGTCCCTCAGACCTTGCTGGTCTGCGCCATTGACTTTTACACTTTCCCCGAGACTTGCTGTTACCAAGGCTTGTTGGCTCCAATCGAGTCGCCGACACCGCAGTAAGCTGGAGACATCGTGGGACATGCCGAATCCAGCTCCTGGTCATCGTCGACGCCTCCTGGACCTCGTGGCTGAAGAGTCAAGGCCCCCGTGAACGACCTGAATCTTGCGACGACGGTGGGCATCCATCTTCCTTGCCCCGAGTCACTGCCAAGTGACTTTGAACACTGTCCCCTCTGCTTTCAGGTCTTCCATCTTCTGAATCCAGGCTTGGATTCCTCCGGACACTTCTCCTGTCGCCGCAAGCAGCAAGTCTTCACTGGCTCCCATTGAAAACGACGCTGCGACCCGACACCAAAGAACACCTATGCACCCGGCTCCCCTGGGTGAGGTAACTTCAGCACTACGGTGCTCCTGTGGGTGTGGGCCCTAGAACTACTTAGCCTGTAAGTGACTTGCTTGTAGCTACCCTAGAAGTGCCCTAAAACTCTTACTTTCCAAGTGCGACTATCGCGCTGACTCGTACATGGTTCGCGTCTGTGTTAGACACACCGCGTCCAACTCCCTTGCAATTCTATCTGTAACCGCGTCCTTCGACTCGTACAAGGACCGATCGGTGTGTTCGCCTCGAACACGCAAGGGACCTTTAACATTGAAATCTCAATCGCGTCTGTTCGCATAGACTCGTACAGGACTCGCACCGGTGCCAGGACACCGTGTCCGTCCCCTGTGGGTCTCCTACAACTACCTGGGGTGGTTCTTGGGGGTCCCTCGATTCTAGATGCCCTAGACCTAGGTCTAGCCAAACTAAGATTGCGATATTCGATTGTGCTAAACTTATTTTGATAACATTTGACTTGTACATATGTTCCTGACTTCTAATCTCATAAAGAGATTAGTAGAGAGTTGTTTATTAATAAATACATATATATTTGATATATATACCTGTGTGGTGTCTTTTCATTTGGTGATTCAAGAGATTGTGTGGTAAAACAAGCTGCTTTACATTCCTTCAAGACTTAGCCTGAAGGCTGCTCTCCACAGCTACCACTAGGATAGCTTTCTATAAAGGTTGTCTTAAACCTATCTACCATAAGAGTCGAATTGTTCTGGTGCAAGGTGTCCACTTTAATTAGTGAACAGCATATACCAGGCCAACTTCTCACATGGGGTCTACCAGGCACGATCATAGATCCCTCAAATGCTGAAAAACAGGGCAGATTCAAGTTTGTTTTTAGCCGGGACACTTGCTGTTAACTACGGAAGTAGCTTGTCCTCTTCTGTTCCTCAAGGATGCCTGTGCTTTTGGGCTAACAAGACAAAATGTAGTTGTGGCTATACCAGTGGGTATTACGCTTAGCACCTGGGGTCTATAAGTTCTGTTAAGTGGTTCATGCATACGCCCAGTTAGTAGTTCGGTCCTGACTATGTGAATCCAATATTAGAACTAGTGATGAGGAAAGAGATTGTCACATGTAATTTCTGATTTCACACATTTGTGCTAATCATGTAATTTTCATTTCACTCAGAGACCCGGATAATGCAAGAAATGTCTGGTGAGAGTGACCCTGGATTTTTTCCGCAGGCGCGTACTTTACACTAGCAATTGTGTTCACTGCATTACCCTTGAAGCTGTATGGCCAATACGCACGCCTAGTATCTCGTTTACACGAGGGCAAACTTCATGCCCATTTTAACAAAGATAACTACTCATTAAAAATATTTGTAAATCCTTTAGCTCTTCTGAGAACTACGCTTATTACATATTAAAAATTAAGCATTTCCACCCACCCCAAATCCTGTCTAATTCCGGCAAGAGCAATGGCTGCTTTGTTACCGTATATATTAATAGGAAGGGTAATCAAGCGTTTAATGTTGTCGATCATTCGCTTTCTGTGAACCTGGCCTGAAGATCATTCATGTTCACATTCATGTTCCCATACTCCAGTTGGTGTATCAGTCCATCCTTGCAGATGAGCACCCTTGTTATTATACAGATCAACCCCCCCTTATAAGTCACAAGGATCTAATTGCCAACTGTTTTCCAATCTCGTGCAATGTTAAAAGATAGCTTTAACGTTTGAATCTGGCTGTTGCCCTCAAAGCCATCTTAGGGCTTTGCCCCTTCCCAGAAGATTCTGGGGGCACCGCTCATTACCTCCCTCATGCTCAGAGAATGTGTGATGGATCAGTGGCATTACTCTCCAGACCTTCAAGCCACCGCTGAGCAAAACTACAGGCAAGGTCCTTCAGGTGCCTAACATAGAGGGGCCAGACAGAATTTCAGAAGACCTCATGGTGGATACAGCAACTAGATCAGTGGCACATTTGGAGACAAATGACTCTTTCCTGAGACTAAGGGAAGAAATGGTTCCTGGTGCAGTGGGAACAGAATAGAAACCAATCAGCTTAGACATGAACACAAACCCATGTCATTCTTGCCAAATAAATATAACTTCCCGTTTTTCAAAACATAAATGCGTTATGTTAGCAGCATTTGTATAGGGCACACCTTCCATTTGTACAGCACCGCAGTGCTGTGTGTGCATTGCAAACACGTGGAATGTGTAGAGGTGGGCGAGCCAACAAATTAACAGGGAAAGCCGAGCTAGAGCCAATCAAAGGGTCTGATTTAGCTCGAGTGGACGAGCTGAATCTTGAAAATATTTGGCATGTAAATCATGCAACTAACATCATGTAAAATATTATGAAGTATCTTAAAAATTAAAAAAGTGTAAGTATTGAACACGTGAAGCATTGAGAGGTATTTATTAAAAGTGATGAACTTAGAAATATTCCTACCCAGGTCACAGACCATAATGACATTAGTGAACTAAGAGGCAAGTCACATGTCATGTGTATCCTAAACGTGGCCTAGATTCTTATTACAGATGGAACAACATTATATTCTATTAAATCAAACACAAACGGTACAAAGCGCACAGTTGGAACTCACATATTTGTGGGCACTATCATATGTGATAATGAAGAAAAAGGAGGCTCAGTGAAATAAAATATTTGCCTAGGGTCATACATTTTGCGAGCTTGACAGCTGGGATTTATCACAGGTTTTCTTGTTTCACATTGTGCAATTCAAACACAAACTGGGTATATTTTTCTGTTTTACATCAAAATGCAAGGCCTTTCTAAATGTTCTTGGAGCACAAGGTTATAGTGTATTGGCAGGCAGAAGCCACATGATGGCTCATCATAAGGGATCAACGAAGACCTTGAGATGAATGAGAGCCAGAGCTAACAATCTCGCTTGAGCTTTCAGCTGCTCGTCCACCTCTAGCAATATAAAATGTACAAACATACACACAGGAGCAGCTCCTACTCAGGAGCGGAGGAGCGTCTCCCCGCCTGCTGCGAGCGCAGCAGGCAAACACAAATAAATACAAGCATTTGCAATGCAATAGGTCTCGCATTTGCTAGAGTTTGAGCTATTGGCATTATAAATGACAATGCCTTTTATTAATGTTTTTTGAAAACCTGCAAGCGGTGCGTAAGCACACACTTTGAACTTCTAGTCATTGCTTATGAGAAGCAAGGCTGGCAGTAACCGCGCCTCTTTTACTGCCAGCCTTGCTTCTCGTAAGCAAGGACTACAAGTACAAAGTGCGTGTTTACGCACCGCTTGCAGGATTTCAAAACATAAATAAAAGGCATTGTCATTTACAATGACAATAGCTCAAACTCTTGTAAATGCGAGACCTATTGCATTGCAAATGCATGTTATGAACTAGTGCTCAGCGATGGATATCCTCCCAGATCACTCTCCCCTTCGGGGCACATTGAAGGTCAACAGCATTTCAGAAGTCTGTAAATGGACACCGCCTCTACCCGAGGTGGTCAGGGCTTTTCTTTTCCAAACAGAAGAAAACGCTACAAATAAAGTTAAAACTCGGATTTTGTATTCAGAAACATGCAAACAACTACTGGAACTGCTGCATTCTCTTTTGGTGGCCACACAAGAGTGTAGAGATCAGCTTCCAGAGTATCCTCCCTGTACCGCAAGCCACAGCCTGTAAAGCTCAGGGGAACTCTGCTGTTTCACAGGAAATTTATAACCCCAAAAAAAAAAAATGTTAACTTGAAAAAAAACAAATCCGCTTGAATGTTAATCCAATAATTATTTTTGGGCATTTTTGAGAAAAGATTTTTTTTGTTACTCTTTAATCTGAAATGCTGACAATTTGCAGAAAGGGGTGAGGTATTAGATAATGGGATATGACTGTTGGTGGTGGTAGTTGTGGTGGGGGCTGCTTGGTGTGGGGGATTTAACTGAATGTATAATTGATTAGGAAAAAATTTAGGACACCACATAGCAAGCAATCATCAACAAAGACAACCGTTCATGCATTTTTTTTTATAGCACATGCACGCGCACACACACACACATCTAGGCAAACACACCCACTAAAACTACCGGATGTACATGCTCCTTTCCACAATGACCATCAGACATGAAGTCACCAGGCACAAAAAGACATACAAGTATCCATGCATTTATGCATCCGTGTGCACAGACCTAAAGGAGCCGGAGCATACAGATAAAAAAAACTAACATGCATTCACATCACCTCATAAGACGTTATCCATGAATACAAATCACCTGCTCAACACGTGCACACACATATACACACACACACACTATCTCTCTCTCTCCTCCATTATACAATACATTCAGAATGCATACACACAGGTACAAAGTCAGCCTGGGTTATGGTAATAGATGCTTAATTGAAACTGGTGAAATTCCGAGTTGACATCAGGTAAAATGTAGTCCCTGGGAAGAGAAAATCACATTCGAATTGAAGAAAGGGTGCACAGCCAACAATCAACCGACCACTGGCCTCTCACTGGAAAAATCACTTATGCTGACAGATGAAAGAGTCCAGTCTCCCCGTTCATCCAATGGTCTAACAGTTAAAAAAGTACTGGTACTGTGAAGTGTTTACATAAACAGCACTGGACGGTGCTATCTTGTCACAGAGGCTGTGCTGCTCGTCCTCCATTGGCTCGCTCACTCACCAGGGACTCTCTCCTCCACCCACAGAAATGACTGAATAACGGGTAACAAATCTGTGCAGGCCCAAAAGTTACTCTGTGATGTGCGGTCTATGCGAACATCTCCTGGAGATCACTGAATGGTGGGTGGTAGGTCTCAGCAATCACTGTGGTTTCCATAATGAAGTGGTGCACATATGCGCGAGTGCACTGGCACAAAAGGGAGCATTTCCACAAAAAGCGCACTGCAAGAACGCAGACGGCACAAGGTCGAAGAGCAGAGGCGAAGCTTCAGAGGAACAACAGAACTGTGCAGGAGTTTTGTTTATTCCACAAATGAATGACATAACTCCAAAAAGTGCTGCAATAAACAAGCACGGGGGCAGTTGTACTACAATAGCAATGAGAATGCTGGAATCTATATAGTAGCTGGTATAAAAATGAAATGACAGCAAGAGAACTGGAAAACACAAAGGTCCATCTCTAGACAACATATGAGCCTCTTGAAAAAATAGGAATACTATTTTTATGAAAAGCACAGCTGCTCGAAACTGAGCGTCTCGGCGCTGAAACCAGCAAGCGGCAGACTTAGAAGGAGAGTCACTAAAGAGAAAACAGCACGTTTTGGGGAGTTTTCGGAAGCAGGATCCAGATGTGGTGGAGTGTATTTGCAGAGGTAGAAATTCCACAGTTTGGCAGCCCCTGCATGAAGGACCGACCACCGATGCGGATCCTACAGACTCTATGAATAATAAAGTGAAAGCGCGCCATGCGCGCGTTGTGCTCAAACGCCGCTAGCCGTACACGTGCACATCGCCTGTCCGGGCGCGTGCACATCTCCTGTCCCCCTTCGGAAGCTAAATCCACAACAATAGATCTCGCAAGCATGCAGCGCATGCACTGCGTCGCTAGGCGAGACCTAAAAACGGGCACAACAAGGCAGACAGCAGCAGTGGAACAGCAGAAGAGCAAGGCTCTCCCATTGGACCACCAGGGATGAGGTGCAGGTAGGAGCCTGCGGGTGGAGGAGGGCCTCGAGCACCTACCAGGGAGAGAGGTGTCTGGGGCAGTGGCAGGCTAGGCTACGTTGGAGCTTCTTGGGCGTAGAGCGGGACCCTGGCCAGGAGGTCAGAGGTCCTCCTCAAACACCCGAGCAGCGGCCGGCATTAAATAGGGAAGGGGGGACTGAAGCACAGCTGGGAGGTGGGCGCGAGAACGGCAGGGGGGGCGCGGGGGCAGTGGCAGGAAAAAGGGCAGCGAGAACGGGCAGGGAGGATAAACGAGGGCACAGGCACAAAAACAACGAAGGGCAGAAAAAACAGAGTCACAGACAAAATAGGCACAGAAATTACAGTGAAAATGCAATAAAGACAGGAAAAGACACCAAAAACGGGCACAACAAGGCAGACAGCAGCAGTGGAACAGCAGAAGAGCAAGGCTCTCCCACTGGACCACCAGGGATGAGGCGCAGGCAGGAGCCTGCGGGTGGAGGAGGGCCTCGAGCACCTACCAGGGAGAGAGGTGTCTGAGGCAGTGGCAGGCGAGGCTACGTTGGAGCTGCTTGGGCGTAGAGTGGGACCCTGGCCAGGAGGTCAGAGGTCCTCCTCAAACACCCGAGCAGCGGCCGGCATTAAATAGGGAAGGGGGGACTGAAGCACAGCTGGGAGGTGGGCGCGAGAACGGCAGGGGGGCGCGGGGGCAGTGGCAGGAAAAAGGGCGGTGAGAACGGGCAGGGAGGATAAGCGAGGGCACAGGCACAAAAACAATGAAGGGAAGAAAAAAACAGAGTCACAGACAAACCAGGCACAGATATTACAGTAAAAAAGCAATAGAGACAGGAAAAGACACTAAAAACAAAAACAGGCACAACAAGGCAGAGAGCAGCAGTGGAACAGCAGAAGAGCAAGGCTCTCCCACTGGACCACCAGGGGTGAGGCACAGGCAGGAGCCTGTGGGTGGAGGAGGGCCTCGAACACCTACCAGGGAGAGATGTGTCTGGGGCAGCGGCAGGTGAGGCTACGTTGGAGCTGCTTGGGCGGAGAGCGGGACCCTGGCCAAGAGGTCCTGCTCAAACACCCGAGCAGCGGCCGGCATTAAATAGGGAAGGGGAGGGAAGCACAGCTGGGAGGCGGGCGCGAGAACGGCAGGGGGTAGGGGCCGCGTGGGGGCAGTGGCAGGAAAAAGGGCAGCGAGAACGGGCAGGGAGGAGAAACGAGGGCACAGGCACAAAAACAACGAAGGGCAGAAAAAACAGAGTCACAGACAAAACAGGCACAGAAATTACAGTGAAAAAGCAATAAAGACAGGGAAAGACACCAAAAACAAAAACGGGCACAACAAGGCAGACAGCAGCAGTGGAACAGCAGAAGAGCAAGGCTCTCCCACTGGACCACCAGGGATGAGGCGCAGGCAGGAGCCTGCGGGTGGAGGAGGGCCTCGAGCACCTACCAGGGAGAGAGGTGTCTGGGGCACTGGCAGGCGAGGCTACGTTGGAGCTGCTCGGGCGTAGAGCGGGACCCTGCCCAGGATGTCAGAGGTCCTCCTCAAACACCTGAGCAGCGGCCAGCATTAAATAGGGAAGGGGGGACTGAAGCACAGCTGGGAGGTGGGCGCGAGAACGGGGGCAGCGGCAGGAAAAAGGGCGGCGAGAATGGGCAGGGAGGAGAAACGAGGGCACAGGCACAAAAACAACGAAGGGCAGAAAAAACAGACTCACAGACAAAATAGGCACAGAAATTACAGTGAAAATGCAATAAAGACAGGAAAAGACACCAAAAACAACAAGCATTGAAAATGCAACAGATCTCGCCTTTAATTAAGTTAAAGGCATTTGCTTTGCTAATGGTATTGTATAGCAAGCAAATGGCTTTAACTTAATAAAAGGCGAGGCCTATTGCATTTTCAATGCTTGTTGTTTTGTGCCAACACTTTGTCACACGAGAAATACAACAAATCGCATTGTTGTGTTTGGCAAAAAAAGTTCGCTGAGTTTATGAAAGTATTTTACTTACGTAGCCTTTATGAGTGCAGTCTTTATTATGCCTTCATGTCGGAGTGGTTAAGAGTACAGTGACTGCAGCCGCCGTTACCAGCAGTCAGCTAGTGGTGGCAGCGTTCAAAGTCAGTGAGTCAAGAATGCGTCATCAGTCAATCAGTTATACTTCCGGCTGCAGCTGGGGTGAGATGTTGTAGCCTCCTTATGAGGACAGGTTGTTTGTTTTTGCTAATTCAGTTCATTGCTCTGCATACTTGAGCGCCCATGCACTGTATAGGCGTCTCACTGCTGCATGCCACAATGCCCAGGCACTGCAGGGAAGTCTCTGTGCCACATGACGTTGCCAGGCAATGCATAAGTCTCTGCGTTTCTTGCCACTGCGCCCAGGGACTGCATGGAAGCCCCACATGCTGCTGCCAGGCACTGCATAAGTCACTGAGCCACATGCATCTGCTCCCTGGCTCTGCATGGAAGTCTCTGTGCTGTATGGTGCTATGCCAATCTCTGTGCTGCATGCCTCTGCACCCTGGCGCTGAACGTCTCTGTGCTCCGTGCTTCTGCGTCCATGTCCTGACTGGACATCTCGGGGTGGCGGGCGCTGGAAGTCTCGAGCAGCATTCCTCAGTGGCCAGGCACTGGCAGTTAAGTCTCTGTGCTGCGCGCTCTGAGCCCGGGCACTGCCCAGAAGCCTCTGTGCTGTCTGACTGTGCCCTGCACACCGCCTGATGAAGAGGTCCGGGGTGCGCCCTCCCCGGCTGCTTGCATGTCAGATACAAAGCATTACAGGAATGCTAAACGGTCTGTGCTGTCTCTCGTCTTTCCTCCTTCTGGAGGCCTCTCAGATGAGTTTCAGGGAATGCTTGGCCATTTTCAAGAACTGGACCAGTTTGTCTCTGGTGCGCTGCTTCAGCGCCATCAGCGCCCTCGCCTTCTCATCCAGGTCCTGCTCGATGTCGAAGATGATCTTGGCGCGCTCCTCTGCTTTCTTGAAGAATGAAGTTCTGACAATAGAACACGTGGCTTTGAAATTGATAGGGTAATTGTTTAGTTCTTGTTCTGTCACTTTGTACCTCGATTCTGGAGTGAATATATTTTAAAACGAGCTGCTGAGACGGGAGGACCCTAGGAACGGCCACGCTCATCATCCAACCTTTGCTCATTAAAGTGTTTTCAGTAATAATGCTTATTTTCCACACTTTAGAAAGACGAAAGCTGTCCGATACAGCTGAACTATATAGGATGCAGACATGAGTTTGCAGCGAGCACATATTTGCTAGCCTTACTTGCATTTTTGGTTGTTTTCGAATTATAAACTTGCTCAGAAACACGCGAAGTTTTAGCTGAAAGGAACCATTAACGGGACAAACCAAGCACAATGGTTAAATTGAGAACTTGATGGAATACTGACATCACGCTGAACAAAGGTATTGTTTGAAGTGCAATGCAAGGATTATAACAGACGTTTGAACATATTAGCGCGTGTGGTGCCAGCCAGGAGAGGGCGCTGCCATGCCAGCAGCAGGGTGACGCTGACGAGCGAGTGCACATCTTTGTCCGTCCGCGTGCACGCTTTGCAATCCGTATTGATTCCAAAAGGCCCTCGCATGGCGAGAGCAGCGCATGCGCGCTGCTAACGCCAGGCGAGACCTAAAAAGGGCATGTCAATGCCATTTTATTTGACAACGCACTGGCTTGCGCTGTGTACAGCGCGAGGGTGGGGGTGAATCCTGCAAATGCAGCATGACAGCACTAGTCTACGGTGCGCATGTCGGATTGGCCAGCCCGACATGCGTACTGTAGACCCAGCAATCCAAAGGCTGTGACACAGCCTGGAGATTGCTGGCACAGGCCCCCAGCCTCAAAATGAGTGCTGGGTGTCCCTGATCCCACTAATCTTGGAGCTGCTTTCACAGCATGAGAGAAGCTCCAGGATTGGTACGAGTTGTGTTCCTTTTCCTCCTTGTGAACAGCAAAGAGAAGTGCCACACCAGTCCACACCAGTTGTGCTCCCAAATTTATAGTGAGACATGCGCCTTTGCACCCCACCATTTTTTATTTAAGCTAGCCACCACTGCTTACACAATACTATTGCACATGTTTGGGAAGTTCTTACTGCAATATAAACGTTTTCTGTTCTCTCTGCTCCTAGGAGCTAGTGCTGAGCGACATAAGAACCCACAATAATATCAAACAAAACAAAATAACCTTTATTCCTTGGTCCACAGTATTTAGGAATAGAAGAACCATTCAAACAGCAAAAATGCTTGACGTTAAAAGTAAGAATCTGCATTCTTTATTACCAGAAATATAAAAATATTTATTATTATATGAAGAAGTAAACAGTTGTAATGAAGTAACATAGTTAACATTCAAATCAGGCTTCTCCAACAAGTAGCTAGTGTGCTACTGGTAGCTCTCCTATGTGCAGTCCATCATACTAAATTAGAATGTTTTGCATGGTTGGATTAGTATAAACATACCAAAATTGATTATATTCAAGACAAAAATGTGTGTATTTTCAGAACTCATAAGCCATGCTTGGAGAAAAACTGGTCAATTTATGAAATATAATAAAAGCTGATATTTCAGTGCTAAATCAAGTGGCTTTGGAGAGACTTATTTATTACTTTGGTTTCAGGGGCATTAGAGCCATAGCTATTAGGTATTACTCAAGTCGATGCATTCAAAATTGACTTGCTCCTTTTCTGCATTACGGCTGGCAACCATGCCTGATGTATAGAGCTGATCGCAGCATGCATATGGTGACCCTTGACCTTGCCAGGTAGGTCGCTCCCCCACCACACAGCTCCGCCTGTGTTGTCTGCCCGCTGCTTCTGCAGGTAAGATCGCCCTCCGCTTGTGGCCCCGGTGCCCGTTTTTTTTCTGCTTGTCTCCCCTTTTCCTTTCTGTGCCCCTCGCTGCCCCATTGTCGCTGTGCCCGTGATTTTGTCTGCTCTCTCCCCTTTTCCTTTCTGTGCCCCTCGCTGCCCCATTGTCGTTGTGCCCGTGATTCTGTCTGCTTTCTCCCCTGTTTTCCTTTTTGTGCCCCTCGCTGCCCCATTGTCGCTGTGCCCGTGATTTTGTCTGCTCTCTCCCCTGTTTTCCTTTTTGTGCCCCTCGCTGCCCCATTGTCGCTGTGCCCGTGATTTTGTCTGCTTTCTCCCCTGTTTTCCTTTTTGTGCCCCTCGCTGCCCCATTGTCGCTGTGCCCGTGATTTTGTCTGCTCTCTCCCCTGTTTTCCTTTTTGTGCCCCTCGCTGCCCCATTGTCGCTGTGCCCGTGATTTTGTCTGCTTTCTCCCCTGTTTTCCTTTTTGTGCCCCTCGCTGCCCCATTGTCGCTGTGCCCGTGATTTTGTCTGCTTTCTCCCCTGTTTTCCTTTCTGTGCCCCCGCTGCCTCTCGCCATTCCCGCCGCTGCGTCCCTGCGGCCCCGCCCCCTGACCGCCCATTCGCTGCCCCTGCCTCCCGCCTCCCAGCTGCTCCTCCCTCCCACCTCCCCATAAATGGCAGCCGCTGCGCGTGAGGAGAGCGACCCTTGACCTTGCCAGGTAGGTCGCTCCCCCACCACACAGCTCCGCCTGTGTTGTCTGCCCGCTGCTTCTGCAGGTAAGATCGCCCTCCGCTTGTGGCCCCGGTGCCCGTTTTTTTTTCTGCTTGTCTCCCCTTTTCCTTTCTGTGCCCCTCGCTGCCCCATTGTCGCTGTGCCCGTGATTTTGTCTGCTCTCTCCCCTTTTCCTTTCTGTGCCCCTCGCTGCCCCATTGTCGTTGTGCCCGTGATTCTGTCTGCTTTCTCCCTGTTTTCCTTTTTGTGCCCCTCGCTGCCCCATTGTCGCTGTGCCCGTGATTTTGTCTGCTCTCTCCCCTGTTTTCCTTTTTGTGCCCCTCGCTGCCCCATTGTCGCTGTGCCCGTGATTTTGTCTGCTTTCTCCCCTGTTTTCCTTTTTGTGCCCCTCGCTGCCCCATTGTCGCTGTGCCCGTGATTTTGTCTGCTCTCTCCCCTGTTTTCCTTTTTGTGCCCCTCGCTGCCCCATTGTCGCTGTGCCCGTGATTTTGTCTGCTCTCTCCCCTGTTTTCCTTTTTGTGCCCCTCGCTGCCCCATTGTCGCTGTGCCCGTGATTTTGTCTGCTTTCTCCCCTGTTTTCCTTTTTGTGCCCCTCGCTGCCCCATTGTCGCTGTGCCCGTGATTTTGTCTGCTTTCTCCCCTGTTTTCCTTTCTGTGCCCCCGCTGCCTCTCGCCATTCCCGCCGCTGCGTCCCCTGCGGCCCCGCCCCCTGACCGCCCATTCGCTGCCCCTGCCTCCCGCCTCCCAGCTGCTCCTCCCTCCCACCTCCCCATAAATGGCGGCCGCTGTGCGCGCCGCGCCGCTGGCGCGCCAAAGGCGCGCCTAAGGCAAGCCCGTCTGCGCCCGTCCGCGACTGGACCGCGCCCAGCGCCAGAACCCCTGGATCCCACCGATGCATCACCACCCGACGGACCTACGACGCCGCCACACTCACCGCACTCAATGCCGGCCGGAACCCTGCCTGCTACCGAGCCTCACCGAGACGCACCCACGGACCCTTCACCTGCCAAACCTGCCGATTCACCTGCCCCCGGACGTGCACCACCTCCGCCAAGTCGAGCACCAGCAGCAACCACCTGAAATGCATCCTGCTGAACACCCGCTCCGTCCACAGGCACGCCGTGGAACTCTGGGACCTGCTCGACGCAACAGCACCGGACATCGCCTTCCTCACCGAAACCTGGATGAACGCCTCCTCAGCGCCCGACATCGCCATAGCCATCCCGGACGGATACAAGATCACCCGGAGGGACCGCGTCAACCAGACGGGAGGAGGCATCGCCATCGTACACAAGAACACCATCCGCATCTCGACTAACTCCGACGAGACCTTCACCGCCGCTCGAACACCTACACTTCCAGATACACACTGACCCCAAGACCACCCTCCGAGGCACCCTCATCTACAGACCCCGGGACCACGCACACTATTCAGCGAAGACATCGCAGACTTCATCAGCCCGCACGCCATGCCCTCCGCCGACTACATCCTCCTAGGGGACCTCAACTTCCACCTGGAGAACAACAACGACAGAAACACCACCGCCCTGCTGGACAACCTCGCCAACCTCGGACTCAAGCAACTGGTGAACACGCCCACCCACTACGCCGGCCACACGCTTGACCCCGTCTTCTCGTCCAGCAAGCACATCTCCTTCAGCCACGCCACCGGACTCCACTGGACCGACCACAGCTGCGTCCACTTCAGCTTCAGAAAGACTACGACCCACCACCACCCGCAACAGGCTCCCCGCCGGAGCTGGAGCAAGATCACCGCCGAGCAGCTCACCGCCTCCCTCAGCCAGAACACACCCACCAACACAACGGACCCAAACGAAGCAGCCAGCAACCTCGCCAAGTGGCTGACCGCCTGCGCCCGACGACCTCGCACCACTAAAAACCCTCCCAGCAGACCCGGAAGCAAGAAAACCCCTTGGTTCACCAACGAACTCAAGGAATCCAAGAAGAACTGCCGCACTCTCGAGAAAACCTGGCGACTCGACCAGACCACAGACAACAGGACCACCCTCAAGCACGCCACCCGCAAACACCACCAGCTGATCCGTGCCACCAAGAAGTCGGCACTCAAAGAACGACTGGACAACAACGCCCATGACAGCAAGGAACTTTTCAGCATCGTCAAAGAGTTCTCCAACCCCAGCGCCGGAAACAACGACATCACCCCCTCGCAAGACCTCTGCAACTCACTCTCCGCGTTCTTCCACCGCAAGATCACCGACATACATAACAGCTTCGACGCACAAACAACGCACCCTACCGCCGAACCAACGCCCGCCACCACCACCCTCTGCAACTGGACCCCGATCAGCACCGAAGACACCACCCGCACGATGAACTCCATCCACTCCGGATCACCAACCGACCCCTGCCCACACCACGTCTTCAACAAAGCCGACGCCACCATCGCACCCCATCTCCGGGACATCATCAACTCCTCCTTCCACACCGCCACCTTCCCGGAGAGCTGGAAGCACGCCGAGCTTACCGCCCTCCTGAAGAAACCAACGGCGGACCCCACCGACCTTAAGAACTACCGTCCCATCTCGCTCCTTCCGTTTCCGGCCAAAGTCATCGAGAAGACCGTCAACAGACAGCTTGCCGCCTTCCTCGAGACGAATGGATCCCTCGACCCCTCGCAGTCCGGGTTTCGGGCCAACCACAGCACCGAGACCGCCCTTATCGCAGCCACCGACGACATCAGAACCCTAACCGACAACGGGGAAACAGCTGCCCTCATCCTCTTGGACCTCTCCGCGGCGTTCGACACCGTCTGCCACCGCACCCTAGTGAAGCGCCTCAGCAACATCGGAATCCGAGAGAAAGCACTGGAATGGATCATCTCGTTCCTCGCCGGAAGAACCCAGAGAGTCCGCCTCCCCGTTCAGATCCGAAGCCACCGAAGTCATCTGCGGCGTTCCACAGGGATCCTCACTCAGCCCAACCCTCTTCAACGTCTACATGAGCCCCCTCGCAGCCATCGCACGCCGACACAACCTCAACATCATCTCCTACGCCGACGACACCCAGCTGATCCTCTCCCTCACCAACGACCCCACCACCGCCAGAGCCAACCTACACGACGGGATGAGAGACGTCGCCGACTGGATGAGGAACAGCCGCCTTAAACTGAACTCAGACAAGACGGAAGTCCTCATCCTGGGCTCATCACCCTCCGCCTGGGACGACTCCTGGTTGCCCCCGGCCCTGGGCACCGCGCCCAAGCCAACGGACCACGCACGCAACCTGGGCTTCATCCTGGACTCCTCCCCTGTCGATGACCAGACAAGTCAACGCCGTCTCATCTTCATGCTTCAACACCCTGCGCATGCTCCGCAAGATCTTCAGATGGATCCCCACTGAAACCAGGAAGACCGTCACCCAGGCACTCGTCACCAGCCGACTGGACTATGGGAACACCCTCTACGCCGGAACCACAGCCAAACTTCAAAAAGACTCCAGCGCATCCAGAACGCCTCCGCACGACTCATCCTGGACATCCCCCGACACAGCCACATCACCGGACACCTGAAAGACCTGCACTGGCTCCCCGTCAGCAAGAGAATAACGTTCAGACTCCTCACCCACGCACACAAGGCCCTCCACGACCTGGGCCCAAAGTACCTCAACGACCGCATGACCTTCTACACGCCCACACGCCAGCTACGATCAACCAGCCACGCCCTCGCCACCGTACCACGCATTCGCAGAACCACCGCCGGAGGAAGATCCTTCTCCTACCTGGCAGCCAAGACCTGGAACTCCCTCCCCACCCACCTTCGGCGAACCCAGGACCATCTCTCCTTCAGGAAGCAGCTCAAGACCTGGCTGTTCGAGCAGTAACTTACCCCCTCCCCCAGCGCCTTGAGACCCTCCCGGGTGAGTAGCGCGCTCTATAAATGCCGTGATTGATTGATTGATTGCCAGTAAAGTCATTTTGTCTGACAAGGTTACTATTAGAACCCAAATCATGTTAGGAGCGTGGGATGAGTTTCATTGAACACAAATAGTTCTTATTACTAAAGAGGTTGGAGACCTCAGTTGTAAATAAACCTTAAAAAAGGTATGTTTACTGTGGATACCCTGCAGCACGGCAGGCCTCAGAGCCTCCATCCTCTCCCTGAGGTAGGGCGGAGAGCTTTGAGCACCCCACGTCTGCTAGGGCACAGGGCTGGGTTTACTTGTCCATCCTCAAACACCCACCCTTCCACCGAACACGAGCAAACACTGTCACCCTAGGCTGCCCACTCTGAAGAGTTACAGCTCCATCTCTTGTAAGGAGTCAAGAGCACCCGCAACCTGTGCCAAGAACAGGTTTACATTCATGACATCACACTGCGTCGTTTCCAAGGTTCCTTTATCGAAGCTGACAATTTACTGGGGGAATGCCTAAAGGAAGACGTGATTAAACATTTCTTTGCCACAGAGGAGTAATGGAACATCTTCTCGCATGGACTGGGGAATAAAAATGTGCCACAATAACGAAGATGTGTCAGCTCAGAAGACTACACGGAGCTGCAGGATGTGCTCGACAGCACGTGCGAAACCAACAAGTTTCTAACACTAGGTCGGTAGTACACAATCATTATGCCCGATTAAGCCACCTGTGACTAGATGGAGCATACATGCCAATGTTTTACAACAGGAAGGTGGGAGATTTTGAAATAAAACTCGGGAAGATGGGTCTTCCCTATTGACTTATATTGTAGTCTCCCGCCTGAATAGGACCTCTTGGCCTGTATGATGGAGGCCCTTGAAGCAGCGGCGACATGCAGATGCATCTCCATACGCAATGCATCGCTGATGTTGGGGTGTGGTACGCTAAAAGCTGGTTCAACTTGCTTAGGTGGGCACTCCACATGAGAATAAGGGTCTGCGTCCATCTGTGCATCGTGTCTGCAAAGAGTGCTGCGCCCTACTGCATGCTCTGACCCTACCACACAACACTGGCAACAAGTGGGTCTTAAAGTGACCTGCACACCCAACGATGTCTGCAGAAAATGAATCAATGCACTCACCGAAGACCTTACCAGTTGTCCCTTTTACCTCTGTCCCTGCTTTCAATGCAGATGTAATGCCATGGCATGGAAACTGTGGAAGGCCTGGCTCACATATTATCTTGTGGCAGCAGTGAACTACTGCCCGATCTTTAACTTTGCACAGGAAGAGGAACATAAATTCTTTCTAATGTTGTAGGACACTGGTACTCACGATGACCACAGCGCAGTGGTCAAGGCAGCTTTTGGACCTCGACACAATGCAGATCATGGACGATTTGCAATATGCCACGCAAAAAGGGGTGGAAGGATTTGAATGATGTCTACCATACGCAAGTAAGGGTGCAGGTCTGTAGGTGTGCACTAGCAAACCACAAAGACAAGTTGACGGCTCAAGCAGTCTGACGTGCAGGTCTGTCTGTGCAGTTATGTGGTCTTACTGTAAGAGAGATGGGATGCCTCTAAAAGCCTCAATAGAGCAGGGAAGTTCTTGTGAACTTTAACAAGCAATAGAAAACCAAAACCGCATGAAGAGAGTCTTCACAAAGGCCTCTAACTACCATTAGTGGACACACAGGATAAACCGAATTGTTACACAAAACTAACGAAGGCTGTCTAGAACGTGAACTAAACCCTAGGTCTACAACACAGATGCATCACAAGAGGAAAGGCTGGCTGCAAATTCCAGTTTAGGAAAACTTCTGTTACATAACAGTATTCCTGAAAG
Source organism: Calotriton arnoldi (assembly GCA_963921515.1). Classification (NCBI taxonomy): domain Eukaryota; kingdom Metazoa; phylum Chordata; class Amphibia; order Caudata; family Salamandridae; genus Calotriton; species Calotriton arnoldi. Next base: position 356,639 of record CAWUFW010015114.1, on the reverse strand, counting down.
GCTTTTTTAGGTTACAAAATATACATTCCATAATTGTGTTCTTTGGCGGCATACCAGATGATGAGAGATGACGTGGAGGTAACAGATATCATAGGAATTCTTTTGAGCAAGTCGACTGCTGTGGTCACGGAAATTAACTGAGAGTCACTAGGGTGAGGGAGTTTGTCTGGAATGCTATTTCTTCCAATAATTTATGAGGAATTTTACTTTTTTCACACTTCTACCTCACTGACAAGACCACACCACCAATATCATCAAAGTGGGCTTTGTTTGGACCTGGATCAGATTCTGCCCTGATGTAGTAGTTGAAACTGCATCTGCTCATTTACCTATGCCTTCAGCTTACTGGCAGTGGTGTTGCAGGGGAACTGCATCAAACTAGTTATTGTTTCCATTCGATTATTACATTCAATTTTCACCCCTTCTCCTTTGATGGCGCACATAATTACACTGCGCGACTCTATTAATACTCACTCTTACCCGCTGCTACACCTCTTTTTCTGAACTGCTGAAACACCGGCGATCCTCCAAACTGAGACACAGGTTTTAAAGGCTGGGACTGGGCTTGGTCAACTCTAGATCTTATACAGGGGTATTCTAGCTCCCTTTGCTTCAGTAACTAACCAACCGATGTGCGACCATCTGAAGGTATGCTGGTATTTACACCTTAATCTTTTTTTAAATCAATAATATTTCACCTTTGGTCATATCGACCTTTGTTGACTTGAATCGCTTGGAAAGCCAAATATGACCCCATAATAAGAACCAGGAATCATTAAGATTAATGAGTTTATTTTAGAATATTAATCAGTCCAATATATAACAAAATAAAAATAAGTTCACAAGACACAGCAATATGACTTACAGATTGAAATGTCTCATAGGTTGAGCCATAATAATGAGATACAGGATGGTAACAGCCACAAAAAGAATAAAACAAATTGTCTCAAACAGAAACGGCTTTTTTTAAATCTAAACATAGATTGGAGGACAGATTTGCAAAAAGAGATTTCTATTCATGGAGCACAGAATGTGTCAGCATGAAGTCGAACTTTGAGAAAACAAGAGAGTGTTCAGCATAAAGCCTTACACTTATGGGAAAGCCCTGCAAGAGAGATCTCTTCCCTCTCAGAGTCGGGGAAAGAATTCAACCTTGAACATCCCACCATTCTGGTACGAGATGAACAGAAGGCCTCCTTTGACCATTATTTCTCCCAGTTCACCGACAGTTTCCTCCCCGCAGACTTCACTATCAGACGTCTAATACAAACAATGAGTTTTTCTATAGCTAACGAGAAGCATGATAACACACCTGTAAAAGGAAAGAAACAGCATACTGGCACGGTTAAAACACATTTTCAGTAGGGTCTAAAGTCAGGCTAAATTAAACCAATAGTCAACATGAACTTTGGTAACATGATTATACATATGCACATAAATATTGAGATTAAATGAGAGATGTAATTATAAAGAAAACATGATTACATGGGGGAATTAATCTAATTCTCTTATACATGAGTTCTGGATAACTACAATGGTTACATTTCATTCATTGGATTAAGCGCATTACACACATTAATAAAGTTAAGTTGCACACCAAAGACAAATGTTGTATATGAATGTATGTGTATATTTGTGGCGTATAAAGAGTGGAGCCTAAATTACGCTGCTGCACCTTCAAGGACCTGTGCATGGAACATGGCGCCCACTGAATCAGTAACAGGTTTGGTAGGTAACATGGGGTGTAAGCTTACACGCAAATTCACACCATCAACAAATCAACACTCAAAATCCAATTGTGGATCAAGCTTTATGGTCTGGTTTCACATCAAAGTCTTAGTTTTGACCTGGCCCTGTAACACTCTGCCTGCTTGGAATTATAGTATGTGAACATTAGTGCCTAAAGTAATTCAAATCAGCTGTAAACCATCTGGATGTATACAGATATGAAGGAGACTTTTTTTTATCAATACACTGCATGAATTGACCTTGTGTGCCTATGAGTGATAGCCAGGTGCAGTACCCCATTATGACAGGAGTTGCCAATGTTAAGTCTAGGCTGTAATAGCATGTAGAGGGCATCATCAACTCCACTCAGCTAGAATGAGAGTGAGAAGGAGGAGTACCTGAGGGAAGATTTACTTTCACAGTAGTACAATAAGGAGCAGATTTGAGAAGTATGCAATGCCATGGTGTAAAAGTAGGCAAAGTATAGGACCACCGGCAAATTTGGCTCCATTAAACCTGCTTGGCACTGCCCCCAATTCAAAATGTGGAACAAGATTGTAAGATTTTTCTGTGTAATTTTTTTGTGTTAAAATCATGCTATAAATGGCCAGACTGGATAACCAGAGATCCAAAGGGTTCAAAAAACACTTCCAGGAACTTGAAAGGAACCCCAAATAAAGTTTAGAATGTTGCATTTATTTTCCTTTTGTCGGGTTCTGAGGATGAGCATAAATACCTTTGGAGCATCAATCATCCCTGTGTTTCTACAGGCACTGCCTTGTTGGAAAACAGTGATTACTCTAGGGCGTAATCCTGGACTTTGATCAACCAGTGACATTCACAAATATTATATTTAAATAATATTAACTCCTGTTCTATGGTGGGTCAAAATATTTTCCAGCGTTATAGTCTACACCCAAAGGGCTCTTAACTTCTGTTCTATTGTGAGCCATGCATTTGTGGCATTTACTTCTCACCTCTGGCAGAGGCAACTACTTCCACACGCCTACTAAGGATCCAAGACAATGCCATACCAGACGGCATGTATGATCTTTTACAGGTTACTGACCTGATGTCTAGATATCTATTTCCTTGGCCAGACACCGTTCTGGGGGCCACATGATAGAGGGGATCAGGTTCTGGTGCAGACTACATTCGTCACAGGTTCAATTACCCAATCAATTTGCTTTGTTTTTACCCTGGTGATACTTACAGGAAGAAACAGTCTTATGTTCTAGCTCTCTCATCAACGCATTGCAGTTCATCTGCCCTGATCGCAGGTGGGGTCCAATCGAACTTGCATGTTGCTCCTGTATCTGTTTCATGAGAGGTCAGTCTCAGCCTACGTCTTCACCATGTGCGACCTCCCTGGAACAGACGAGTGCAACCTGATGGGGCCTTTTTGCAGCAATCTGGTTTCTTCAACAATTACAGCCCACTTATCAGCTGGTGCAGTCTACTCTGATGACAGGCAGGTGTGAACTACCTACAGGCCAGTAAAGATGGATCCCATGACAAAGTATTTACAGTCCACCTCTGGGCCAGCGTAGATGGATCCCAGCGGCAAGGCACCTCCTGGTCATTGCAGATGGGCCCACAGCATGGTAGTTGCAGCCCATCTTCAGGCTGGCCAGTGCAGAACGATGTGTGTTCCTTGCAGTTGCAGTCTTCCTAGGCCTATCAGTTCTCCGTCAGCGGCATCGCGTCTTCTCACACCATCGGCGATAGTACCAAATTGTGACCCACAGCAGAGGTCAATGGGGCACAAGGGAAGTGGAAACTTCAGTAGTCTTTTGGTGCAGTTTTCAACTGGAACCACAGCTACAGACCAGGAAACTAAATGCAGCAAGGGTCGCTCCTGACTTTGCTCTCTCAGGCAGTCTGCTTTTTCTAGGTGTTCCTCAGACCAAGTACATGCTGGGCTTCTTTGCCTGGACAGTTTCACCTCCTGCACGGCCAGGGATATTCCTTCCCTATCTCAGGTGGCAAGCAGGTTTTTAGGTGCTTGGCAGACTCCCAGCACCTCTAGCTGAAAGTGCAGATTTCAGGTAATTTACTCCCACCTCTGTAGACTGGCTGTCAGACACACACCAGTCATTTGAGTACTCTGCGATGCTTTCCCTTCCTTCGTCATGAAGAACTTGATACTGGAACAAGGTGGGGTGGTTTGGTTCTCACTTTTACACACATCTTCCAGACAAGGGATGTGGATCCCTGACTCAATCTTTCGAATGAGTTTGGGTTGGCTCTCTTTGAAGGTGGCATTTTCTTGCTTCTCTCTAGACACCATATTTGTGTAAAGTGATACTCTCACAGCAGGTGGCAATGGGTCTGTCGCCAAGCAGAAGCACCCACACAATGAACACAGTGATTTGTGAGGCTTCTACATTAGCCTGTCACCAGCCTTTCTGAGCACTAGTCAGTGGTAGACAAAAAGTCAGGCCTGGCCTAAAAACTTCTCCATCTTCCACAATGGAAACTGCAGTCCCACCCCTTAATTCCACCTTCAACTAAATGGCAGCACTCAAGAATAACTAATCAGCAGTCCTTTGCTTACAAATTCTTCACTGAATTTCTATAGAGAGCCCTTTCTCCACCCTCTTTACTTAAGTGTCCTAATGTCCATCCTGCAGCCATAAGAATGCAGACAATTAACTTCCACTGTCTAGGGAAGCTGTCCTCATTTTCCATCCTGTGCCATGTCAAACCAGAGACTTTCAAAATACATCCCACTGTTTCAGTACATATATTTATTTTCTCTCTCTCTCTCTCTCTCTACCTGCCTCCCTCCCTCTCTACCATGTATGCACCATATGCTCACTGTACACACAGGCTTGACATACATACTAGATATCAGTGCAAGTTTCTGATTCTCACATAAAAATGCAACTTTACTTTAGAGGGGACAGTAGTCAATATTCACCCAACATAGTTTCAAAGGTCTAGTAGCAGAATGAATTACAAAACACAGGATACTGCCATCACCACCACCTTATGTGCTACACCTATGACAGGGGCATCAGTTTACATTCTCTATAAGGACGTGCTTGGGGCATCCTTTCAGGTTACAGGACAGGTCCTGAATCGTTCATGGTCAGGGACAGGCCTAGGCCTTTGTGCTCACCAGGGCGAAAATAAAAGAATATCACATTCACAAGCAGTCGGGAACTTAGTGCAGGGAACACAAAATAACTTCTTCTAAACTTAGAATTTGAAAGGGAGTCGTTCCTATTTATATTCAACTGGTTCATCACACTCGTTTTCTGTTTCTCTGTGGATTTGCACACCATTTAACTTGCCTTAGCTTTTTTTCTTAATTGTGACATGTTATCTATCAAATCTGCACTACTTGCTTATATACTACCTTCATGTAGTTTTGTAAAGTGCTGTGGAAAAAAGTTCTTTAGCAAGTACACTAAAATGATAAATACATATGTGCATGTGCAGTTTGCTTACATTTAATGAAAACATGTTTCAGCAATTTGTGCTATAAAGAGTTCTACAAAGAAATCAAAGTTATAGTAGTGCTCAAAAAATGAATGGAAAAAAACATTTTAAATGATAAAATCCTTCATCAATGTTCACTAAACTTAACATCTGTGAACAAGGACTTTCTTTTTTTAAATATTTCATAGATTTTAAAGTCAAATAACCAGTATAATATTTATGTGCCTGTATACCAATGTCATACTGTCCCCTAATACCAGTAGGAATTCTGGAGGCCTGATCATCAATAATGGCTTTAACTATGGTTTAAGGCATTGAGAAGGAGGGGGCTAGGTTAGTTGGAGGGGAATTTACTGTCTCGTGGTACCGCATTCTACCTTTGAAAATCAAACAAGGTTAGTGTTAGGTTTGCAACGCTTATCCATCAAACCCACGTTTAAGCCAGCTGCATCACAGAAGACAATGTTTCTACAACTCAGTCCTTCTATCACACTGTTACAACTCTTCTTTATCATAAACCTTTTTCAGGTTTTCTGATGTAGCCCAGCATTCCTATTAGAAACTAGTCAAGGTTTATAAATTCACAATTCTTTTCGGAAGAACTTTGTTATGCTAATACTGAGCATTCCCCTATGAAATCTTATTACATGATCCCTTTTCCTCATACAAGAATTCCACTTAAATATACTCAAGATGCCTTCTATGAAAACATACATGTACATTTCAGACATGCGTTGCAGTAGTAATTCACCCCTAGCTTCTAAACTCCTTACCCATTACTACTCAGTATACAGCTCGAGGCAAACAATGCTTAGATCTACACTTATTTTCATGCCACTGCCTCCATGACCATGGATTCCAGGGTACTCGAGGGCAGTGGCTGGGAAACCAACTGTTTAGCTTGATCTAGCAGCTGGTTACATTGGCTACCTCTAATTGCAGTCTGCCTATACTGTGAGGACACCATGGGCAATCACTCTTTGTGCTCTATTTCTGTTCTTTGTGTGTTGCTAATGCTACAGTTTTTTTAAACCTGGGTGACACTTCAGGCTGCAGGAGTTCCCCAGCACATTAAAATTATGATATTTATTAGAAGCAGGAACTTCAGGTCAACATGTAATACCATGGATGGAAGCTCCAACATTCAATGTGCTATACAGCCTGGACGTGACCCATTCTTCCCCATAAAGGAAGAGAGTTGTCCTGTTCTGCAAATAATGTACGGGTATTGTCTACTCAGAAGTGCAGTAGCAACAGAATATTAAGTAAAGAAATGTTCCTGACCTGCACCATTTTCTATTAATGTTCCTAAACATTCTTTGGGAGAAAGATCCCAAATATAAGTTCAATCTTTTTGAAGGTGGAATACTTTGACTTGAGACCTATGCAATTTGCCCACTGTGTTTATGAGCCCACACTGAGACCTTACTTATTGGCCCAGTGTGTTTGATGATGCATGCCAATTTGGCTCTGAAGTGGAACTCAGCTGTAGATCCGGCACCAGCAATCCTAAGCTCCTGGGCTGATCAAGCACTCAATTCACACACTTTATGTGGCTCCTTGTTAGAAATGGGATTTCTGGTTGGCTAGGTCAACCGCCTAAGCCAGGCAGAAACCACCACTCTAGTCAGGGCAAGGGAGTTACACGCTGAAGATAACCCCTGCTCACCCCCTTGGTAGCTTGGCACGAGCAGTCAGGCTTATCCCAGAGGCAATGTGTAAAGCGTTTGCGCAACACACACACACAGCAGCAACACACTAGGCACACCACAAAAGAAACTCCACACAAGGTTATATAAAAAATAGCCTTTGTATTATCCAAAACACATTAGAATCATAATCACACAATATACACTGTGCCAACTGGCACTAGGCAATATTCACAGGGGATTATATACATGACAGGGCCAATCGGGCCACTGTCAGAACCTTTAGAAAGCACTAGTAGCACATATAAAACACAACCAGTAACTACTGGCAGAATACTGTACTCAGCATTAGCATGGGCAACATAAACGCATTATGTCTGCATCACCTTAGGCATAAAACACATTATGCATACACATCCCAAGCATAACATTTGCATTACGCATCACCACATTAGGCAATAACATTAGGCATAAACACATTATGCAATCCTTTAGGGCCTTGCGCCCTCCTAGTACACTCAGGTACCAACCAGGACCCCAGGCCAACTGGCCTTTCTCTGGGGCTCAAAATGCCCTCTGTCCAGAATGTCAGGGCGTAAACTGTGGGCCTTTCAAGTAGCCCTCTGGTTGCCAATGCAGCAAAGATACTGCGCAATGCGCTGGGGGCGTGGGGTGCAACTCACCCCTTTCTCATCATGAAAACAAAATGCCCCTGAGGTGCAGCTGCCCGCACTTCCGCGGTGCAGCTGTGCCTCCTGAGTCCCCACTGGGACTCTAAACACAATTTGCCCGACGTTGTAGCTGCCCCCCCCGCCCCCAACGGGCAGGTCGGCTGTGAAGAATTAGGCCTGGCACTACGGTGCCTCAGGGAGCGCTAACCTGGCTCCGCTCTGCCACACTCACTGGGGCTTCTCCTGGTGCCTTTGCTGCACCCGTAATGCTTCTGGGGGCGGGGAGACCTCACGAGGTCTCTCCCGCCTGGGCAAACTCCTTGTGGGTCATGGAGAGCCCTGTCGATCGGCACATGGAGCCCTCGCGGCTCCGGACGAACCCCTCCTCCGCAGCCTCACTCACCGGCACTCGTGGTTTCCTTCTGGGCTCACACGGGGGCGGCAATGGAGCCCGCCAGGCTCCGGCTCCTCCGTTCGGGCCCCTCCTCTTGGGGCTCCTCTTGGCTGGACAAGACTCGCTGGGCTCCCACCAGCGCCCGGGAGCCCCGCCTACCAGCAGGCTTCTGTAATGCCTGACTTCCGCCGCTCGGCAACCCGCCACAGGGCTTCCTGGGGCTGGGTCCGCCTGACTTCCGGTTCGTTGGTCTCTGCGGCTCCTTCTTGGCGGCTCCGTTCCTCTGGCAGAAGTGTGGGGTAGGCTCCCGCCGTTACAGGAACACAAATGCGGGGTGGGCTCCGCTCCACCACACATGCGGGGTGGGCTCCCGCTTCTTTGGTAAAACGCGGGGTGGGCTCCCGCTATCTCTGGCAATGCGAGGGGGAATCCCCACGTTGGGATTCCCTCGAAATACGGTGCAGCACGACCGCCGGGCACACAACAGTGGGGTGGGCTCCCGCTTCTCCTGCAGGCACGGGGCAATCCTCCACACGTCGCAGCCTCGCGCTGCAGGCCACCAGCACTCCTCCTGGAGTAACAAAATATAGCGCTCTCGAGACGCTAAGCCCAAAGTCTCAGGGGCACAGGGCTGGGCCCAGGCAGGTCAGCTCACAGGGCCCTCCAGCAGGGAGGCAGTCCCTCGTGGTGGTTCCTCCTGGGGCCCAGCAGCAGGAAGTCCCCCCCAAGTCACAAGGAAGCACACCGACATGGGGTCACAGCCCCAATATTTATAGTACACTTTCTTTGTGTGCCCTGGCACAGGGCTTGGGGGAATCCAGCCTCAACTGGTTCTGGGGGGTGTGGAGCACTTTGTTTACAGGGCTCCCACCCTCCTTTGTCAGGTTGGGGCTCTGTCATCAGACACACCACAGGGGGGCGAAGCCAGCATTCACCTAGGCAGGCACAGACCTATTCAGGGTCAGGGGACTACTCCTCCCACTACTCCAAATGCAGGTCTCCCATTCAGCCTAGCGCTGACTCACCCTGCCCTCCCTGGAGCCACACACACTTCACCAGCCCCTGTCACTCCAAAGCCAGACATGCAATCCACATCAGGCAGGCAGACACATAGCACACAGAAATGTCAACTTCTAAAAGTGGCATTTCTAAAATAGTGATAATAAATCTGCGCACACCATTGCGCAGCATTTATTATTACTATTCCAAACATACCAAACTTGACCACGCTGCTCCTCTCATATCAGGAATTACCACTGAAACACTTATCAGGGAATCCCCTATGCATTCCTATGGGAGGGCAGCCTTACAGCAAAGGAGAAACCAAAATGGCTGTTTGTCACTACCAGGACATGTCACACACTTAAGGTACATGTCCTACCTTTTACCTACAATGCACCCTGCCCATAGGGGTGACTGACATGCAGTAAAAGGGGGGTCACAGACGTGACCCACACTTTGGGTGCCACGTAACAGCGGCAGTAACACTGCGCGCACAGGCCCTGCAATGGCAGAGGCCTGAGACAGGTTTGAAAGGCTACTTTGGTGGGTGGCGCAATCAGCGCTGCAAGTCCACCAGTAGCATTTAATTTACTGGCCCTGGGTATCTGAGATACCACTTTACAAGGGACTGACAGGTAAATTAAATATGCCAAACAGGTGTAGACCAATCTTACCATGTTTACCACAGAGAGCACACGCACTTTACACTGGACAGCAGTGCTGAAGTGCCCAGAGTCCTAGAACCACCAACACCCTGTCAGAAAAAAGGCTAGGAGGAAGGCAAAAAGTTCAGGGATGACCCTGCAAAAAGGGCCAAGTCCAACAATCCTTCAGTCCCACACTAAGGTGACTCTGTCCTGGCTCCAGCTCTGGCTACTGAAGGCACTCTTCTTTGCTGACCCATTGTTCGCAAACATAGTGTGATTGCCAGAGTAGACTGACATGTCCCATCTCCTTTTTTATATCTGGTCATTTTGCTGGCCCCATAGCCAACAGTGTGTGTTTTGTCTTAGCACGAGGCCCTTCTTATGCAGTGGCGGCCCCTCCGCTATCTTGAGGAGCATCGCCCCACTGCTTTTAAGCAGTGCGATGTAGAAACAAAAAATTATAATAACTTTGAGTTATCATTGTATACTTGTGCTGCTTTGCTGGTGGGCGGGGCTGCTCTGCTCTTGGAGCAGGGCAGAGGAGGAGTGGTTTGCCCACTCCTAAGTGCCCTCCCAGTCCGCCCAAAACAGTCATGCACACTTTCCCTGTTATCCATGCAGGCTGCATTATAGCTGCCTGGAGCACATACCCAGGGCCCCCATTCTCTGGATGAGCGTTTAACCAGGACGCTCAGACCAATTGGTCAGGGGAGCCTGGGTGCTTACCAATCACAAGGCTGCATTGCAGCGTTGTGATTGGTCAGTGGGGCCTGGCTGTGCATCCTGTTCCTCGAGTTCGACAAGGAGAGCAGGAGCAGAGACGCGGGACCCAGCGTCAAGGTAAGTTTGTATTTTTTTAATTTTGTTTTAACGTTGTGCACCCCTTGGCTCGACCCACGTTCCTGCACACGAACCTCCCCCGCGCGACCGACCCACCCCCTCTCCGCGCGACCCACCGCCCCCTCCCCCCCCCGCGCGCGACCCACCGCCCCCTTCTTTCCCCCGCGCGACCCACCGCCCCCTTCTCCCCCCGCGCGCGACTCACCGCCCCTTCTCCCCCGCGCGTGACCCACCGCCCCCTTCTCCCCCCGCGCGACCCACCGCCCCCTTCTCCCCCCCCGCATGACTCACCGCCCCCTTCTCCCCCCCGCGCGACCCACCGCCCCCTTTTTCCCCCCCCACCGTGTGACCGCCACCTGCAAGCCATGCCAGCCGCCACTGTTCTTATGGCTGTGCTGGCTGCCACTCCAAAGGTTTTGATACGAACAGTGCCTTCTTTTTAATGTGCATAAACCCTCGAGATGATGTAATGGGCTGAGCTTCATTTTGGAGAGCTACTTCAAGGTTGTTGGTGACTAGTAGCTCCTGAGCGACACTCTGGAGGCGCATGACTTAGATGCTTTCAATCCTGCTTCATCCAGAAATGGGAGTTTATAGCCAAAACAAGAATACAGTTTCACTTGCGATCAGGCTCCTAACTGGGCCACCTACTGAATGAGGCTTCAAATCCAATCAAACATGATCAAACAAATGGCCATTATAATATCCTTAAAGCTGATGTTTGTGTGCAAAAAAGGTTCGGGCGAAGTGAACTAATTTTTTTTTCCTCCAATGTATGGCTGCCTTAAAATGGTGGGACTCGTGAGCAAATACAGGGAAATGTTTTTCATTATTCCTAAAGTTACAGGAACTTAAAAAAAAAGACATGAGAAAATTAGGAGGGTAAATAATGCAATAATAAATCAAATGTTGTCAGGAGGTACACATTACAGCCTTGAAATTGAGCAATACAGCTGCAGAGGGTGTAGGACAGCATCGAGATTGCCATATAACTTCTTACACAATCCTACTAACATAAGGTTCATCTAACCCAATCTTTGAACTTTTTGCCTCAAGATGGACGAAATGTGTCTTTGGCGTTCCGTACGGCTGCGAGGTAGACCCTAATTGCTTATCCTTATCTGCCAGTAAAGAGATTAGCACCGGCTCTGTTCACTAGGGCACGCAGATTGCTTCAGCATGAGCAGATCTGAGCCCCGCCAATTATTCTGGCTTCCTACTGTAACATTTCCTGCTAATGCCTCCGACATGTAATAGCTCTGAACGTTTATTGCACACAGAGATTACAAATGCGCCCACCTACCCACGGGGCAGCCCGTGCTCAGGACGTGACGTTTCAGAGCGGTCTCCACTCCAGCCCTCCCCGCCCGAGACACCTTAAATTAAACTGTGCACCTCACATCTCCACGAGGCAGCAGTTTATCAGCGAGGTTAAAGCAGCGTTCATAACCGACAACGTTATGTATTTATTTTTTTATCAGTAATTAGAGTTAAATTATGTTTTATTTGACCAGTTTCCTGACCTGTGTAAGTGAAAACACAGATTTGTACATTATAAAAGGTTGTACGTCTAGAAATCTCCAATGCTTTCTACGAGCCAGCTGTGTCCCAAGTGTGAAGTGGAAACCCCAGGCCAGCTGTGTCCCAAGTGTGAAGTAGAAACCCCAGGCCAGCTGTGTCCCAAGTGTGAAGTGGAAACACCAGGCCAGCTGTGTCCCAAGTGTGAAGTGGAAACCCCATCTACCTCTCCGTCTGGGAGTCACCTCAATAGAAGAAGTGAGTCACTATGCATTAAGGCTCTACATGTTCTATGCAGGTGCCCTCTGGCTCAAGCGTTGCTGGGTGGGATGGAAAGGAAAGACCCTGAGCTGCCCATGGGTGCAGGAAAAGCTGCGGAGACCGGAGGACAGCAGGTAGATCAGAGAAGGGAGGGGAAAACGCAAGGGACTTTGATATGCAGGTCGCTTTGCTTTCTTCATTTTACGCCCTTACACTCTGGCTTGGTAAGAGACAGAAACCAATAAAGTCTGCCAGAATGTAAATGCTGTTGTCTCCTGCTCTACAACGCCTGGTGCATGAAGCTGTGCCAAAATGGAAGAGGAAATGTCCAAAGCTTCTAGAACTTTCTCCGCCCCTACCACATCCGCTCGTCAGTGATGGTGCTCCAACCCTGGCCACTCAAAGCCAGGTGGGAGGGCTTTTCATTTGAATAAAATTATAACGGTCCAGTACCCTCACCATTCCAAAAAACAAGATCTGCTGACTGCAGTGCTTTAAATGGAAAAAAATAAGTGCAGGTACTCTCCAAAAGGAGCGATGGACTGGGGGGTGGAGTGTGGGGGGACTGGGGGCGGAGCCAGAGGTGGGGCTAGGTTTTCAACCTTCCCAAACTTTATATGCAAGAAATCCAAATGCATTGTGAAAAAATCGGAAGTATCTGTCCAATGGTTATTGCCCTAATAATCATTTATAAAGCATTTACTAATAATGGTATGTTCAAAACTGTCTCTGAATTTTGCCATCAAAACTTTGCATGCTGGAATTTTTAGAAACCCTTACTTATGAGAAAGGGGAACTACAAGTCCCAGCATGCAAAAGCATTACCAACAAAAATCTAGAACTGTCTGAAAGTGTAAGCCATTCAATGGAGCTGCCTGTCTCATTTGGATTATGTATGGTTTCCCATACGAAACAAGGGGTTTAAATGCACCAAACCAAACAAAATTGTGTTGCCTTTAAGTGTTTTTTTGTTTGAGGGTAATCATACAAGTGGCAGCAAGGGCCACCGAGAAGGTCAGAATGGCGCAGTCTTCATATTGGCGCTGTTGTTGGAAAGGCCACCACCCCAAATGCTCTGTATCAGGGGCACCACCGCCTCAAACCCCTGGCAGTGGCATCATAGCCATCCTGGCAGGCCATGTCAATACACCTGGGCATCAGCCACAAGAATTGACTTGCCCAGTTGTGTGAGTGCACACTGTCGGCTGAAAGCCTCGCAGCCCTTGGGGCATTTAGGGAAGTGTGAAAGGCACCAGACGAGAACACAGACGAGCCACATTTGCAAAAACATGCACCCCCACCCTCGCGTTCTGCTGAGGTAAGTCTGCCAAAATGGAGAGCACTGGGGCTCATTCAGTTCTTGGCCTCTCTGCTGAGATTGCTACAATGGTGCCGGTCACCAAAGAGGCCACTCAACTGTATACAACTGGACGCAAAACCACCAATGTTTAGGTAACTTTTGTCTGCCCTGATAAAAATTCAGCCTGTCAGCATTTATACAGGTTACTAAAGAGGGTCAAAAAGTTTGAAGGGGAACTCCTCGCACCTTTGCTGACCTTTTTTATCGGACACATGAAACACGGCCATCTCAAAGCACCATTTACATTCAGTTTGAGGAAACAAGTCATCTGCCTAAGATTACAGTTTGATAAGTGGTCAAGCTACGAATAATAAAACCTACAAACCTTGCTTTTGGCAATTAAGTGCCTCCTGCCCTCTTCTCTTCCACACACCGAGCGCCCAGCATTTAGTAATTGAAGGACGTCTATTGTCTCATGAGTTAATGTGTTGGGGAGGGTGTGGGGGGTCTGCTCAATTGCCTGTTAAACCCAAGGGTCTACTGTATGGGCTTGACACAGGAACTCTGCACTCTTGATAAAGCACCCTGGCTCGCCCCTTCGTTCTGCCTCTGCCCCGGCACCTCCTAATTTAATGTACTGTAGATCTATTTGAAAAGGCAACAACAGTAGCACTTGCGGGTCGTCTTGTCGTTTAAATGCACCAAACCAAACAAAATTGTGTTGCCTTTAAGGTGTTTTTTTGTTTGAGGGCAATCATACAAGTGGCAGCAAGGGCGGGGATTTACATGCAAGTAAAAATACCTAATTTAAATTGTTGATGAACTAACAGTTTCAGTCATTTAAAACAATGGCATGCTAAAAAGCTGTACTGCCTAAAGAATGCGCCCCACATCCTCGTCCATTAGTTTTATGATGGACTCTAAACTCCCACTGTGCAGGATCAAAGGGTAAACCAAACACCCTGCCGCCCCACGCTGCTAGAAGAGTTGCAGAGAAGCACAACAAGATTGATGTGTCCAGGTGACAAGAGCTGCTGTTCTGGCGCTCCTGTGCGAGCTCAGCTCAGGATTGCAGAATCGGAGCAGGTCATGTGAAAAGTGCTGCCGAGGCAGGAGAAAAGGCGAGCAGCACCACCTGTGTCTAGGCAAGGCCCCCATGAGTACCGGTACTCTCCTTGTCCTAGAAGAAGTTCCGGTACTCAAGGGGCGAAAATTAAAAAGTGCCGGTACTCCGTACCGGTGAGTACCTGCCCATTTAAAGCACTGGCTGACTGCCTCAGCATTACAAATGCGAGGTTGTGCACAGCACATTTTATTGTGGATATGCTATTTTTTTAAATCTTTGAAGAACTGAAAAGCGCAAGGGCTGCCCTTTTGACTCTTCTGAATCCAACCATGAGCCTTGAAGAGCTCAAGCTGAATGAACTATCTTGAAATGATAATCACATTTCCCCATGTGCATATCAAGAGGCTGCGTTATAAAAACAATGATGGGCCTGCCTGGATACTAACAGTATATAGAAGAGGACAGTGTGTTGTGTGTTCGCATATTTAAAATCAAAAGATGCAACTAGACACAAGTATCACGTGGTCCCGAAGAAGACCATGTTGAGCCTGTAATGCTAGAGATAGTGGTTATTTTAGATAAGAACATTCAAAATATGAAACCCCTTGTGCTGGTTTGTGTAACTTTTCCTTTAGTAAGGACTCAGACATATTTACAGAGGCAGAAGGTGTGACTCCAAAATAATCAGAACAATGTTTTGTAAAAATAAATCTAAAGCTTACAGCAGGGGTGTAATTCAGGAGTTGCCAATGGACGAGTGACCCGACCCTACCCTCTTCACTGTAACCTCTGTTACTTGCCTGTGTAATGCCTGCTTGTCACTTTAAATGTAAAGTGCTCCCGTTATGTTTGTGAAGTGAAGGCAGGATCATGCAGAAGAGGAACATGATCCACCCTTACACCTCAAACGGTGCTTAGCAGTCAATAAGGAACTCTCTTCCTCCAGCGCCATTTCTGGAATTCAAGAACTTTACCTACATCAGGGGTAGCACCTCTGCTGAGGCGGAGGAGCGTCGCCCCACTGCTCTGTGAGCCATTGAAAAAGGAAAAATAAAATGATAATAATGAACATTATTATCATTTTATTTTTCCGTCGTGGCTCAGCTGGTGAGGGGCGGGGCAGGGCTGGACGTCACAGGAAAAGGGGGAGGAGTGGTGGCACTCTCTTAGTGCGCATGACGGATTGGCCAGCCGTCTTTGCATGTTCTCCACCGGCTGTATTGCACAGCCTGGGTGGAGTACATGCACAGCCACCCAGTGCTCACTGAGCGCTCTCTGAGCGCTGAACCAGGCGCTCATACCAATCACGACGCGTCGTGATTGGCTAGGGGAGTCTGGAAGCCTGTGTGCTTCCTGGTTCCTGCTTCCTTCCTGCTCCTGGAGTGACGAAGAGGACCAAGAAGCGGCGGCCGGCGCTCAGGTAAGTGCTTTTTTTCATCCCCCTCCCATCCTCCCGCCCGCCGCCCCCATTATGTAGCGGCCGCCACGGACCCACATGCTTGCCCTCAGTCCACATCAGTGCATCTGAATGCAGTTACTAGTCTCCAAGGTATTCCCGGGTTTCACTGAGAGCAGTGGCCTCCGCCAAAGAGGACAGTACAATTTTGCATTCTCAGTCTCGGTACCCTCGGTGACTGGGGCTCCAATCCAACAGGTAGAAGTGTAAACTGTCTGGGTTGGTGGTACATCACACCTTGGCGTTTGGTTCAGTATCACAGCCATATAAAGCAGCATTCTGTCATGAGGATTACATCTGGCAAACTGCTCAGCACTCTAGCAAGATGAGCACCACCCAATCATAATGAACAGCAACCAAGTCCTCTGCATCCTGGCGTTTTGGAAAGCTTTCGGATAATGATTGGTAGCACAGTGGTGAAGCACTTGATACAGGACATGAATTATAATGGGATAGTCAATAAAACATTATTAAAACCTTGTATAATTTTACTAAGCACAAGATTGATTAAGGTTATTCTTTTCAATTTGGCTCCTGAACTACAAATAGTTTTCTGCTGAGAATGCAGTGAATTGCCAGTTAAACGTCTTTAGTCAGATATGCTGTAATACTTAAAAATGCACCTTTTTACCCAATTTTCAAACTTTTCTTGGGGAAAGAAAAGACCCAAGCCCTCTCGTAGAAGAGATAGTTTGCCGATACCATGAATACGATGAAATGAAGCCAGTGGATCAGAGGACAGGACTAAATCATGAGAGCAGTGGGTGGATAAATGAGTGTTCAGCTATGCGTCGAGCAAATATACTGCAGCGAGACAGCTTTTGGGTACTGTCAAAACAATAGGAACAGAGAAGCAGGAAAATAAAAAAATAAAAAAATAACTTGAACACCACGGAGATGATCAATACAATGCAAAACAAATTTGATAGGGCATGACTTGCACATTTTCCGTGAACGGTGACTTTGTATCTGGTGACATTTAATCAAAGTTGCAGTCAGGGCAACTCTACTGGCCTCTTTTCCCTACACACTTCCTGTGCGTAAATGCTGATTTTGTTAAGGATTTAAAACTGCCAAAAAAGCCAAGAGACCGTCAGATCGTTTGACTATGAAATGACCATATGAGCAATATACAGATATAAGGTGATCAGAGGGCCTCAACACACATGGGAAACTGAGATATTGAGCATGAACAAAGGAGTATACACACAGTAAGTGGTATATGAGAGGTTCCAGTAATAAATGTGGGTACAGAATAGAGATAGGTGCCCCAAAGATAGGGGCAGATATACGCCAAGGATAGGGGCAGGTATACACCATATTACAGGGAAATAACATTGGAAACAGGCGAGGTGAAAGGAAAACAGAATCCAGCCATCAAGAAACTCAAATCCAATGTTGAGACAGATGAATGTCTCATAGGAAGGACTGCTTGAAAACTAGGACTTTAAGGCAGAGGAATTGTCCTTCTTTTTGGGATTCGCATCGTGCCAGTATCATCTGCAGGTGGGACGTTGCTGCTGGCCGAGTGGGATCTTTCTTTGTATGATGCTGTCGGGAAAGACTTGAGAATTGTTCGAAAGGTTGCCCTACTGGAGATCCAGCATTCTCACTGATGGACACAGTACTGTCTCTGATGAATCCTAAATAAAGCCTTACACCTTGGGCGGGCGAGCTCAGCGTTGATTCCAATGGTCTCATGTGGTTTGCACACTTTGGTACATGCCAAGTGTGATGGTATCAGGTGGCACTAGCCATAGACTGAACACTGCTTTGCTATTTCAAGAAGTGAAAACTCTGACGATGAAGTGGAATAAGGATGTACTGCTTACATTACTTACATTTTATCTCCAATAAATGTATGCCCGCTTTATTCTTATCTCAGACCTTATACTTACTGTGTGATTTGAACCTTCGAAGCAGTTGGAACTGGTTTGGCACACAAAACAATATTTTTATTTTCGAGGGGTTCAATATAGCTACTTCAAAGCTTAATAAGAGCCTATAAAATTAATCATTTTCTAATGGTCGAGTCAGGCTGCTTTTATACAGAATAAGAACTCAACGGTGAAAATTAAAGACCGAGAAAGGAGAAAAAGTATAACTGATGTGCAACTCTGAATATCAGAGGGTTCTGGAAAGCAAGCCCAATGGTTTACATTTTCTGGCATCCTGCTGTGGGGAAGCTCCTAATGAACATGTAAACATGTTTAATAAACCAATGTTTACAATATAAAGTTTTCTGCTCGGATCAATGGCTATCTTCTCTGATTTCGAATTCAAGTATTTCAGTCTATTACAGATGTATGTATAAGAAAAATATATTGTCTCACGTAAATATTGTGGCACAAGTATCGTTTACAGAAACATTAGTCCAGTTGGTGTAAATTTGCTCTTATAAACTCCAAAGGTGTGGTGTGTTTGGAAACGATAATTAGACCACAATATATTTGTCAGACTAGCTTTAGGCCTCGATATTAATGTACAGTTTTTAAATTTTATTTTGCCAAATGTACGGAATTTTAACATAACATAACTTGTATTTGTTAAAGCGCACGTTCACCCAGAGGGTATCTTGGCGCTGAATAACAGATGTTTATTGTTACCCAACTCAATGGTACTCAGTTTATTGACCTCAGAAGGATGAAAAGGTTTTATCGACCTCAGAAGGATGAAAAGGTAAGTTGACCTGCTGGGATTTGAACCTGCGATCATGGGGTCAAACACAAGCCCCTACAATGGACACATTAGTCCACTAAGCCACCAGACCCAGCTCTTTACATTACCATTAATGTCTATGTGCCTGTTCAGTCCAATTGAAAACAAGAAAATATAAGTGATTGGATTCACCTTTGCTAAAGTCAGAGGAAGCAATCCAATTGCCGAGTAAATTACTCGTACCAAATTTTTATTTTCAATAAGATGTGATTTGAGATGCGGTTATTGATGAATGAAAATCAAAAGCTGACATACATTTTAAGTAGAGTTGCATACATTTCTTGAAAAATGATTATTTAACATTAATGCATGTATTTGCAAGTGTGAAGTGTTAGAACTCTAATGTATATATTGAATGAACACAAACATGGTAGGCATTTGTATTACTTTTGAATATGTTGGTCTACTTGCAGCCATCTCTAAAGCCAGTATGGGGGTTCATATGTAGTGTGTGGTGTGGGTGTGTGTGTGGGCATGTATAACCCACCCTGTGGGGACAAGCTTAGTCCACATAGCAACGGTTAACCTTGTTGGAACCAGAAAAACAATATCTTTGTGAGGACTGGTGCATTGTGAGGACCCATCCCCGTACTGTGTTTAGGTACTTTTGAGCGAGTGTAGCAAAAAACTAAAAGCGCAGTTAGATTTGCTTCGGTCTGTTTTATAACCTACCCTACTATTAAAGCGTGCATAGAGTTAGACTAGTAACCTCCCCGTGCCTAACAAAAATTAATGTGTCCTTATGTAACCCAACTGGTGCTCATGTAAAGCACTCTGATACCGGATACCTTAGGGTCAAGTTCGCGCTATATAAAACTCTGAAAAAAAGAAAACAAAAAAGTAATTACACACTCCATCATGGTCAATGGACGATCCTCATAACAATAGGTGGGGTGGATTTGTGTCTGTGTGTGTATAGTGTGTGTTTCTCTCTTCTTTCTCAGGCTTCACAAATCGCTTTATGAATGTGTGACCTTTGAAACCTGGAGTAGGGCAATCTAGACTCCACCCTTACACGTCACAGAAATACCCTTATGTACCTACATGGGACACTATATTCACTGCGTGCCATAACTTTATTAATGTGTGTGAACATATAAAAGTATTAATGAAATGTATTTACTGTAGAAACTTGAGTTTTATAAGCATGTTAACTAATGTTCAGTTTAACATGAAGACATGTATTCTGCATTCAAGTTTGCATTTATCCTTTAAGTCACATTTGCATAAATTCTGAAAGTCATCTTTGAAAGTGTATTCATGTATGCTTTTACTCACGTTTGCATTTGTTCTTGAGTTACATGTGCAGAAGTATAACCATGTATTTGAAGAGCACATTTAAATGTTTAGTTAAAGTTAGCCTGACTAGATGCCTTGATTTTAAAATGTATTTTGCTAGGTTAGTATGTTTTTTTCCGTTCTCAAGGTTTCATTAGCTAGAGAAAGGAGTATTGTTGTCTGGACTAGTTTCTTGATAGTAAGGCCTGAGAAAAGACATCTTGGCAAGAAATGTGAAGACCTAATGAGCAGATAAAGCCTCCTATTCATCACGTATCAGGATAGGAGAATTTCAAGGTTGCAGTAACTGTCCAAGTTCTGTGGGATGGGAAAGTCTGTATTGCTGCAAATGCACAGAACAAGAAGTGATTGGTTCCTGGTGGCGTGGGAAGAGATATAATTGTTATCAAAGTTTTACTGGTTTTAATTAGTGTCCACACCGTTAGAAGTTAGAGCAGATTCCCTTAGACTTGGAGGGGTACAGACCTCTCTGCTTCCTTTATTCTTGCAAGTGTGAAGCTTCATGCTAAACACTTATTCCAATTCTGGAAGACTTCTACTGGAGTCTTTACGATGCTGACAACTTCTCACACTTGAGACCCTATTCTCCTAACCATCCTTATTCTAAACTTAGAGCCTTGGTTAGATGACTTTAGAACGTATTCATGTTTAGAAGAGAGAATCTGAGTTTCATTAAGGTACACCTATTTCTATTTCTATGTCTCAGTTTTTGTATTGCTGTGGCTGCGATTACTTTATATCTTATTCAACTGAGACTGAACCTATAGTGATATTTCAGCTTGTCAGCTGTAATTCTGCATCTTTTTAATATTCTCTTGATATGCATATATACTGGTCTGATTATTAATTGGCAAAAAAACTACTTAACTTAAATCACTGCTTCCTGGTCCTTATTTAGGGGCCAAATGGGCTTCATGAAAGATGAATTGTTTTATTATTGCTAACTCCCATTGCTTCTCAGTCAACTATAAAAAGATCCGCCATAAAAGAAGTTGTAAATCACGCACCTGAGCGCTCTCAAACTGAAACCTGTGAGGCAGCTCATTGCTGACTGGCAGAAGTTCCTCCAAAAAGGCTCATTGGACTAAGTTCTCTTTCATGACCTTTTGGATGCACCATTTAGCCCTTTACCCTAGCAGGGCAACATTTTCCAAGCCATCATTAACATCCAGACCCCTGCACCACAAAAGGCCCATTGGGGCCCTTGATTGGCATATACTGCATCCTGGCTACTGGCGCATATGGAATGATGAACCATCCAACATGAAGCACTAAAAAACCCATGTGGCACCCTGGACAACATGCCGCAATAACCATCCAAGTCCCAAATGCCACAAGCAAAATCATGCCTTCATCTCTCTCATTCAGTATTTTTAAAAAAACTTTACCCAATAAAATACCCAAAGGAACCTGATCAGCAAACAAAGTCCAAAAGATGTTCTACAGTCAATCAGAAGGCTCACTGTCAGTGCATCACACAAACAATGAGGTTCCTGGTGGCCTGAACAAACGAAAAGATATGACCAGGTGATGCACTGGGACTATAGATGCCCAGCAGTTACCTCAAATTAAAATCAATGAAAATCAAAAACTCTCAAAAGGGGATGTCTTTTGTCCTACTGTAAGAGCAGGTGTCCCACACCCAACACAATCACAACTACATTTAATATCAAAGACTACATGACTACCATTTTAAAAATCACAAAACAACTATAAGCAAAGAATTGTCCCTCTCCACAAAACTCACCAATTTCACAAGTTACATCGCCGGTAAATTCGCATAGGATTCTTGTCACTAAACTTCAGTTGCTTAGATCCAAAAGTGAAAGAATCTCAGAAGTTCTGTGGAAAACTGCAAACCTCCTTCAACCACAAAATCGAAAATCTCAAGAACTACTCACAGCAGAAGAGCAAATGATCCCAAATACAACACACAAAGCAGAACCTGAGAAAAGAAACAACCACAAATCTCTGTCTTGTCTATGTTCTGTAAATTCAAGGGCATTGACATTCTAGTAAATTTCTTTCTCAAAGAAGTCATACTCATCAAAATTACAAATGAGGCGAAAACTATTTGATGCCTCCCATAATTCATTTTATCATAGGTTTTTTAAAGGAAGAGTTCCTGTCACCATCCAAGCAGAGATCATTACTCTCTTCCTCCTAAAAGCCAAACTAAATCCAGAAGTCACAAAAATATCACCCCATGACTGACCACTAAATCACATCAAGGGTCCTGGCAAAGATAACTTGATTTCCCATCTTTAAGTTTATCAAGCCAATTATGGACACCTGAAGACCCACCATCCAGATTCCATCCTTGGCATAGTAAACAGATATCTCTCCTCAAGGTATTGGAGGATGCCATAAATGTAGCCTAAAAAGGTGAGTTGTGGCTGCACTGGACATCAGATTGGTCAATTACACCACTGATCATACAATATTGCACTAATCACTCTCTGCAGAGCTTAAGTCGGGGGGTCCCCTCAAACTGGTTGACCATCTAATCCTGCCTTGAAATATGGCACTCCCAACAGCAGTTCACAAGACGTAATTCGCAATAAGACTTCATTCAAATGGTGAATCAGGACCTCACATCATCATTTGTCCTGCAACAACTTCCTATGAAATGACCCAACTCATGACATCACTGTTGTAATCAATCAATCATGTCACTTATAAAGCGCACTACATACCCGCGAGGGTCTCAAGGCGCTGGGGGAAGAGGGGGGTGGTGCTGCTACTGATCGAAGAGCCAGGTCTTGAGGAGTCTACTGAAGGCCAGTAGGTCTTGGGTCTGTCGGAGGTTGGTGGGGAGGGTGTTCCAGGTCTTGGCGGCGAGGTGGGAGAAGGATCTGCCGCCGGCGGTCATTTTCCGGATGCGGGGGACTGTGGCGAGGGCGAGGCTGGTCGAGCGGAGCTGGCGGGTGGGGGTGTAGAAGCTGAGTCGTCTGTTGAGGTAGGCTGGTCCGGAGTTGTGGAGTGCTTTGTGTGCGTGGGTGAGGAGCTTGAAGGTTATCCTCTTGTTGACAGGGAGCCAGTGCAGGTCTCTCAGGTGGGGTGGGATGTGGCTGCGTCGGGGGATGTCGAGGATAAGACGTGCAGAGGCGTTCTGGATGCGTTGCAGCCGTCTCAGGAGCTTAGCCGTCGTTCCTGCGTAGAGGGCGTTTCCGTAGTCCAGCCTGCTGGTGACGAGGGCCTGGGTGACTGTTTTCTTGTTTCGGTGGGGATCCACTTGAAGATCCTGCGGAGCATTCGGAGGATGTTGAAGCAGGATGAGGAAACGGCGTTGACCTGCTTAGTCATGGAGAGGGTGGGGTCGAGGATGACCCCTAGGTTGCGTACGTGGTCGGTGGGTGGCGGGGCTGTTCCCAGTGATGTTGGCCACCAGGAGTCGTCCCAGGCTGAAGGGTTGGAACCAAGGATGAGGACCTCCGTCTTGTCCGAGTTCAGCTTCAGGCGGCTGGTCCTCATCCATTCGGCGACGGCCTTCATTCCTTCGTGGAGGTGGGCTTTGGCGGTGTGAGGGTCTTTGGTGAGGGAGAGGATCAGCTGGGTGTCGTCGGCGTAGGAGATGATGTTGAGGTTGTGCTGTCGGGCGACGTGGGCGAGGGGTGCCATGTAGATGTTGAACAGCGTTGGGCTGAGGGAGGAGCCTTGGGGTACGCCGCAGATGATCTTGGTGGCCTTGGATCGGAAGGGGGCGAGGCGGACGCTTTGTGTTCTGCCGGAAAGGAAGGATGTGGTCCAGTCCAGGGCCTTCTCTTGGATCCCGGCGTCGTGAAGGCGTGTTCGTAGTGTGTGGTGGCAGACCGTGTCGAAGGCGGCTGATAGGTCCAGGAGGATGAGGGCTGCTGTTTCTCCGTTGTCTAGCAGGGTCCTGATGTCATCGGTGGCGGCGATGAGGGCGGTTTCGGTGCTGTGGTTGCTGCGGAAGCCGGACTGGGAAGGGTCCAGGATGTTGTTCTCCTCGAGGTAGCGGGTCAGTTGTTTGTTGACGATTTTCTCGGTGACCTTCGCGGGGAACGGGAGCAGAGAGATGGGTCGGAAGTTCTTGAGGTCCTTGGGGTCTGCCTTGGGTTTCTTGAGTAAGGCGGTGATCTCGGCGTGCTTCCAGCTTTCCGGGAAGGTTGCTGTCTCGAAGGAGATGTTGATTATTTTCCGGAGATGGGGCGCGATGGCTGTACTGGCTTTGTTGAAGATGTGGTGAGGGCACGGGTCTAGCGGTGAACCGGAGTGGATGGTGTTCATGATCTCGCTGGTGTCCTCGTCGTTGATGTTGGTCCAGGAGAGCAGGCGGTTGGTGGTTGTGGGGGCAGTGGTCTCGGTGGTTGCCGGGGCGGTCGTGGTGTTGAAGCTGTCGTGGATGTCGGCGATTTTGCGGTGGAAGAAGGTGGCCAGTGAGTCGCACAGGTCTCGCGATGGCTGGATGTCGTTGGTGTTGGAGCTGGGGTTGGAGAGTTCCTTCACGATGTTGAAGAGCTCTTTGCTGTTGTGTGCGTTGTTGTCTAGGCGGTCTTTGAGTGAGGCCCTTTTGGCGGATCTGATGAGGTGATGGTGACTGCGGGTGGCGCTCTTGTGGGCGGCGTAGCTGTCCGCTGTCCGTTCGTGGAGCCAGATCTTCTCCAGTTTTCGGCATGTTCGTTTGGAGGCCTGGAGGTCTTCGGTGAACCAGGTGGCTTTCTTGCTGGTGTGGCTGTTGGGCGGATTCTTGAGCGGGGCGAGGGTGTTGGCGCAGTCGTCGATCCACTGTCTGAGGTTGCGGGCGGCGGTGTCGGGGTCGGAGGGTTCGGCGGGTGGGCTCAGGGCGAGGGTTGTGGTTAGCTGGTCTTCCGTGACTCTGCTCCAGCAGCGGCGAGGCATTTGTTCGGTGCGGTGGTGCGTGGTGGGCTTCCTGTAGGTGAAGTGGATGCAGTGGTGGTCAGTCCAGTGGGGTTCGGAGGTGTGGTTGAAGGAGACGTGTGGGCTTGCGGAAAAGATGGAGTCTAGCGTGTGGCCGGCGGCGTGGGTGGGTGTAGTCACGAGCTGTCTGAGTCCGAGGGTGGCGAGGTTGTCGATCAGGGTGGTGGAGTTGGTGTCCTTGTTGTACTCGAGGTGGAAGTTCAGGTCCCCGAGGAGGATGTAGTCCGTGGAGGCGTTGGCGTGTGTGCTGACGAAGTCAGCGATGGAATCGCTGAACTGTGGTCGGGGTCCGGGGGTCTGTAGATGAGGGTTCCTCTGAGGGTGGTGTTGGGATCGGTGTGGATCTGGAAGTGCATGTGTTCGGCGGTGCTGAGGGTGTCGTCGGTGTTGGTTGAGACTCTGAGGGTGTTCCTGTGGACGATGGCGATGCCTCCTCCGACTCCGTTGGTGCGGTCCCTGCGGGTGATCTTGTATCCGTCCGGGATGGCAATGGCGATGTCGGGGGCTGAAGCGGGATTCAGCCAGGTCTCCGTCAGGAATGCGACGTCTGGGGAGGTTGAGTCGAGAAGGTCCCAGAGTTCGATGGCGTGTTTGCGGGCGGTGCGGGTGTTGAGGAGGATGCATCTGAGGTAGTTGGGTTCTTTCCTGGGCGGTGGTTTGGCGGGGCGGGTGCTGGCGAAGCTGCAGTTCCGGCAGGTGAAGGGCCCTTGGGTGCGCTTCGGGGTGGCCTGGTAGCAGGCGTGATCTTTTCCGGGGTTGAGTGCGTGGAGGGTGCTGGCGTCGTATCGGCGTCTGTTGATGTGGCGGGCGCGGGGATGCCCGGACCAGGGAGTCTGGCGCTGGGCGCGGTCACGGCGCGGACGGGCGCAGAGGGGCTTGCCTTAGGCGCGCCAGCGGCGCGGCCGCGCAGCGGCCGCCATAAATGGGGAGGTGGGAGGGAGGAGCAGGGAATGGGGCAGCGAATGGGCAGTGAGGGGCGGGGCCGCAGGGCGCAGCGGCGGGAAACAGGCACAGAAGGGAAAACGAGCACAATCAGGGGCAGCAAGGGGGCACAGAAAGGAAAAAACGAGCACAATCAGGGGCAGCAAGGGGGCACAGAAAGGAAAAACGAGCACAATCAGGGGCAGCAAGGGGGCACAGAAAGGAAAAAACGAGCACAATCAGGGGCAGCAAGGGGGCACAGAAAGGAAAAACGAGCACAATCAGGGGCAGCAAGGGGGGCACAGAAAGGAAAAACGAGCACAATCAGGGGCAGCAAGGGGGGCACAGAAAGGAAAAACGAGCACAATCAGGGGCAGCAAGGGGGCACAGAAAGGAAAAACGAGCACAATCAGGGGCAGCAAGGGGGCACAGAAAGGAAAAACGAGCACAATCAGGGGCAGCAAGGGGGCACAGAAAGGAAAAACAGAGCACAATCAGGGGCAGCAGCAGGGCACACAGACGGAGCTGTGTGGTGGGGGAGCGACCTACCAGTCAAGGTCAGGGGTCGCTCTCTTCACCACGCAGCGGCCGCCATAAATGGGGAGGTGGGAGGGAGATCCTCACCATAGTGTCTTCCTTGCCCTATGCAACCATGTAAGAACAGTGGGAAGCTATCCATTTTGACCACACCTGCCACTTCTGCTCCTTCACTAACCCACACCACTGCCAGTTCCAACATGGTAAAAAAATAACTTAGAAAATCAGTTCCTCTGAAAATATATAACACCAGAGCATGTACCATACTACATAGCAATGACTACTCAAGTGACTATCTTCGGCCCCAGACAGCCAATAAGAGAACTTTATTTCTGACTTGCATTCCAGGAACAAGGTAGGGCCATCAGGTAGACTTGTGGATGGAAACATCAAATTCAAACATGATACCACCACCACAAACCAGATACGCTGAAGCAAGACTAGGCTGACACATGGACCCTTTAAGGTTAGCAGTCGTATCTGACATATGGCTGCAGGAATACAACAGGGTAGGTACCTTCATGAATCAGTGTTACCATATATGGAACTCGCATTTGCGGAGCGTCCCATGTATAGAGTATACAGCACAGCTAGAGGCTGTAGCAACGTAAGAATACATGCATTATTTGTTTGATTTTGTAATGCAATTATGTGTACAGGCCCTGTGATTAAACTAAATGCTATCAGATTCACTTTGACGAAGTTGTATAAAAAGAACCAAACTACCGAAGCTAAAATTCACAACATTTTCATGTCTTGCTTGTTTTCTGTGGCAAACCCATGCAAAAGTCGTTTAGTTTCTGATCTGGAGTCTATTCCGATCGATTGGTTAAGCGCAGAGAATGTTACCGTCCCAGAGTGCTGTTTCGGTGTCTGCTCGAAGGGCTAAAACAACTGGCCTACAATATCAAAGGGCAGAGAACATTTTTGCAGTGGAAATAACGGTTTTCCCCCTTCTAGTGATGCCAAAATACCTCATTTGCTCGTCCCTTAAAACACTAGGATTAATTCAGCCACCTAACTTTCAGAACGTAGTGTGAGGGTCATAAATGCACGAGGCAAGAAAAGAGAAATAGACGTTGGTTTTCTTATGAACCGGAGGGCTGGGACAAGCTGATCGGTTGGACTGCTGCCCTCTGTCACGCTTCTTCAGTCACATTAGTTTTGCCAAAAATAAGTTTTCCTGTCGCTCATATCGTCAAGTACGGCGAAAAAATAAACAAGGCATTATTCATAATGGCGCAAAGAGGCCAATCTAAAGTTTAGTTTCGGAGCAGGCTTGTAAACTTTATGTTTTTACGCACACTTAACACTGGAATCGTGTCTCTGTCCACCCACAAACACTGGCCACTACATCTAGGCTATTGGTATAGGGTACCAGGGAGAACTCGTGTTATTAGGTATAAATGCGTTATAAGCAAGGGTCACAAAGGGCCCAGTAGTGAGGTAATGACAATAATTGCTAGAGAAGTCTACTCCAAAATCGGTTTCCAATGTTTCAAATGTATGTACAAAAATCATTCGTAGAAGGATATTTGTCCAAAAGTTATTTACTCAGTCATATGCAAAGACAAACGTGGTTCAATTGGGAATAAACATACATCAAAATATATAGGTATCTCGAATTTGCACAGAGCTTCAACCATGGAGGTAAAACACATTTGTAGGATAAAAATCTAAATGACATAAATGTCAAAAAAGCATGAAGTGTAGAAAAAAGCCTTTGCAACCGCATCTAATTGGAGCAAAAATTTATGCTGAAACAAATATGTCTTGCATTTGAGCACATCAATCGCTCTTTTGGAACTCTGCTTATTCTTTCCCTTCACCCCCTACTATAAGTTTATTTTCTGCTTTCTTTTATAAGTATATATGAATTCTATTATGAACTGGTCATGCCCCTTGGTCCTGTTGAAGGCTCTCTCATTATCTTCACAACCTGAACGAAACATATCAAAGATACCCCATGCACAATATGGGCAGTCGATATAAAAAAAGCAATGTGCCAGTTAACTCACTAGCTAGGTGTAGATAGACTGAAACATAGCCTCCTGTTCCAAACTTACTCTGACTGCACAGAATATAGGGGTAGTCAAACAGATATATTAGGTGTTATTGGAACCCACTTACCCACATTGGGCTTTGCACATCAAATGCATTCTGTTGGAAGAACGTTTTTTTTTTATCTTTGCACACATTTTTTTTGTAAACATACATTTTAAACATTTAATTAGACTTTGGGCTCAGACCGCTCCAAAGCAATTACGATGATTTCCTTACTAAACCGGCATATTAACACACACAAATCAAAATCCTCCAACATACATAACCTCAAAAAACGTAGCTAGTAATGGGTTAAAGGCTTGTGACCATCCAACCACTCGATGTGGAAAGAGATCACCTACAATTCAACGTGTGAGGTTCCACTATTAAAAGAGAATATAAGAACAAAATGAACTGAGCTGGTGAACTGTATTCTCCAGTGAAATGAAAGCTGGCAAGAATAGAGAAACCAAAGTCCAAATGCTCATTAAAACTATTACCTTTAACAAAATAGGCAATGGTAGCAGGGTTGACGCACAAGAGTCATGGAACACGTCGCTCTGCTTTTATAATCCATGAAAGGTGCTGTCTGGCCTTGGTAGTGAGAAGACTTGGCCTGTGGCGCAATTACCTGCTTTTGTGGCAGTGAAGCATTCCAGGAGATCTCCACTTGGGAGAAGAGGCTCATTTTATAGGTGTGTGTTTAAGAGCGCCTGCCTTGGTTTCCAAGGTAACTGAAGGACATTGACACACCGCCTTCAGAGCGAATAAGCAATGGTCAATATGGTGCTTAGATTAAAAAGGCAAGCTGTATCGATGCCAGGGTCGAAAAGGGTCCAGTCGTGACAGACACTGCCAGGAATATTTGAGGCTGCTTCATGATGTAGATATTAATATTTTATTTTAGAGCTGGCATTAACAAGTTTTAGTTCTTATGGTAAGCACTTTTATGTGACATTTCACGACATTGCAAGGATTCCTAATTTATAACAGAAATTACATGTTGAACATTTTACACAATACAGATCGTGGAATAACCCATCCACATAAAACTAAACATTACTCTAGTAGTCTGAATTGCTGTTTGTGAAGGAGGATTAACTGGCATTATGCAGGAACACATTATTGAAAGTAGATTTATTTTCAGCTGGATAGCATGTCTTATTTAATTAGAAGAATTTTAATTTGTGATAGCAAGAAACCTAAAATTGTACAATTTCCTCATCTAAATATAATCTACAATACTAGTCAGTGCACTCAAATTCTGCTATATTAGATCCACCTCATATATTATTCTTCAGGACAATCTAACAGTTCTAGATGAGACAGAAACTAATACCTCATCATAAACCCTCAGGAAGATCTTTTGATGCCTTAGAATATAAAGGATTAGTGCCCCAGTAGGTTCAGTATCGAAGCCCTTGAGCAGATAATTATGGGAACAAGTGTAGAGGGGCCATATTTGCATACTTTTTAGCCAACCGTCATGAAACAATCACAAAATTCCACTTTTAATGTCAATTGTAGTTTGCCCTTTTCTCATTCCACTTTTTCACGAGAGCATATCATGAGGGAAGCCAGTAGGAGACTGGTTTAGAACAGAAAATGTATGAGGTATTCCCTGCATGAACACTTCTATGAAGGGTGAAAAAATTACCCATAATGCAAAATTGTACCAATTATTGAATGTTGCAAATTTTATCTCTCTAGTTTACATTTTACCCAGACATAGTATTATGCAGCACTAGGGTTCAGTATGACTGTACACCCTCACTTATTTACTGGTTAAACTATTAGGAAATATCCTTATGGGTATTTGAG
Organism: Calotriton arnoldi; assembly: GCA_963921515.1. Taxonomy (NCBI): domain Eukaryota; kingdom Metazoa; phylum Chordata; class Amphibia; order Caudata; family Salamandridae; genus Calotriton; species Calotriton arnoldi. The sequence continues at coordinate 326,419 of CAWUFW010015114.1, read as the reverse complement.
CTTCAAATCAGACTCAGTTCTTATTTAAAGATCTAGGTGTATGTTCTCCATTCTTATGTCAATGGTAAACATTATGAAATGTAATGACTAACTGCACCATATAGCACAATGCTCTCATAAAAAGAGGAAGCAGAATAAAATTTAAGTGATCTTCTCACACACAATCTGAAAACGTTGTTCTGCTTAAAAATTATGCCCAACAATTTCGATTATCAGCAGTTTACCTGAGAACATCAAGATTTAATAATGCTGGGCCTACAGAAGAATTTCAAATGTCACCATATCAATATCAAGCAGTTAACACACAAATTTAAGTCACAAAGGATTTTTGCGCAGCTTTTTAAAAAAATTGTGGAATACTTTACAGGAAATATTCGGGCAAAATACATACACGGTCACACTGCTCGAAGATAGTTGCTGTATTAAAATCCACATGCAGCCAATCACTGCATCTGGGTGAAAATATGAAATTTAAAATTATCAACTGAACATCTACAGTCTTTTTAGAAACAAAAAAAATTACAAAAAAATCCCATTATCTTTATGGTCATTGTTTATCTTCTGACCAAGACTGATAGTGGCTGGAAATTTGACCAAAGCAAATCAAGTCGTTGAAGTATTTCTTGATGCTGGTTGCAGCATCAGATAGAAAGAGATTGAACAAGAGATTGAGAGACAGTGTTCAAAGTGTTTGTGTGCTAAAATCAAAGTGTGATCATACTATATATTTGAAGGAACGTTTTCATGTTTCAATGTCTTTCGGAGCATTGTTTTGACAAATTTGTCAAAGATATTTGAAAATCTTAATGTTCTTGGCCTAAACGTCATGAAACTTCATGTTCAACTACATGTTAAGCCAGGTGGTGTTTTCCATTAATTTGCTAGATATTTATCCTGCAGCATTTTGACTAGCTGATAAAACCAAGATTTTCCATGAAAATATAAACACTGCAGAAAGCTTCTGTATTGCATGTTTCCACTTTGTGACTTCTGTTCAAAGTTTTGAGTCCAAGAAACGCATATCACCCAAAGACTGAACTTTCTGTATGAACTGTTTAGGATGCACGAAGACCTAAGATACGCACCGATCAACCAAATTTACCCCCAAGTTGCTTTGATCGGAAGGCAATGCAATGCCAGTCTAGCAAAGACAAAGACCTCATGCACATAAATTATGCACATGCAAGCCGGCTAATCGGCCACCTAATCTGTAGCAGAACATTTGTCAAGGAATGGAAAAGACACCTGTCTTGTACACCTCACTCCCCTCTGAAGAATGAAAAGAGAACTTCATTTAACGTGCTAGTTTTCACCTGTGGTTATGAAACAGAAAAGCCCATCTTCTGGCAGCTGTCAGTTTGTAAAACAAATCCGGTGCATTGGGTATTAGGACATAATCTGCGAGGGGGCCCCGAAATTTCGACTGCCTAGGGGACTCCACAGACACACAATTGATGGACGGAATGCAGAACAAATCAAAACATTCACCGCCAGTCAAGAGATCTGGGTTAAATCCATCATTCTTTTGCTCAGCATGCCACCCCAGTTTAGACCTGGCCATATGCAAATCAGTCTTGACCCTGTGCCTCATGGGAACATTCCAGCCCGAACTGCTAAGCCAGGTCCTCCCTGGACCGGAAACAAGCATCCTAGGACCGGTTTCGGGGTTTCACCCTCTTCAGCCAGGATAGCTTGAATCCAGTGGCACAGTGGGCCCGGGACCCACGTCTGGGCATACCCGGCGCACTTAGGGCGAGGAAGCAAAGACACACAATTGATGGACGGAATGCAGAACAAATCAAAACATTCACCCCCAGTCAAGAGATCTGGGTTAAATCCATCATTCTTTTGCTCACCATGCCACCCCAGTTTAGACCTGGCCATATGCAAATCAGTCTTGACCCTGTGCCTCATGGGAACAGTCTAGCCCGAACTGCTAAGCCAGGTCCTCCCTGGACCGGAAACAAGCATCCTAGGACCGATTTCGGGGTGTCACCCCTCTTCAGCCAGGATAGCTTGAATCCAGTGGCACAGTGAGCCCGGGACCCACGTCTGGGCATACCCGGCGCACTTAGGGCGAGGAAGCAAAAGACACACAATTGATGGACGGAATGCAGAACAAATCAAAACATTCACCCCCAGTCAAGAGATCTGGGTTAAATCCATCATTCCTTTGCTCACCATGCCACCCCAGTTTAGACCTGGCCATATGCAAATCAGTCTTGACCCTGTGCCTCATGGGAACAGTCCAGCCCGAACTGCTAAGCCAGGTCCTCCCTGGACCGGAAACAAGCATCCTAGGACCGGTTTCGGGTTTCACCCCTCTTCAGCCAGGATAGCTTGAATCCAGTGGCACAGTGAGCCCGGGACCCACGTCTGGGCATACCCGGCGCACTTAGGGCGAGGAAGCAAAAGACACACAATTGATGGACGGAATGCAGAACAAATCAAAACATTCACCCCCAGTCAAGAGATCTGGGTTAAATCCATCATTCTTTTGCTCACCATGCCACCCCAGTTTAGGCCCAGTTCTCTGTACTGGGGTGAATGTATGACATTGTTCTGCATTCTGTCCAACAATTGTTCTTTTTGCATTTGTCAACCCAAGTGGGACGGGTATGCCCAGACGTGGGTCCCGTGCTCTCCATGCCACTGGAGTCAAGCTATCCTGGCTGATGAGGGCTGAAAGCCCGAAACCGGTCCTAGGATGCTTGTTTCCAGTCCAGGGAGGACCTGGCCTGACAGTTCGGGCTGGACTGTTCCCATTGGGCGCAGGGTCAAGACTGATTTGCATATGGCTGGGTCCAAACTGGAATGGCATGGTGAGCAAAAAAACGATGGATTTAGGCCCAGATCTCTGTACTGGGGTGAATGTATGACATTGTTCTGCATTCTGTCCATCAATTGTTCTTTTTGCATAGGGGACTCCACAGGGCTTATTCCATTACTGGCCACTGTTGTTCCTTAAATATGATATATTTGGGATGTAATATTAATAGGGAGAAGGTTTCATAATTTGCATTTTACATCTATAGTCACCTCTCACTATTAGCTTGAAGATAAGTGTTTTGAGAAGGAGGTGACCGCAAGAGTGTAGGTTTCGACTTAGGGATCGATTCCGATCTCGGCCGGTAGGGCACCGAATCGGATTCGGCTTAACCGGATCCGATTCGGAGCCCTATTTCCCGACCGATTCGTACGTGCGTCCGGGCGAGCGAGTACGATGCGAGCGCTCGCGAAATCTCCGACCGACTCGTTCGCAGAACCCGACCGCTCCGACCGACTCGTTCGCAGAACCCGACCGCTCCGACCGACTCACACGGGGACGACTCGCACCGCGCAATGGAGACGTTCCCCGGCCGGGTAAGTACGATGCGCACCTCGACCAGTCCGACCGACTCGCGCAGTCCGGCTACAAGGAGCTGTCGGAGCCGCACTTTGGGGGTCCGTGTCGGACCCCCCTGTAAGCATAGCCGCGCGAGTCGCACACAGGGGGGACCCATGGGTCCCCCCTACACGTGCATGTACGGCGCGACCCGCATCAACGCGAACCCGCTGTAGGGGGCGCCCTTGTTCGCGTCGTGCCCATTGAGTCAACGGGAGCCCGTGTACGCGTCGTACGACTGGCTCCCATTGACTTCAATGGGAGTCTGACCGAATCAAGTCCGATAGCATACGTGCGCATCGTACTCGTTTGGTCGGGCTGCTAGGGTCCGATTCGGTCGGATATCTCTCCGGGTCCGGCTCGGTCGGGGAGATTTCCGGCCTGAATCGGAATCGGACCCTTAGTGTGTAACAAGTGGGACTGCAGTTAAAAGGAACATGGTCGCTCATTACTTTAGGCTTTTCAAGGTCTTGCATCCTGGATAGCATCATTACTAACACAGGCTTCTGATAAAGGGGCTAGTTTCATGTCTTAACCCGCAATAAAAGTGCCCACTTCTATGTAGTGTTTCTGAAGCCCTTCTTGCCGCTATTCTCCCACACAGGGCATACATCCAGCTCAGTTTTAAAGGCATCGATAAAGGTTAGCTGGGAGAAATGCATAGTAGGGTTATGCATATCTATTTTCTATTTCAAAGTTACTGGCTTGGGAGTTCATATTAACGTTACCAGGAAGGCAGATTAGCTTCTTTTTCATGAGTTTGGGTGAAGTTGTTGTGAGGTTAAGAAAGTTGACCAGGGTGTCTTGAAAGTCCTGCTCTTGCTATATTATAGGTTTCAGGAAGCTGGAGAAAGATCTAAGGCAATGTACTACATACTTAAAAAAGCAAGACCCAGCAATACATTTCTACAAATTAGATGAGAGAATGTTTCATCGTTCCCAAATAACTTCCCCTATAAAGTTTTGTAAGATTCTTTTTGAGGAATTCCACTCGGACAGCAAGGAGGTTTCTCCAAATTAAGTGTTGACACTATGGTTATCTGTTCTTATAAGAAAGGCAGCAGGAAACAGCACCATTTCATCCAAATAGCATACGACCTTGAGCTACTACACTGATCTTCTTCAAAGTTATACAGGAATGAATAAAGTTGCAGAATGTCCCCGATTCAATGAGAGAAGGAAATACTGTAAAAATTCACAAATGACAACAAACCCTTGCTGAATAGCCCTTATAAACGAGTGTCTATTACAAATGCTAATTACGAGATAGTGGCAAAATTGGAAGTCAGACTTCTAGAAATCAAACTCTTTAAATCCATTGAAATTGATCAGGTCATCTTCAATGTAAAGTGACTGATGAATATTCTAGTATTTGACAAAGAGCCCAATAGGAAGGTGATTATTTGCTCACAAGTCACAGACTATATGTTGATATTCAGGTGCTTGTGGTTTCTTTGATCAATCAAATTTAGGTTTGGCTAACAGAACTTGTTAATGGACGTAGGGCCTGATTACGTGTTTGGCAGACAGGGTACTCTGTGTCAAATGTGATGGATATCCCGTCTGCCATATTACAATTCCATTATATCCTCTCGATCTTGTAATGTGGCAGACGGGATATCTGTCACGTTTGTGACGGAGTGTGACATCTGCCAAACTCGCAATCAACAGGAGCGGTTTCTCCATTAGGGCTGTGGGGCTGCGCCCCTCTGAAATTCCTACAGATTTACATAAAAACATACTAAATAGATCAATTTATTTAGAGACATGATCTATCGCTAAATAAATCGATGTATTTAAGTCTCTGCTGTCTGTTTCAGGCTGCCTGCCCCGCCTCGCTCTGAAGCAGGAGACGGAAGCCAGGCATTACATCAACTTTCAGAACTGTGACGCAGGACGCAGGGCTTTCTGTTGTAAGGCCCTTCATTGCCATTGAGGTCTAGGGTTGTATGCACTCTGTAGGCCAGTGACGCAATGAATGTCATGGTTTCGTGCGTCGGAGACTTCATCCCTGCGTGACCTCAGACGTCCGTCATTCAAAGGCATAGCTCCCAGCCTTTCGTCATACGTGAGAGTGGATGCAAGTACGTCTGATTTGGTGCCTTGTTCTCAGTAATGGTAAATGTTTGCAAGTTAAAATTGTGTTATGTATATTGTTCTGAGACCCCTCATCACACTAACCTCCCCCACTGCGACACCCCCGGCCCTGACTGCACGTTGCGGGCCCAGTTAGAAGTGGAGCTGCAGCATTTGTTCCACCACGAAATGGATCCAAATAACAGCAGGGGTTCTTTCTTGTTCCCTTGTGAAGTTGATCCAAATTTCTGAGTCAAGCAAGGCGAGAAATATGTGCTTACAGTTGACAGTTCTCTGATGTGTGACATTAAAACTGGCCCTGTCTTCATGCCCTTAAGTTAACACTGATGTCAAAAACATGGATTGACTTGCAAACAATGAATTTTAAAAACGTTGAGGCAACACATTTCAGTGATCATGGGCCTGATTATGATGACGGTGACCCCCCCGCCGACAGGCTTTCGGTGGCGGGCTCACCGCCATCGTGAGGCCATTTTCTGCCCGCCATATTATAATGGCGGGCGGTACCATGGCGGTTGGAGTTTCGGACCGCCACACATCCGTCGGGCTCCATGAGCCTGCCGGTGCAGTGGAGGCCCTCATATTCCCATAAATGGCGGAGGTGCCTTCCAGGCACCGCCGTCGGGATTACAATGGTCCATCCCCGCCATCCTTTCCATGGTGGTTCACCCGCCATGGAAAGGCTGGCAGGGATAGACTTTGGGGCCCGTAGCGGGCCCCCCTTTCACCCAGGCACTTTCATTTTGGGGTTGGAGGACACCTGTGGTGCCCCCTACATTTCCTTGCACCATGTGGCAGGCACCGTATGGTGCCTGCCACGTAGTGCAGGGAAATGTAAAAAGTGAATTTTTTACATTGCGGTGGGTGCTGCAGCCAGCAGGACCCACCGCAATGTAATGTATAGCAAAAGCAGCCGCCGTGGTGGTGGCCGCATCGTAATACACCCTGTGGGACCGCCACCTTGTAGGCGGGCAGTCCCACTCCCCGAGGCGATGGCAGACGGACTGAAGTCCGTCCACCATCGTAATCAGCCCCCAAGTCCCTCTCTTATTTTGCATACTTTACTTAATCTTGCATTCCCCAAGAGTTAACTATTTTATAATGTTGTTGTTCATCTGTATTTTTTTCTGTGCATTCTTTGAGGCTTGAGCCATGACAGGTGTTTATGAGGGGCTTTGATTGAGCGCGCAGGCTCTAAGGCTGAAGCTAAACAAAGTGCGTGTCAGTGGGTTTGCCTCTCTGCAGAACACATAGAACAAGGTTTACTATTCCATTTGCAACTGAAATTCTGTGGATGTGTGTGTGAAGGGGGCACACAGATGTCAAAATATTTGCAAGGCAAAAGTAAGAGAAAATAAAGTGCTTACATTTGAGGGAGTGAAGTTTATGCTTGGGGTAAGTGAAGTGACAGAGATGGAAGGAAGTGCATTCAGGGAAGAGTGAAAAGAAGATGTTTTAGAGGAAAGAGAGGTGGTTGAAGATGTCCAGATGGACAAGATATGCAGAGAAAAAGAGGATACATATCTAACATAAAGCACACATAACTGAAGGCCAAAACTCCTTCCACAGGCCTCAATGCTATTTAATTCACAGACTCACTATTTCAGAATTTAAACATTTCCAATGTTAATTATTTATAACAAATAATTGTTGTTACTCATTTATTTTAAACAGCTAACACCCATTTACAAAGCCATTCATAGTGAAAGGTTTTAGGTGTAGATCAGGTGTAATTGTATCCATATAAATGACACAACATCTCAGAGAGAAACCAGTAAACCAAACTACTGGTCGGTTGGCACACTATGGGAATCACAGAAATTTATTTGGCATGTTCCTTTATAGAGAGCCCCTACTTTTTTCATCCCACTTAAAGACCTGTCTGCACATATTTCTATATGACTGGTTCCAGCCAGCAACTGTGGGTGCTTCCCGAAGCCTGGTGGTTAGAGCATTTTTTCCAAATTTAACGCTGCATGCAGTGCAAGACAGTGGGCAAGCATACATTTTAAAGTGCAAAAGTTGTCACGCTGTTCAATTTACACATTACATTAACTGCTCAACACATAAATGCAGTAAGATATGGGGCAGTTTTTAATGTGTTTAATATTTCAAGACTATACTTTCCCACTACTTTATAAGCCTTGCTTTATTGCTACATTCATTTGCTTTGAAATGTACCATTTGGCAATCTTTTTTCATTTCTTTCTCGGGAGAGGGACCCACCCTGGACCTCAGGTTTGTCCATTAAACCTGTTCAAGTCGCTCACTATATAAAAGTCATGCCAAATGTTTACGCCTCACCACTTTCATATGTCACAGCCACCAATGGCAATCAGGCCATAGGCGATTTTTTGATTTCTGAACAACATCAGCAATTGTTGCCATTCAAAGCCTTCCCTGTGCCGCCTCAGGAGATGAGTAATTACTACAGCCAGATATGGGAGATACAAATGAAGTGCAGGCCGCTACTGAAATCTCTGTTTGAATGGCTCTGCATGATAAGGAGTTCAAAAGAAGTTCATTATATAGCTGGAAAAGTTTTTATCTGCAATGAAGAACTGATGTGGTCTGAATGTCCCCCAGAAGTAACATGGTAGTAGAAGTTGAAACATTGAACACACTGTTCTAATCGTTACAAAAGATACTGAGACACTCCATAAACAAGCACTTGCAGTGCACTAGGTCTCGCATTTGCAAGAGTTTGATCTATTGGCATTGTAAATGATAATTCCTTTTATTTATCTGTTTACAAAACCCGCAAGCCGTGCGTAAACGCCACTTGCAGGTTTTATAAACACATAAATAAAAGGCATTATCATTTACAATGCCAATAGCTGAAACTCTCGCAAATGCGAGACCTATTGCACTGGAAGTGCTTGTTTTATTGAGGGGGGCATTGGGGGGTTCATGGCAACTGGATTGGGTATGAACACCAAAGAAGACTTTAATAGAAAGTACATTGCAGAGGGATTGTTTAATGGCTTAGAGCTGCTGACCTTGGTACAGAGAAACGAGATTGCAATCCCGACCTCTGCTGAATATCTGGGCACATCTCTTAACCTCTTCATGCCTAGAAAACGGTTCTCTGTTAAGCGCCAGGTTCTCACTTAATAAAACTGCAAAAATAAGTAATAAATCCTAGTACCTGCTTACCCGACAAGAATCCGGGCAGACTGACGTGAGGGTTACATAAACCTGGCTCTTATCTTGACAAAGTGACAACGATAACGTAACGTTTGCAAAACCCAGAGACAATCGGGCACATGCATCAATGTAGGCTTTTGCGATTCCTTAATTGCGATTATTAAGGAATCGCAATTAAGGAATTGCAAAAGCCTATGCATGTAGGAATCGCTATAAAATTAGCGATTCCCAAACATTCCTTAATTGCGACTCGCAAATTGCGAGTCGCAATTAGAGAATGCCTTCCCATTCATTCCTATGGGCCTACAGGCCCATAGGAATGAATGGGAGATTACATGTGCAATTTGCGAGTACCAATAGGTACTCGCAAATTACTGCATGCAATTTCAAGAGTGCAAGGGTGTCAAAGGACACCCTGTTGCACCCTGAAATAGAACTGTGCACACATGTTGCGCACACACATGCCCCAAGGGCATGTGTGTGTGTAACCTACAACTTTGAAAAATGCACTTTAGTGCATTTTTCAAAGTTTTGCAAATTACCATCAAGTTCAAATTGATGGTAATTTGCGCTCCCTATTAGCAAAATCGCTATTTGCGATTTCATCATGCATTGCATTTAAGGAATCGCAATTTGCGATTCCTTAAATGTAATCATAATTAAGAAATCGCAATAAATTGAGATTTCTTAAATTGCGAGAGCCTTACAGTTTCATGCATCGCAGAGGCCCTTTTTGCGGGCGCAAACGGCCGATTTTTGCGAATCGCACCGTTTGCGCTCGCAAAAAAGGTTGATGCATGTGCCTGAATGTTTTAACATAGAAAGATTCACTTTCACCATGCTGACTAGTATTATATTCGCCAAGAACAATAATTTCGCTGACGAAAACTGTTTTCCTATGTACAACTACTGACGATTTCTCCCCAAAATAAGATGGCCGGCAAATTCGTCGATTAGCGAGGGCATACACATGCGAGCTAGTGCAGCCGATCCATTTTCTGTTTTCATGACGCTGGAATGAAGGAGCATTTCATTATATCTTACTTGAAACTTATGAAAGTAGTAGGAGTCCCCGAAGCAATACACTGCCCACCGCAGCAAACATCTTTTACGCTACGCTGCAGCCTACCGTAGATCTGCTTCCGGACTTTGGAACATACTATTCCGGTGCTAGGGTTCTTCATCAGCGGGTATACTAGAACTATTCCTGCAACAGAAGAATGAACTGCTCCAGGTCTACAGCAGACAAACATCCTAGAAAACTTTCTTTCTGAACTTTTCTAGAAGTAACAGGAGGGAGGGGGGTGTAAAGAAGGCACCAATAAAGCATGTTGTGCCTGCAATAAGAGAAACTGGATTAAGAAAATAGTGCTCACAGTCTAAATAACACGTACCGTGTAACAACCAAAGTAAAGGGGCCAGTCGCCATGGGAGGTGACAAATGAAGAGGAGGCGGTACTAAGGAGGGACTAACAAGCCTGTTTACGAATCAGAAACCAGCATTTAGGACGGACAATGACACAAGCCAATGGCAAATATGGGCGGAGAGTGGGCGGGGCTTCTAGTCCCAACTCCACTACATCAGATTGCCAGAGCAGCGCATGCGCGCTGGCTCAGGCTCGACCTAAAAACCTTAAGGCTAGGATCCTGAAAAGTCCTGAGAGCCACGTGTGGTGGGGGAGGCCTGGGTGCTGCCAAATGTAAAGCGTTGGACAGAGAGATGAAGTTGACCATAGTTTTTATTGGGTGGGGATTTTTTATTGGGTTTTTGCAAAGTTTAAAAGTAAAACAAACAACAAAACTGGCACAAGACCGTACATTGTTATCGACATTGGATGTACACACCAACCAGGCAGACTTCTTAGTGGCGCATAAGGGGATTGTCCACATTATAGTGCAAGCAACCACGAGCATATGTAAACAATACCTTGAACATATAATAGATTCTTTGTTCGGGCATGTACTTCGGGTAACATAGAGTTTCTTATACAGTAAATAATAACATTTTTACAATGTGTGCAGGATGTAAGGCTACAATAGTTTGGTGTACAATGATCATGAGTAGTATCAAGGCTCTTCACTGGGTGGTCTTTCTCACTCTTGTTTCCAGTTTCGTGATATATGTGTCCCATATGGTGCCAACTGAACCCCTGCCACTCTGGAGTCAGGTCTTAGTAATGACATCCGAACTCCGCCTGAGCCCATTTCACTAACTCCTGCATCCAGCACTTCGTCTCAGGCGTCACACTAACTTTCCAGGACATAGCTATCTGTCCCCTGAAAAGCACCAAGGCCAGATCAATGAACCTGCGGATATAACTGTACCGTTTAATTTTAGGGCTCATACTCAGAAGGCAATATTCAGGTGTGAGGGGTATTATACGGTCTTCTAATTCGGATAGTATCCGTATCACTTCCCTCCATGCAAGGTGAAGTAGCTGCTATTTCCCATGCCATATGGTATAAGCGGGTGTCCCAGTGACGGCACCTAGGACACTCCGATGGGGCCCCCGGGAACACGTGTTGAATGTACCTTGGTGTTAGGTAGGTACAGTCTAAAAAATTAAACTGTATAGTGGAACTGTGGGTTTCTAGAGATTTCTTTCACTTGCATTTTAGCACCCATCCATTGTTTATATGTTAATACAGTTCTGAGGGCGGCTGCCCACTTAACCTAGCCGGAAACTTTGACATTAAATGTTGTGTGTGTAAGGAATTATATATTACGTTGACAGCTTTTTGCCAGTCGCTGTCTGTTACCATGATTTCCAGTGGCAGTGATGTTTTTGGCTCTGCACACCTCTGCCACTAAACGGTGGTGATAGCATGTTGTTTAATGTTGTATTCTAGGAAACACCCTACCGGTATCCCACTATAGTCTTTCAGGTCTTGAGAGGATCACAGTTTTCTTTCATTGTATAAGTTTTCGGTAAGTATTATTGTTGGAAAACGAGGCAGTATCTGTGAGGCCTGCACAAATAACATGACTACATTTGTCCTTCACTGGGAACCAAACACCCAATTGTAGCGCCTGACTCTCAGAGGGTAGCGTTGCAGAGCAGTCAGACTTACTCAAGGGAGGTGGTGTGGGCTAGTAATCGCCATTACAGGTGCGCAGCAATAACACTCAATAATTGATTGTCCAGTCTGTACTTTGCTTTATAAAAGTAAGAGTACATTTATTAAACACACACACTACTCAATACTATGCACCAATTTACAAATATACATAAGCGGTTGGAATTACTTTGTGACATTGCATAACATCTCCACCCCTCCCGCAGGGGAGTGGGGTCTAGTACCACCACTCCCATGTCTGCACATCATCTTGCCCCCTAATGCAGTGGGTTGAACATAACCTGGAGCGAGGGCCCTGCGCACTGGCACCATCCCAGTGGCGACCCACCCCATTATCTCAACGAGCATTAAAAATAGGTACACCTGCCCTGGTGACACATAACCCTGACTGAGCATCTCATATTGTCCATACAGTATGCGCCCTTACATCTTCAGGGCTAACAGTCTGGGTGGTTCTTCACTTAAGCGCAGCAGCAAGAATACATGTGTAAGCAGCACTTTAGAATGACAGTACTCATCACATTTGTGGATCATTAGAATGCATTGCAATTACAGCAATTACCCCTAAAGGCATCACAGATGAAATCTCAGGATTACGCATATACAGTCAGACACCCTAGCAGGAATGTCTGGCAACATAACCCCACTTTACTTATGACATCACCTTACGCAGGTACTTCACATTACACCACCTTACGCAGGTACTTCACATTACACGTGACCTTCAGTCCCTCTAAAAGAAATAACCAAAGTAAATGCACTTCTGGTGCAATTACACCTCTTCACCTCCAGGGAATGCCCTTCTCCAAACATCCCCAACTCAGCCCTTCACTCCTTGAAAGCACTTCTCCATACACCCTCAGCTGTAGAACAAAAGTTCCAGCCCAGAAGGTGTTAAAATGCTGGCTGAGCCCTTGAGGGGTTATCCTTTTCAAGTCCCTAGGAGACTTAGGGAGGGACTCCTTTTCTTCGTGCTGGGGGAGACTACGTTCTCCTGCAGCTCCCCCTGCACCCTTGCACACTTTTGGCGGTGACCCCCATCCTCCTGGGGCCACCACCCGCCGAGGAAACGCTGTTTTCCCTTGCAGGCCGGTCCGGGCCTGCAAGGCATTATGGGCGCTCTTGAATACTAGAGCAGCGGCTCCCCCGCTGCTCCGGGAGAGCCGCGCTGCCTTTTCGGCTGGTGCTTCGTGCCTCGTTCTTCCTCAGTGGGGGGCCTGGTCCCACCCGGACCCCCAGGTGGGTGCTTCCTCGCGGCTCGGGGAGCCCACCCCCGGCCGCTCATCCTGCCGTTGGGGGCTTGGTCCCACCCGGACCCCTTATTAGGTAAGGCGGCTCGGGGAGCCCACACCCGGCCGCTCCAGCCGGCTCCCCGCCCGGCCCGCACCTCCGTGTGTGGCCGTGGGAGCCGACACATCACTTCTGGTCTGCCCGCTCCGGCGGGCAGATGCGCCGACCTTCGCCCGCTCCTCCAGCTTTCTGGGGGAGTGCAACGGCACTCCCCACCCGCCTGCCAGCACTCAGGGCCCGGGGATGGGATCCCGGGCCCCCGAACATCTTCGGGGGGGCGCGACGGCGCTCCCCCACATCCAGCGTCGGCGGGGGCCAGGGTGGGCTCCTGGCGCCCCGCTTGGGGCATTTTCACGGAGAGCACGACGGCGCTCCCCTACTTTGTTTCGGGGCCCGGGGATGGGGTCCCGGGCCCCTCGAGATCTCTCCGCTGGGGGGTGCAACGGCGCTCCCCGCCCCCAGCTCCTCTTCTCCTTCGGAACCCGGGGATGGGGTCCCGGGCCCCTTGCGATCGCATTTTCGCGGGGGGGCGCGACGGCGCTCCCCCTCCTCCTCTTCATGGGGAGCGCAACGGCACTCCCCGGTTTTGCTTCGGGCCCGGGGATGGGCTCCCGGGCCCCTGGGGACCTCCTCGCGGGGGGCGCGACGGCGCCCCCTGCCTTCCTCTGTTGCCGGGGGCCAGGGTGGGCTCCTGGCCACCCGTTTTGGGGGTCACTTCCCGGGGAGCACGACGGTGCTCCCTGACTTTACTTCGTGTTGGGGGCAGCCCCCGGGACCTGACCCACCCCGGGGGCATCTTTTAGACCGGCGGTGGAGCCCCACGTGCTTCATCGTCGGTCAGCCAAAGGTCAAAGGTCGCCTACCTTCTGGGGGCCCGATCTCAGCCCCCAGGGGACCGATCTTGTCGATGTTGGCCTCTTCTTGCTCCTGGTGGCGCTCCCCAGCCACTGGGAGCACTCTCCTTCGCCCTCTGGGTCTCTGAGAGGCGGGACTCAGCAGGGAGCGGTCTTCACTGGCTCCCTGCGCCAGCCTTTCACCTGCTCTCCTCCTGGGCCTCTCTTCTCCCTGCGCAGAAGCCCCTGCTTCTGCGCACTGGTCCTGGACTCTTCTCCTGGCGCTGTTCAGGATCCTGGGGGCAGTCAGGGGTTCCTCCTTCCAACTGCCCATTGCGCCAGGCTCCAGCACCTTCTGCCTCAGCAGACCACACCCCAGAGAGAGCTCCTCTTCCTGTGCAAGTTCTTTTAAGAAGTTGGGGAGGGGGCTGGCAGGAAGTCTCTGTTTGCCCTATCACACAGCGACACATCACTTCTCTGCCCCTCCTCCCTCCTTCCTGCCCAGGCCTCTGGGTTTGTTCAAAATGGCGTCGTCCAGGGTCTCCTGCCACATGGTCTCTGAAAGCCCCTTCCCCCCCCAGAGCTGCCTTCCTCTTTGTGCAGCTTTGTGCCTGGCACCCAGTGACAGCTGCTGATGAATTAGCCTGCAGCTCCACCCATCTTCTCTCCTTGGAGGGAAGATCTTCGCTCTGGGAAGAAAGGTCATTAATCTAACCTGCCAGGGCCAGACCCCAGCCAGGTCCTGGTTATGAGCTGATTCAGAGAACTATAGCATTTATGGATGACCCAAAAGCAGTACAAATATGACTCTGGACTCTGCAGAATACTTCTTCTCACACCCGTTACCGTGGACTTTAGTGCGTGTCTGGAATTTGTAGGCCTTAGGAAAGTGACACTAGCCCATGGGCTCCACTTCCCCATAGGGGAATAATGAAGTGAACAATACAGTAAAACACACTGACTTTCCCTGGCATGTTTCTTCCCAGTGTATAAAGCCTATTCCATGTCACCACCCAATTCTGCATAAGTCCTGCCACACCATTCACTTTGTATCTGCTCCTGGGCTGTGCATGCCAGGAATCTCCCCTGCGCAGCCCCTACACGTGTGCACACGCATGTACACAGGTGTATGCATGTAACCAGCCAGGTGCCCCTTATTCCAGCTGCTGCGCAGCGGCCTAATCAAGCTAGGGGGACACCAGTAAAATCCACACGCCGTCTCTTTCATCATGAGTTCACTGTGTGTGAGTCCCAACTTATGAGGCTCTCCCACAGTAAAAGCTCAACAAATGGGTGCTCAAATATCGAAAAAAACGGGCGGCCCAGAGTGTCAGAACCACCTTCTAACAATTATCAAGTCTCTGTCCAGGAGCAATTATCACTTCGGCCTATAGAATCGCTTATTGTCGGTAGTGACCAAATTGGCAATTGGGGGGCATAAGGTAGGTGTTTTCCATCACCTCGTATGCACTTATGTCAGCATCTGCACGCAACTTCTATTTGTCTGGTTTCTGGTGTTTGTGTGTGAGCTTTCCACAACAACAAGGCAAGGAAGTCTATGCCATGCAGTGTGCATTTAACTGCATCCGTCTCTGCATTTGGGGCAGTTCCTAGCCAGCTCATCGGCCACTGCAGTTGTACAGCTGAGTAATAAAGCTCATAACTGGGCGCACCTAGGCCCCCATCTGGTACATGGCATTGTGCTATCTGCATTACAACCCTTCTCCTGCCTGTCCCCCAAATTAGGTCTGTCAACGGCCCTTGAGGCCGCAGAAGAAGCATCTAGTAAGAGTTAATGGCAGGGCTGCAAAAATGTACAGCAGATGGGGTAGTACTAACATTTTAGCTATTGCCACTCGTCCAATCAGGGACAAGGGCAGAGAGAGCCAAAAGTGGAGGGAGCAGTGCGCCGAGTCTACTGCTCTGTCCAGATCCAGATTTCCTTCTATCACTTCAATATCTGAGTGATAGACATTCACCCCCAGGTATTTGAATGTGTTGAATCGCCATTTGCGTCTGGTGGGCCTCACTGACTTTCTCTGATATTTTGGTATCCGTTGGAGCACGAACAAGCAGAATTTAGACCAATTCATTTTGAGCCTGATATATCTCCCAACTTATTAAGCAACCCCCTCAATGGCAGGAAGGATGTACGGGACATAAGTAAATCAAGGGATCACCCGTGTATAATGATACTTTGTGCCATTCATCGAATGCCCGCAAACCCCACAGTTGGGCCCTGGTGCACAGCCAGCTCGCCAGACGCTCCACCACGAGCACGAAAATAAGTGGGGACAGTGGGCATCCTTGCTTGGTACCTCTGTGTATTTCAATTCTGTCCGATATTGTTCGGCCGGACCAAATCCTCGAGGTTGCACCATTATATAGTGTCTTCACTCATCTTGGGTTGGTCGGTCCCACTCCCAATCGCTCCAGCACCGGAAAAAGATATGTCCAGCCCAGAGTGTCAAGCACTTTTTCTAGCCAGAGTGTTGAATGCTTTTTTTCATACATCGAGCGACACCGCCAGGCAGGTCTCCGGGATTCGCTCCCATCAAGCCCTACAATCTGCGTATATTCAAAAGTGTGTTGCTTTCTGGTCAAAAATAATTCTGATCTGTGTGGACCAGTTTTCCAATAAATGGAACTAATCTGTTTGCCAAGATCTTCCCCAATATTTTATAGTCTAGGTTTAACAACAGGAGTGGACAATATGACCGTACATCTAATTGGTCACATGCTGGCTTGTGGAGCACAATAATCAAAACTTCTCTGAGGGTTTCCAGAAGTATGCCCCTTTGCCTTGTCGTACAGTTTCAATAAGTGTGGTGAGAGGAGTGTACTATAGGTTGTGTAATATTCTATGGTGAAGCCGTCATCTGCGTTTTATCTTGTGCTGTCTGTGCTATGACCTCCTGTATCTCTTCCACTTGTATGGGTTGCTCCAGTTCTGCTTGCTGGAGTAGGTCAAGACGAGGAAGGGGTGTCTCTTGTAGAAAATTCCTTATTTGGCCCATGGTTGTGTCATCCTACCTTGCATAGAGGGTGTAATAGTAGTCTGTAAAGGCAGAGTTAATGTCTATAAGGGAGTTGCGTTTGCCCCCTCCCGTGATGTGAATGGCCCGTATTGGAGAGTGGGATAGTTCGGCACATAGCAGCCAAGCTAACATTTTACTGGCTTGCTCCTCTTCTCAGGGTTGGTGAGCTATGTGCTCTTTATGGTTGAATTTCGAGAGTCTGGCAGCTAGTTCATCTCTAAGCTCTTGTAGGCATTCCATTCTGTCATTCCATGTTGGGGTATCATTTTCAATGCTGCATAATTCCTTCTCAGTGTCTAGCATTTCCCTACACAGGGTTTACTTTACTCCCCATCCCCCATGTTGTATTAATGCAGTGGCCTCACATGACCACTTTATGAGCATACCATTCTGTGCTCTTGGTCGCGGAGGATCCAGCATTAATTTCAAAGTACTGTGTAATACATTGTAATTTTATTTTGTAAAGCGTGCAATTACCCGAAGGTGTCAGCTCTAGTGGTTTATCTGCAAAAAGGTCATCAAGGACTAAGCGGGTCACTAAAATGAACTGTGTGACTCAACAAAAAAACAAGTTTTTAGCTGCTTGCTAAATTGCAACTGTTTGGATTGGGAATGCCAAAGTAGAGGCAGAGAGTTCCAAAGTTTACTAGCACAGAAGGAGAAAGTCCTGCACCCCATCTAGCTTTGTTTATTCTGGGGACAGTTACCATTCTGGCTGAACTAGATCTAAGAGTCCGGCTAAGAGAGTGCCAGGAGAAAGTTTTCTGAAAATATTCTGGTCCAGTTCGGTGAAGAGCTTTATGGGCCAGACATAATGCTTTGAAATTGATCCTATTCCTAATTGGAAGCCAGTATAGACCTTGCAAAGATTGATAAATGGGAGCAAACGTAGGAATTTTTAAAAGCAGTCTGGCGGCAGCATTTTACAGAGATTGAAGTTTTTTCACCAGATGCTTATGAGTGCCCAGATACAAAGCATTGCAATAGTCAATCCTTGAGATAACAAGCACCACCATAACTGTCTTTTGCAGTTCCAAAGCAATGAACGGAAAGATATTCTTTAAAGTCTTGAGCAGGAAAAAGCAAGAAGTGATTTGGTTAATTTGCTCTGAGAAGCACAGTTTGGTGTCAAAAAGGACTACCAAATTTCTAGCTTTCTGAGCAGGAAAAGGAAGGGAGTCAAGGTCGAATGGCCACTATGAAGAATTCCAGAAGGTGGAATGATTCCCAAAAAGCAAGACCTCAGTTTTATCGGAGTTTAGCTTCAAGCAGTTGCTTTGCATTCAATTTACAATTTGAGACATGCAACTACAAACATTTTTTGATTCCTTTTCAACATCAGATGATATTGAAACCACAATTTGTGTGTTGTCGGCATAAGAAAAAAATGTGGTGCCAAAACTGCAGACAAGATTGACCAGAGGGGTAACATAAGTATTGAAAAGAGTGGGGCTAAGATGACCCCTGAGGCCCCCCACAAGGAAGGGAGAAGGTGTCCAAGATAAAATCTCCCAGCGCCACCACCTGCTTCCTCTCGCACAAGAACAAGCTCAGCAAGGACAATGCTGGATTCCTAAAGCCCAGCATCTGGAGCCGGTTTATGAGGAATGAGTGGTGGACTGTATCAAAGGCGTACATGATGCTATGGTGTCGCAGAATGGTGCATCTTGTAGTGCCTCTGTTCGTAGCTGCCAGGTTGGCATTTTTGCTCTGCCCCAGTGTAAAGTCATTAGTAACGGGCAGTGGCCAGAGATGGTGCAAGGTATTCAGTCTGTAATATGAACTGGCACACCGCTTTGCTAAAGAGGAATGGGTCCAGTTGTGTGTGTACATCGTGTACCGGAGAGTAAAATGAGTACTTTCTGGTGTTCAGATGCACCAGTCGCCACACATCATATTGTCACCCTATGACTTATTGCTCTGCCCACCGGGGAGTGAATCTGTCTATTTCTATGCCCAGTATGCAATTATAGTCGCCCGCCCATATGACCGGTGCCTGTGGGCTATGTAGAATAGCAGGTGTCAGCTAATCCAAGAAATCAGGGTGATTTATAGTAGGTGAATAGATCACTATTAATGTAAGTGGGTCCCATCCAATAATACCTCTAGTGCTACAAATCTGCTCTCTTGGCCTATTCGCCATGATATCTCCACATAGGGAACCCCTGGTGATATCCAAATCAGTACCTGAGAGAAGGCCAAAAAGGTCATGCCATATACGTTTTACCTCCACGGTGTTTGCCTTTTTCGCAGTTCCCATGTCACCAGGTGTGATTCCTTTAATACTGATATATGGATTTGGTGGCGTGTAAGATATGTGTACACTGCAAGTCACTTCCTGGGAGTTGCCCTGCCCCTCACGTTCCACATCAGGAGGTTATATGCTGGGTGTGGTAAATGAAGACGCAGGGTAGCCAGTAGTATAGGTGAAACAGGATAAAGTGTATTCTCAAGGTAGGAGTCTCAGGTTACATGTAAAGATGGTAGTAGGGAAGACGGAAGGCCTCGGGAAAGCCGCACCGGTAGTAGCATCCTTGTTGCTCAGCCCACGCACTCAAACTGACATTCACTCATCCAGACACCAATAAATATTCTAATTACATCACAGTCATTCTGGCAGAGCAGCAGGGGACATAACACTAAGGGGAGAATGCATGGCATAGAAATGAAGATACCACATTGGGGCCACTACTCGAGTATTATTTCCATATATTCTGTCGTGTATGAAACCTTGTATCCCTCTGTGTCCCCCTTGTGCAGTCGTCCTGTCTCCCCTAGTATGCATTGCATAACAAATATTGCTGTGCTGTCTCGTAGTGTGAACTCCAACATCCCAACAATGCATAGAACAGTTTTCCTAACTCCCTTCCCAATGCTGGTTGCATTTTGTGTGTCCCCCCCAACACAGTCAAACAAGTGCCTATATAGGTAAACTTCAATTAACATCGTAATCATGTTCAATTCGGAAACAGCGGGAGCGTGGTAGCACCCGTGCTGCGCCCCAGTCGGTTGAGCCCCGTATTCGTTATCGGGTCTCCGGTTCCCTCAGCATCTCATCCCTAAGCCTCCTCCTCCAGGCAGTATCAGCATATATGTGCCCATCCATTGTTGCAGCGTCCCTTTTCCAGTCCTCTTCAAGCTATGTCATCAGCTAGGCAGGGAGTGAGGTCCGGTCCCTGGGTCTCTCCGTCCGCTGATGCACCGGATTGGGTTTTACCAGTCTCACTGTCTGAGCCGTGGCTCGAAAACTAGGCAGTGAAGAGGTTCTTGCTATGTATCCGGACATCTGTTCCCACATGTGCCCTTTCTTTGGCAACTTGTTCATTTGTGAGTCGACTCTGGGGTTTGCAGATGCATCTTTTCCTTGGTTTATGTATCTCCCAGCACCCTTTGGGTGTTTGCCATTGGCATTGATCATCCATCCTTTCGTGAGTATCCAGGAACAGGCCTCATCAGGGTTCTGGAAGAAATACGTTGCCTCTCCCTCCACTTCTCACAATCTGGGGAAGATAGAGTGGTGGACTTTTTGCCCACCTGGCGTAACTGCTTCTTAACCGCTGTGTAGGAGCTGCAGCATCATTGCACCTCCATTATATAGTCTGTGTATGCTGTCACCATGGCCCCCTCACAGTGCCAGGGTCCAAGATTAAGTCTCCGTCCCTGTAATTCAATAGGTGTGCGATAACTGGTCACAGGGCCACTCCAGGTGGTTGGGGACGACTCGGAGTTTGGTGGGCACTTTCAGTGGAGAATAATTTGCGGGCTTTCCCTGCCAGGATTGTGTTAGTTAGCCATTGGTCAAGGAACAGTTCCATACTTGGTCCCTCTGTCCTTTCTGGGAGGCCCAGGAAGCGTACATCATTGCATCCTTGCTGTCCCTCTGCATCTTCTGCTCTAAGATGTAGGCGCTTGACGTCGACCCGCATAACTTGCATCTGATATTGCACCTCCTTTAGGATGGAGTGCATTGTTGTCATGACGGATTCCATGTCATCAACCCTCACAGATAGTTTCAGGTGATCGGCTCGCAGTAGGGACACTTCCAGTGACACTGTGTCAATCTTGATCTCCAAGGTTGTTTTGGTGTCTTGTATCGCCTGCAATATTCTGTCAAACTGCTCTGTATGCTTTCCAGATGTCTCAATTTGACTCAAGGGTCCCCCCTCCTTGCGATGACAAACCTATGGAGTCCAATATGTACTCGGGGGACGATTAGGATGGCTTAGTCCCTTTAGTCTTCACCATCATGCAATGTGGGGTAATTGGTGCTGCGTAGGCCCTCAATGCTGCAGAGGTCGGGTCCCTAAGACTCACCCACTCCTGCTGTTGAGAGCTCCTCCGCAGGTGTTACCAGCTTGCCGTCGTGTCCTCCTGCCCTCTCCCCGGAGTCCACACCGTATTTCCCACTTGTCTGCAGGGGATAGTCCTTCCTCTGTATCATTAGGTGCACCAGGATTTATGTGGGAGAAGGAGGCTTGGACCACCAAGTTTTCCGTGGTAGGGTGTTCAGTGAGGAATTTGGGGTCCCCTGGAATGGGGCAGTGGCAGCAGGCAATTGTCCTGTTCACAGAAGCCCCTGTATTGTGCTTGGACCAAGTTCCGAGCAGGACATTAGAAAGTGCTTTGTTGAATGGGAGAAGCGATTCTGAAGGGGACACTCCCTGTTGAAGCAATTCATTAGTCTTAACTGCCAATGAAGGCAAGCTAAGGTCCAAGACTTCAGCTGCCGTCCGCACCACCATTACGAATGAAGCTCCCTCCTCCGTAGTCACATTGGGGGAAGAGAGAGCATGCCAGTATTTGGAGATATATCCAGCCCGCTGGCATCTGCCAAATCCTCATGTCAGTTTGTGTTGGTATCATAAGGCTGGTATTCTTCAGGGTCCAGCGACCCCACCCATTCCTTCCCAAGTTCTAGCCCATAAGAAAAGGGCTTAGGCTCTAGCCCGAAAGGCATGGTTCCAGTTGGCACCAGGGTCGGTGTCAAGCGATGACCCTCCAGCTCCGTGTTGGAGTCAGAGATCGGGACCAGGGAAGATCGACATGGCACAACTGGCATTGATCCGCATCTATCTATGGATTCCTAGCGCCTGACAGGTGCCGGAACCGCTTGCGTGGATCCAGTAGGGGCCCCCCATGAACCCGTGGGGCCTAAAGGCTCGCTGGAGGGAAGGGGCCACCCCCGTAGCCTCATAAAACTCTCTGAATTGGGTGGGGGTAGCACCAGCTCCCAGAAACTCGTCGAGACGCGGACCCGGCCCAGGCACTGGTTCAACCACAGAGCCAGGCCTTGAGTGCCACTTCCTCATCTTGTCAACCAACGGACGAGGTGAAGTCGAAGCACTCTTCAACGACAACTTCTTCATGTGGCAGGACCTACCTGAATGGCCCGACAACTTCAACGCTCCAGTGGACCTTCCTCTTGACCAAGATCTGGATTGTCATGGCATCCCACATCGAGCCACCAGGAGCTTAAGGGACCGCTCCCTCAAGGCCTTCGGGTGCATGGCACTTCAATCGGAGCAGGCTTTCCGGTCGTGGTCAGGCTCGAGGCACCATAGAAGGTGCGGATCCATCACTGATATCCGCTTGCTGGGGTGGCGCCTATGTGGGCACTGTACACGCCACTTCCGGCGGGGGCGACGCCAACGCCACACAGAGCCAAACAATGCCTCCTACTGATGCGCAGGGGTACTGCTCAAGAAAAATTTCTGGATCCAGTCTGATGCCTGGGGATAATACTAAGGTAGGGAATCTGCGGCCAGGAGTCTCTATCTGATGCAGGATGATGGAGAAATTACTTGGGGCTCATGTCGGAGCTCAGCAAAGCCACTCTGCACTGGCTGTCATCTTGGCCACGCCCTCACATTGGCAATAGTTAAGAGCTGCACCAACTTTAAAAAAAGATACCATGCTGGTCCCTAGAGAAGGGTATGTTTGGAAATATAACTCTTGCAGCATTCTTTGCTCCCGATTTACTCCTTGTTTAAAGTCATTAGGAAATAACACATTATAGGGCTTATATTTCAGGCCCTCAAAGCAGCACTGTGGATCTCCTTCTATTAAGCCATCTGCAGGTCACCTTTAACAGTTAATAACCAGCCTTTTTAATACTGCTTTGTACATAATGATTCTTTCAATGGAGGGAACGAATGCTGGTGCAGACTGCAACATTTGCAAAATATTCTTATCGGGAACTGTTATCATCATAGTCAATCTCAGAATCCGATAGGCTTGTCCATGTTAACATTTTACATTATATTAAATTTAAGTGCCTAAATTCAGACATACCTTGGGCCATATTACAAATAGTGTCCCAGAGGCGCAACACGTGTGTGCACCTGTTTTTTGCACCCCCAAGGCACTGAAGTATTAAAGAAGAAGGCGCAGACGCTTGTGTGGTCTCTTCTGAAATACAGATAGTGCTGATGCACATAGAAAGCCAGCACATCTTCGGGGGCATTCCCTATTTAGCATGGGGCGTGAAAAATACTTTGCTTCTGCACCCCTGCCTTATTATGGACAAAGGTGCAGAGGAAAAGAGGCTGACATAAGGCACACAGAGTGTGCGACATAAAAAGGGGTTGCACAGTCAGCATGCCCTCCTGAGTGTGACCCCTGCAAGGGATGAAATGAGGTCTCACGGACTCCCCAAATATCATCCAGCAGGCATGTGCAGTTACTCTGTGCACATGCCAATGAGGGGCGGGAGGATTTCTGTCCCCTCTGTAAAGTGCAGGTGAAAAACACTCCCACCCCAGCTTTCAATCGACTCTGAGAAGGCCTTTGACCGAGTTCACTGGCCTTTACTGGATAAGTTCTGTCTCAGCCGGAGACTTAAAACCTGAATACGGAGTGGCTATCTTTGACCTGATAGCCAAAGTTAGTGTTAATGGGATTTTGTCACATCAATTTGGTGGGAGCAGGGGAACGAGGACGGGCATTGTATACTGACGATGTTCTGGTTGTGTTGTCGGCAGGGCCGGACTGGCCATAGCGGGCACCGGGCGTTTCCCCGGTGGGCCGCCAGGGTGGGGGCTGGTTTTGGGCCCCTGAGGGCCGTTTTTGTTACCGGGGGCCTGAAATATCGGCCCCCGGTAACAAAATTGGCCTAAACCGGCCCTTGCAAACAGCTCGGCCGCACCCCCTCAGCCCCCACAGGGGGGCCGGCCGAGCAGTTTGCCAGGGCCGGTTTCGGTTCCCAGTCCGGCCCTGGTTGTCGGATCCCCTGAGCTCCATCCTTGATCTTCTACACGAGCTGGAATTATTTGGCCAGACCTCCGGGTTTAAAATGAACACCCTAAAATCACAAACAATAAGGATAATACTCCTCATGACATGCAAGATACTTTACAAAGATTTACATTAGCGTGGACACAGTAACATATCCACCACCATGGCATAAAAATATGTCCCAACACAGATAAAATCGCCTTTCAAAATTACACTGATGTACTGGAGATTGCCCGCAGAGATTTACAGAGTTGACAGAGGGTGGATTGACTTTGCTGGGGCGCATTGAGGCAGTCAAGATGACCTTTTTGCCTAATGGCTTATATGTGATGCAAACACTGCCTCTCCAGCCTCCACCGGACATACTAGACGGTCCATAGAGCAATTTATATTGGACAGAAAGAGGTCCCGTGTGGCGAAAATACTTGCTTTATTGAGTACTGCAGGAGCGTGGCCTGGGGATTTCAAATTTAATGCACTATTATATTGCAGCACAACTCTTATACAAAGTGGAGTGGGATCGCCCAACTTCGGAGAAACATTGGTGCTTTATGGACCATGCCATTGCAGGCACTCATGCATGGAAGATCCTATGGCTGGCTAAGAAGGATAGTCCCTGGAGCAAGTATATCTCCCTGGTACTGAAAGCTACAATTAATGCATGGGCTAGAGTGTCTGTTTCCAGGGGTTTAATGACTATCCCTTCCCTGATGTTTCCCATAGTAGCTGAACCTGAGTTTTCAACGGCTGTGTAAGGGACAGCATACAAAGAAAGGTAGCCAAGCCAACTCTAAACGAGTGAGGGACATTTATAACATGGAGGGTATTCAGTCCTTTGAACAACTGAAAAAGGATTACGGTCTCCTACAGATCCAGCACTGGGTCACACACTCAGATTAAGAATGCTGCTAGCAGACCAGTAACACCTTTTGAAAAGTGGGTCCTCACAAAATACAATGACAGGCATTTACTCTCACACATTTACAGAATTTTGCAGAAAGTGACCCCCCTCTCGCAAGTCATCAGCACAACAGAGGTGGGAAGTAGAATTAGAACGTCATCTGCCAGCTAAAGAATGGGGATACATATATACTGGAACATGAGGCAGAGCTCTTAAAGAGGCACTCTTAGAAATGGTGCACTATTGGTCCTATACAACTGAGCAGGTCCATAAATGGTACCCTGGGAGATCAGCTGAATGTTGGAGGAATTGTGGAAACATAGATTCGATTACACACTTATTAAGGAAATGCCCCAAACTGCATCGTTATTAGAAAGAGTTAACACTAGTAACAATACTATATTCAATACATTTGGTGCATCTGTGTAAAGGTGCACAGTGGCGCACACAGGAACAGAGCACCTGGTATGTATTACGGGACCTAGAGAACAATCCTGGTTAGTAGATTATAACCCAGACCACTTAAATAAAACCCCTTTATTTGATTATGGTTTACAGTAAAGAAGAAAGGTATGAAAACTCTGGGCATAAAATGGGTAATGAATTTGGAATCCTGGTTCCTGAAGGCATCCAGTCAGCGGGTCTTGGAGGCCCAGTCCAAAGCGGCATTCTGCCAGACAATGAGGGCGGCACAGAGAAGAACTATCTAGAGTTCATGGTTTGTTGGCATCTCCTCAGGTGACTGGTTAATGCATTAGGTGAGATATTGGGAGTATGTACAACATTGGAAAGGGCCACTCTGAAATGTCCCTGGATTCAGAGGTTACTGGCTATAATTTTCAATTTGTCATGCAATAAGGAAGTCCTTTAGTGTTGATCTACATTTAGTGCAAAGATGGTCCTATTAAGTGCTGAGGTGGAGTTTCACCTATTGTTATATCCATCATTTGATAGCTCCATAATCTTCTGTAAGTATGTGCTGGGTCAAGTAGGGCATTAGCTGAACCATTAAATTCCTGTCCGCAGATGACAGATATGGTTTGCTGGATAGATTTGCCATGTCTTAATCCCTCATCCATGGACAGAATTGTGGCTAAACAGAGGGCCTGATTGCAGCAAGCTTTCTTGAGACCTACTGCCCAAGCTCGCATCCAAGGAACAAATCGCATCTTCCTGGATATCAAAGATGCCCAGGAACCATTCAGATATTATTCCTACAGCCAATAAGAATGATCTTTAAACAGAAACCTATTCTGAACAGGTCCACCTATTCAGGTCATTGTGAAAAACTGCTACAAAGCCAATTAAAATGAATGGATCCCCATTTTTTCCTGGCCTGGTTGTGTGATCCAGAAAGGCACACGTCAAGGCAGGGTGGCCAAGGACTTTGGGTAGGCGACAATTCTGGCGGAACTGGAAATTAAACGCATTTCAGTTCCATACAGTCAGCCGAATGTTGAAATGAGTGGATTGCACCGATTTTGGATTGCAGCAAATACCCCACTCCCCCATCTAGTGACGTGTAAGCTGCCATTTTTTTTTTTTTTTGAAAGAAGAGTTTTATTTGGCTGCTACATGTTAAGTGTCTTCGTTTTTACTTAGCAAACGTCTGCCACTCTTATGATTTCATAACACTATTTGGTGTACATGTGTTCTCAAAGCTATCTTTCTACAGTTGATGGCACCTCTACCTTGCTCGTTATTACAAACACTGCATGAGTGAATGTGCTAAAATGGTGTGTAAGTAATATAATTTTAAAAGTGAGTAAAAAAACAGAACGTAAAAGGCCAGCTTTCAAAAACGATATATTTTCTACCTCTGCAGCTGGGGCTTTGCACTTCTCTCTGGTTCTGTTTCCTGCCATTTTAGTGGCGTTCTCTTGGTGGGGAGGCAGACAGGCATTGCAACATAAAACAACATATTGATCTAACATCTTTAAACACCCTAGCGACTGACAGGGAGAGCAATAACGGAAGCCAAAGGGTGCACGACCTCGGCGTACACACATCAGGAACTGCTTTTCCACTCAGAAAATCATAAATGTTTGGGAATGCCTACTGGGCAAAATGCTTGAGGTAAAGACACTGGTGTAATTCAAGAAGCAATTAGATGCCTTCCTGGAGGTGGGAGGCAAGAGGGGGGAAGAGGGAATGTAGGAGGGAGCGATTAAAATCAAGGGCGAGTTTAAATTACAGAGACAGTTTTTTTCTGATACCTCTTAAACCGCTACACTCTCTGATACAACTCCAATTTGCACAGTAAAGGCGCCACACACAGTTATTTTTGCGAAAAAGCCGCTTCTGAAAAATAAAAACAGCACATCTCTAAATACAGAGTCTGTTAGTGATGGTGGCGGTAACACACATACTTTTTCTCAGGGGGAAAGCGTGCTACGCATTTAGGAATGGCACCACTAAGTGTGTACATATAAAATCAGGTATCATCATTTTGAACATACTTGTCTTGTTACTGTGACAAGTTTCAGTCTATCTTTAAAGTACTCATCTGGGACCATTTAGTTCTGGCCTCACAAACAATTTACACATTGAAAAAGTTTACATTGGGCACAGTTAAATATTTTAGGATGAAATATAGCGTCTTTGTTATGTTGAATGTTATGTTATAAGCGCATTATCACCTGGAAGGGTATTCTGGCACTGAGCAGGTGTGAGTCTAGCCAACCAAGGGCCAAGAGACACCACTAGAAAGCCAGGTCTTCAGCTTCTTGCGGAATTCAAGAAGTGTGGAGACTTGGATATGTAGCGACTGGTCATTCCACACTTTAGGAGTGCACTCATTTGCATAAATATACAGTAAAGTCCACTCTGTCGACTTCCATGAGATGGACATGACATGTCGCAACACTCCATCATGGTGCCATTCAGTTCGGCTAGGAGGTTGGTACTGTTCATAGTTCATTAAAACGTTTTCGCTCTGTACATCAGGCAGCACTCCCTGCAGAATACTTGGCAAATTGTGAATAAATAGAGAAAAGTTTTTCCAAACACATAGTCTTGTTATAAAGATTTTAAGCACTTTAGTAGGTGAAAATATTCAGCTTCACTTAGATATATTCACTAAATGTATGGTTCCCAACTTCAGTAACATACTTTTGATACAGCTGTGTATATGATCACAGACGGCAACACAGATATGGAGGCGGTGTGGGTGCACAGAATTCACATCCCAGAGGATACATACTGAACCTTGGTACTTGAGTCCAGGTAATAGGCCAAGGCAGAGCCCCAGGTGGGCCAGTACCTGCCAGACCCCAGCCCTGGCAAAGGAAAACAGGAACAGTAAACCAGGGCCATATTGGACCTCTGTGTGTACTTTGTTGCTAAAGGAAAAAAACTGTAATTGCTTGTCATTTGCGTGTTGGAGCTGCAATGCTTTGTGACATGGAGATGAAACAGCAACACTGTTGTTTACCATTTGAGTCCCGGGCCTTGAGATATTATTCTATTCCAATTAAATAAAGTTAGTATTGCTTTACTTTTCAATCTACCATGTTAAGTATTTTATTGTTTATGGTGCAGAATATATAAATGTCTTGTTATTTGCTGGTTTTGGTTATTCTTTGTACACTAAGATCCTATTTATGATGTTCTCAAGCACAGGATTCTTATTGCTCATGTATTAGGCCACGCCCTTAGTTACAGAGGCCCAGATGTACGAAGCCATTTAGCATTATTTCGGCCCGTTAAGAAATGATAAATGGCCTTTTCAGATGTACAAAGGGCCAAAACTGGTCACAATTTGTGATTTCTACCCAGTAGATATCGCAAACTGCGACCCCGATTTAGGAACTGCAAATAGGGATTAACTATTTGCGATTCCTAAGGCATATGTAAGTAGCATTTCCTAAATGCGAATCGGGCATTTAGGCAATGCTATTACCATCGACTTGAAGTTGATAGTAACATTGTGCAAAATTAAAAAGTGTATTTAAAAATGAATTTTTAATGTGACATGAAGCGCACATATGCCCCTAGAGAATATGTGCACTTACATGTGCACTAGGAAATTCAGAGTGCCTCCAGGGGGTGCTTGAGCCCAGAGGCACCCTTGGCTTTGCATTTCTTAAACTGCAATTTCCTATTTGCAATTTAGGAAATGCAAACCATTTCCTATTTTGCCCATAGGCAGGAATGCAATAGCATTTCCTTTTTGTGATTCCCTAATAGCAGTTCCTTCTTTGTAGGAATCGCTATTAGGGAATCGCAAATTTAGTACATATCCTTTTGCATTTCTTAAATAGCGATTACTAAGGAGTCGCTATTTAAGAAATGCAAATGGGATACCACGTGCCGAGGTTTCTTAGAAACACTTCTTAGGCCACATGTCTTTTTAGATCCCCGACTTCTTTTTCATCCTACGTAAAGATAGAAGTCCTGTCATGCTCATGAGCATTGCTACAGGCCTATTATTTAAGGGGTGATGGGCTGCTGGAGCACTTACGTTTGGCAAAAATACCCTCACATAGTAAGTATCACAGAAGTAATACCTAGTGGTGCAAGGTATTTGGTTAGCCACATAGTATTAGTGGCTATCACTTCACGCTCATTATCACCTCAACTGAATCACAGATCTGCTGGGAAGGTACTTTGCCACCAACCTGAAGACGATTCTTTTCTGACACTAATTTTGGTAGAGTCTGTAGGTGCACTTGCAGAGGGCTATGTTTAGGTTGTTGGTACCTGTGAACCTGTGCATCTGGGTGGGTTGAGGGTGTCCATGTTCATTCAGGTGATTGAAGAAAGTGTAATGAGGCATTAAAACAAAACTCATGGGCATATTTTACCACATGCCCAAGAGAAGATGGATTCCCTTCAATAACTACTATACACTGTGGCATACCTCCAAGGGGTATAAGAATCATCTTTGACTGGAAGATATTTTATACCACAAGCTTTCCTTTCCTACATCCTGCCAATACGATAACTACAAAAACTGAAATGAGTCTAAGAGAATTCATCTGAGAAACTAATAATGATGCAAACATTGTTAACTCATTTGTCTAAGCCTAACAGCGGAAGGCATGGAATCAAATCGTCTTACCCTGTAGACCTAAACACTTTGAAATCCATGCAAATCTAAGTAAACACATTGTTTAGATTAATGTCCTTCTGTGCAATTGCATGTAAATTCTGATCCTGTAAGAATGTTTGTGAGTAAATACTGATTTCCAAGATCACAGACCCACCATTCTCTCCTCGTATCAGTCTAGGAATGTAACCTGCTCGTAATTCAACCATACTTTTCACTAGTGTGAATGTACTAACTAATGTCCATACTGTATAGAAATAATCCCATCTCTAAACCACTCTGACACTCTAAGGGCTTGTCCATGCTAATTAAAACTGCACAAATAAATAAGTAAATAAATAAACAATACTGAGAAAAACTCTCTTACATTATTGGGAGCCTTAACTGCATGAAATTAGAGGCTTCTTCTCAACCTCGCATGCCACATTGTAATCAACAAAAACATGGACTTGTTTAGCCATGTTACACGAGCATCCACTCAATCCAAGCCCACCACAGTGCACAAAAGAGGCTACAAGTGCTACTAGGCAAGATGTCTTAGTTTCAGCCACAGAACATTCACTTGAAACTCAAACATCTTCCTCCGCAAAGAAGCACATCCATCAGATATGGTTTAAGGAATCAATGTGAAAAAATGCCATCAATGGAATTAAAAGTTAATAAATGAACATGTACAAGAAAAGTCTGGAGTCTTCTTTCTGTAGTTCCGAGACTTCACAAAAACTAAACTTGATTTCCTGCACATTCCATTTTGTAATCACTTTAAAAAAGATCCAAAGTAAGTGTAGCAGTGCTAAAGGACAGCTCTGGCTGGAACCCCTAGGCTGTAAATTCAGATAAGAAGCCCGATGAAGTGTAATTGCACTGCAGACCAGTACATACTTCTATAATAGTTTAATGCTTCACCAAGCTGATAATCCTACATTTCAAAGAAACATCAGATTGAAGCACCAAATAGCTATGTATTTAAGGTGACTCACACACTTTATCAGGGTAATAGATCTATTGTTCTATGATCTACCATTGCAGTTACATTTCGATTTCTTCACCATCATTTTATGCTTGTTCCACTCTCTGGCCAGAGTCTTTTTCGTGGTCAAAAAAAGAGGAGGCCAACTAAGATGCCTTCTCCCATTCACAAAATTATCACTGGCTCTTTATTGCTGTGGTCAATTCACGTTCATTAGGGGAAAAGTAACAATTTCATTTTAGTTTTGCTGAATCAATTTATTCCCTTCTAGTCTTCTTTGAATCAGGGGCACTTCATTTTAGGGGTTACCGGGCTGGCTGCATGTCTGGGCCTCATTCTCTTCAGAAATCACAATTTTGTTTTTTAAATGTGTTCATTGAAAATTTTTATAATGAGACAAAACATGCAAAGAAGAGCATTGCAGCAAGGAAGGGACAAGTGGATGACAAGGTGCAACAAATTATACAAGTAATTATCGAATATTGAGACAGCGTTAATGAAGGAGAGTATGACAACAAAAAGAGCACATGATGCATTACAGGTGTAGGGTGGTACAGACCTGATGGATTGAGGAATACATGAGAAATAAGCACACAATAGAACAGTGAGGTACTGTTCAGCTTGAATCGACTGACTCTAGGGAGAGTAGGTAGTCTCTCAAAGGCTGCCAGACATCTTTAGGCCTTGAGGTCAGGGGTTGTAACTGTGCATTGTCCTCACTAATCTTGTCACAATGCAACATAGTTTTGAGCCAGACAGATTCTGTGGGGACTCGCCGACTACCCCAATGCAACACCAGTTAACATTTTGCAAGGAGGAGTGCCACTGAGACAAACCTGTGGGCAGATCTGGGGATATCATTAGTGTACCCCAGAAGTGACATCAAGGGGTCAGGTGTGATTGTGGTGTCGGTCATGGTGGAGAGGATGGTGAAGATAGAGGACCGATAAAGACCTATGTGGGGGCACATCCAGGTTAGATGTACAAAACTGGCACCTGGGGCATGACACTTGGGGCATTGGGTAGAGTGAGTGAGGTCAAATTGAGCGATGTCTGTAGGGGTAATGTAAGACCGATGGAGGAACTTGAATGGAGGAATTTATTATTGTGGTTAATAGAGATGAGCTTCGTTTGGGAGCAGCAGTAACACCAAGTTTTGTCGAACAGTGGGTGGCCCAAGTTGTTACTCCAGGTCTCCCTGACACGCTTAGTGGAGTCAGGTTTCATGGTTAAGCATGTGCGATACATCCTGGAGATAAACCTGTCCCCATTGGTATCAGACATAATGAATGTCAGTAGAGGAAAGTCATCAGGGCTGAGGGGATAAGTAGGAATGCGTGAGCGCAGGGTATCATGGAGCTGCCTCAAGATGAAATGGTCCATGTAGGAAGCCCCATGAAAGCAAGTGTGGTCAGCGTGTGGTCGAGCATAGCCATCAGAGAACAGATCGCCATCAGGGAACAGATCTCCGACAGTATGCAGGCCATGATTCTGTAGGGTGTGTTTAACAAGTTTCTCGCTTATGAGGGGAAGCCAAGGGTCATCAGCCATCAGTAAGGCTGGAGAATATCAGAGGCCGTCACCCAAGACTCATCGGCGCTTCCTCCATGCCCAGCAAGTGGTGGATATAGTTTGGATATCGGCAATGTCCAGTGGATTGCCTTTTGATAGGACAGATGATAGTGGTATGCCACCAAGTTGGTCTCTTTTTGGTTTGAGATACGGGACCCGAGAGTCCAGGTGGTACCAGCGGTGTGAATATTGGCATTGGGCGGCGAGATAGTAAAGATGGAAATCGGGAACTCCGAGGCCACTGAGTTCTTAAGGGAGCGTTCAGGTGTCCATCGGATAAGAGGTTTGCGGTCAGCCCAAATAAAATGAAACAGGAGGCTGCGGAGAGTGTTAAAAAAAAATGTAGCGTGAGCGGTTTTGGAATGTTACGAAAAAAATACAGGAATCAGGGGAAAACGACCATCTTAATTATCGCCACTTGCCCGGCCATAGCCAGAGGGAGTCTGATCCAGCGTTCTACTTGTGTTGAGAGCCTATCGATGGCCAGGCCGTAGTTGAACTGGAGCACCTGGTCCTTATCCCTATGCAGGTGTAATCCCTAGTCCACGTCAAAGGGTAGTCAACCACCACAGGGGAGGTGCTGTCAGTAAGTGGAAAAAAGCTCAGACCTGGCCCAGTTGATATGGAGATCCGAAAGGCTTCCAAAATGGAGGATCTCGCTAATCAGAGGGGAAATGTTATCGGAGGGGTGATGAACAAACAATAGTATCTCATCTGCATAAAGAGAGAGAGGAGGAGTGGGCCACGCATGAGTTGGCGGCCCCGATGTGTATGGCGTTCCTGGAGATGGCGGACCAAGGGGTCCATTGAAATGATGACCAGGACCCCTGTCTGGTCCCCCTGGTAATGGGGAAGGTGTTCTGTTATAGAGCTATTCACCCTGAAGCATACCACCGGGTTTGAGTACTGAAGCATAATTAAGGAGATGAAGCAGAGGGGCACAACCACTTTCTACAGAGAGCCTTCTCTGCGTCTAATAAGGCCACCACTGCAGGGGTGGTTGGGAATATCCTGTTTAGGACTGAAAATATCTTCCACAAATTAAGTGAGGTGGACCTGTGCGGGACAAAGTCAGACTGAACAGGGAAAATAATCTGCTCCATCAGCAGAGATAGTCTTGTGGCGAGAGCTTTGGCCAAGATTTTATTGTCTAAGTTAAGGAGCAATAGTGGGCGGTAGGAGGAGCACAGAGTGGGATCTTTGCCCGGTTTCAGCAGTAGTATAAGTACCGCCTCCTGCAGTGTGGGTGGCAGGGAGCCTGTGTCTAGGGACTCTTTATACATAGCGAGAAGGTGTGGGACTAGTAAATGTTTATAAGCCTTATAGAACGCTCCAATGAGACCGTCAAGGCCAGGGGCCTTGGAGCCATCAAAAGTCTATTGCCTGTATGATTTCTTCGCTCACTATTGGCTCTGCAAAAAGCCGCGCTGCTCGTCAGTTACCCACACCATCGTGACATCAGTGAGATAATCTGTGATCGCAAACTCTAGGCCAGAGGAACGAGAAGTGTACAAGTGTGCATAATAGCTACAAAATTCAGTCAGTATGCCCTCATTGCCCGCTATACTGTTCCCGGCAGCCGTATGGAGTTCGGTGATGTATCCGCTAAAATGGTTTGGGCGGAGAAGGCGAGCAAGAGTGCGACCATGTCTCTCACCCTCCCTGTAGCGCCTTGCAGTGGCATGTTTTCCTATATACGGTACATCTCTGTCTGCCAGGCCGCAGAACTCAGTCATTTAAACTCAGCATTTATGAAGTTGGGGGCAGCTGCCTGGTTGAGAATCAGCTCGATCAATATCTCGTAGTTCTTATTCAATCCTGGACAGTTGAGAGTGAATAACTCTCAAAATGCCCACATTTTTGGACATGCAGCCGCTGCGAATAAAGGCCTTGAAAGCCTCCCAGAGAGTGGCCTGGGTTGCTACTGTGCCTGTATTTAAGGTAAAAGATTCAATGATGGTGTCGTACATCGGGGCGAAAAACCTGATCGTGTAGGGCGTCACTGGGGAATATCCAGGAGCGTACCTTGCCACCCCTGTATGGTATATGCCGTTCCAGTGCGGCTGGACAATGATTGGACAGAGTACGTGGGCGATGCCACACATCCGAGGTCCAGAGAGGGGCACTGGCAGAGAGGAGCCAATAATCGATTCAGGTCCACATATCATGAGGGGCGGAATAGAAGGTATATCCCGATGTAGAAGGGTGGCAGGAGTGCCATACGTCACTGAGGGCATACATGAAGGTGATAGGACGAAGTGTCTCCCGAGCATGTGGTTTACTATTCGGCTGTGTATTGGTGGAGAATACAGAGGGATTCTGAACCATATTGAAGTCACCACCCATAATAATCAGGTCTGCCTCCGCACTAGCCAAGTTCGCAGATATGGTATGAAAAAAACTTAGGTGAGTCGGTATTAGGAGCATAGATATTAAGTAAGAGTATGAGTTTGTCCGCCAGGATGCCAGTCAACATAACATAACTGCCCTCCGGGTCTGTGTGGCCGGTGAGGAGAGAGAAGGCTATGCTCTTATGTATAAGGATACAGACCATCTGGAGTAGAAGCTATAACTAGAGAAATATTGGAGTGTAACCCAGCAGGATGCAAAAGTCTGGGAGTTCCTTGGCGGGAGGTGAGTCTCCTGAAGGAACGCTATTTTCACACCATGTCTGGAAAGATAGAAAAGAACCTGCCTACCTTTACGCGGATCGTTAATTCCGCAAATATTTCAGGTGAGGAGGGCTATGTCAGCCACCCTTTTCCTGTTGTCAAGAGTCGGCATTGAAAACAACATAGACGAGAGCGCACCATGTCAATAAACAATACAGTGAATATGCAATTTGCAATGTAAAACATCAACAACAAAACTTCACAAAATCCAAAACCCCACCCCCTCCTACACCAGATGAGAAGGCATCCAGTGAATCCCTAACATGGGGAACATAAAACTAAACAACCCCATAGAACAAGTCACTGTTCACCATGGGGGGAGGCAAGGCTTTGGTCGGTGTGGGCCGCGTAGTCGAAGTTCCCTGCAAAAAAAATGTGGATCACAACTAAGCCTGGGTAGAATGAGACAGAGGATCTTTGATACTGTAAAGGGCCTTGTTCACTGGGCCAAGCTGAGAACAGTGTCTCGGTCTCGATAGTTGAGAAGGCGGGCGAAGAGAGGCTGTGAAGGAGCTCCCACTGGACGGCACGGGCCAAGGGTGTGGTGTGCACACTCCACCGCGAAAGTAAGTGTAAAGCTGCTGCTGTCACAGATATCCGAGAGGAGCTGTTCCACATAGGCATCGGGCGCCCCATGTTCGTCATCTCAGCAATTCTCAGTATGCAAATATTGTTCCTTCTAGACCTCGCCTCCAAGTCCTCATTTTTTATACTCACAGTTTTCAGAAGGCATTCCAGCCTTTCCAGACATTTCAGCGTGGATGTAGCACCATCTTCTGGGGGGAGATTTGCTCCTCAGCACCATCAAATATGGTGGAGTGACGGTCCAGGCACTCGCCCATGCGATCAATGCGACAGGTGAGGGTATGGATTCGAGAGTCCATAGAATGGAACGAAGCCCTGAGCTCTGCCAGTGCTGCAGCTGCCCCATCTGCAATGTCAGAGTTCGTCTCCCTGTCCGTTAGCTCATTAGTGTCGGAGTGGTCGCCCTGGCGGTGGGGAGCTTTGGTTTGCTCAAAGAGCAGTTTACGTAGTTTGGGGTCTCCTTGGCCCATCATTAGGAACAGATGTGGAAAGCAAATAAAGGGACAGGGGGAAGGTTGATAGGGACGTCGACACCTCTGTTCTGATTGTACAGCCCCTCTTAGCTGAACAAGACTCCAAGAAACTCTGTGGCAATGCTGCAATGTAAGGCAGGCCTGCAGGATCTATCCAAGGAACCGCAGATATGGGCTACTATGTACTGGGTGGCAGGGGTGTAAAAGCGACCAACAGGCAAGGTGAAGCATTCAGGGCCCAGCAGTTGCAGCCACTGCCCAGAGGAACAGGAGGGAGATGACCAAGCAGCAAAACCCCGGGAGCCGCCAACACCAAGGCATATGACCCACTAGGCATCAGAAGTGGGCAATGGCCATTGTAGTTCCCCCAGTACAGTGTCAGCCTCCAGGAGAAAGAAAGCTGTCAGGGCCCAGTCAGGGCAGGCGTGTAAGCAGCTGCTGTTGCAGACGCAACATCAATGGAGAGGGCAAGGGGGGGACCAGGCCTGGCAGTCAAGGTCTATGATATAAATTGAGGGGCAACCAGCGCTGGCCCCATGAAGGAGAACCAGGCACTACTAGGTCGCAAAAATAGGCAGCAGTACAGCAGGTATGGGGGTACCAGAGGCACAGCAGTGAGGTGCCAGGAGGGCAAACCCTGCGTGATGCACAGTAAAAGGAGGCCCAAACACAGCAGGATTGCCACACACTCATTCGGCACTGCAGGCAGGAGGCTGCGAGTTCAAGCAGACGGAGTGTCCTGCCGGCAGGATGATCGATGATGGGCTGATGACGATTGAGCTGGTAGACGGCAAGCTAGTGCAGGGCTGGCACGCTAAGGCAATAGGCACGTAGAATCATGCCAGTCCAGAGCGGGTAGGTGCGGGGGATCCAAAGCCCTAGCACGACTCAATAGTCTCAGCCTCACCAGTAGCCCCTGTCACCGCGGGGCCTCCAAGGCAGTGCCAGTCGGCGTCAGTCCCCCTCGAGGATATCGGGCATGCAGGCGAGCTGGGCAGTAGGGAAGGGAGCTCCCAGTGCTCTGTCACCGTCGAGGGCACAATCCCATGCTGAGGATGTGTTCAGATGCCTTTGGGGACGATCCATGCATATTTAGCAGGCCACAACCGCCGGAGCTTCACAGGCAAGCGGCCATCTTGGCTGCTGCCACAGCCATGCCTCCCCAGAAATCGCAAATTAACACCAATAAAAAAGCTGCATCTTTAAAAAAAAAAAAAAAAAAAAACATTCACAAAACAAGCAACTGTCCAGATGTTCTCATACTAAAGTGTGCTAATCCTTTACAAAAACAATATGATCACTTTTTTTAAACACATTCAGTAAGACTTTGATTAGAAAAATTATATTTTACAGTTGCGTCAAAACTCCCTGAAAGGGAACTAAAACAAAGGTCTTGAAAGGGAGGCTAAGTAAATGTGATCATGGGACTGTGCATTCTCACCAGAAATTATGCTTTCAACACTAGTTTCTCTCGAAAGGGCAAAGAATACCCTGAATTTACTAATGTTTTGGCTACTGACTGGGATCAGTGACATTCTGTCACTACTGCTTTCTCCTAAAGACTCTCCCCACAATCTGTCTGAAAGAATCTAAACAACAAACCAAATAAATTCTTGAAAACCAAAATGTACACTGTTGAAAAAAATATATATGTCCATATAAATTCATGTGTATGCACTTCAAAGATATCATGCTTAGATATATCACACTAACATGAGGCCTAGAGCTCCAAAGGGCTTTCTATCTGACCTTGCCTGGACAAGCTTCAACAGCTATTCTGAACCCCCTTAGAGGTCACTTTGCTTGTCCTGACTTCATGATAGTTTCCTTATCTGGTTGTGCAAGTTGCTTACACAGTGCCGAGCCAGCCTTTCTGGTCTGCCCATATCTAGCTGTTTATAATTGGTATGGTGCAGATCTTGCACATCCCTGTTAGCCATATTTGGCTTGGTGCCTTATTCTAGTTCCGCTGACATGGCATTACTAAATGTATATAGCACCCAGAAACCAGTCACTCTGGGAAGAAGCAGTCTGAGAGCCCCTAAGGCAGGAGACCTGACTTCTTCCTTGCTAATTAGCAATGATGCAGGCATTTGGTACCAATAAAATGCATTTCGCTCTGTTTCTGAGCAAACCTGCTATGTCTGGTGAGTTTCATTCATTTGCTCCTGGGAGGGTGCCAGTATTTCCCTATCATACACAGAAGCCAACAAATGTTGTCTATGTGACTTCACCGCGCAGAGGGTGGCAATGATTGGTCTGACCAATTCACTAAACCCTTTCATTCATTTCTTAGCCATTAGACATCCTTTAGGTGCCGATTATATACATCTCTGTCCAGTCGTGTTTTTTCCCTGTCGAACAGGTGGATTTGATGTGACAGCCAATGTGTACCCGCCTGTGCTTTCACAGTGATCCTGTCTGTGTCTCTTAGTTATAGCTGTGGGCATGTCTGCGACGGAGTCCACGTGGATGAAAACTTTGCCTGTATGTTTGCGCCTGCATGCATGCACGTCTTTATGCAGATGTATGTACATAAAATAACTTGTAAATTTGTGCTTACAAAAGCTTAATTCACCTCTTTGCCACACAGAAAAGACTAAGTTTATGTGCGCATGTATTTGCACCACAAAAATGTATAGGAATATATTTCTCACTCAAACACTAAATGAAAGACCAAAACATGAATTATTTTGAAAGAAAAATACAAATGAGGGACATACTTCTTTTTAGAGCACACAAGGAGAAACAAACAACCACACTTTAGTTTCTTAATGAATGTTGATAAACAAAGTGCTAGAGTTGTTAGGGATCCATCCATTGCCGAGTCATCATTTGGAGAGATACCTGTGTAAACAATGGGTTAAGGTTACTGCTTCCTAGTAATCATGAACAGGGCTGAGTTTGTCAGGCTCAGATCCTACTCCCACCCATGTAATCGCACTACTACAATCCAACACTAATTGCCAAGTTTGAAAAGGCAACCTCAATTAGGAGGCGTAAGTTGGAAAAAGATCTGAACAGTCCGCCTTCGTTCATTAAAACTTCGCATTAAAGGTTTGGCCTCAGCACAACCGCCGGCAGTCATGGGCCAGGGGACATTTTGACGCGATAGTGACACCACTCAAGATATGAACAAACTAGTAAATCCCTTAGAGGTGCTAACCTCCCACCATGACTGAACTAAAAGGCAACACAGTGAAAAAAGAGCTAGTCTCCACCTTAGTATTTTAGCAATGGCTTTTTAAATCGTGACTCTTGTATATTTATTCAAATGCTAATTTTCCATTCTAGGTCCTGGCATTGTCCGGAAACGAGTGATGTTTTACTCCCTAATCCCAAGGTTTCCAGATGACTCCATATCATGACATGAAGTCATACCACAACTTTACCAAATATTAAAGAGGTGATTGCAGAAAGCTATTTTGTAGCGCTGGTGGATCAGTATGAAGCTAAGGCTAATAGAGCTACTGTCTCTGGTACTTCACCAGATCTCTGGATGAAAGATGGCCCTCTGTTTCCAGTGTAATCAAAGCATCTCTGATATACAGTAGAACTCAGGATCTGGACTTTGAAAGTCAATTGAGATTTGCAGTCTTAGTTCTGCTGCTTCTGTAAACTCTGGTCAAGAAAGAGCTGGTACACGATGCTCATAAGGTTGACAGCTACAAGTTTGTTCTTGAGGAGGTTTGTGGCCAATAACATTACATGATGCATGAGCTTGGAGCTGTCGATCTGTGCATAGCTCAATATGTAAAACGGATAAAGTACATATGATCAATATTGTTCTTTTTAGGAGCCCGTCGCTGGTGCTTCCATATCCTGGAGTTGCCGAATACAGAGTCTGTCTAGTCCCGATTTCACTTCATACCTCTTCCACCACACTATGTTTGCACTCTTTCTCTTACTCTTGCAGGTTCATTTTACCTGTGCATTCCCCCTGTGGATAGTTTTTCCATAATTCTCCTCCTCCTTTTCCTGTTTTCTGCCTTTTGCTCTAGATCAGGCTTCTCCAATCAGTAGTTCATGAGCTACTGGTAGCTCTCCAGCTACCTGTAAGTAGCTCTCATGTTTGCAACCCAGCCTACTAAATTAGAAGCTTTTGCACAGTTTAATTCACCTGGGTATCCCAAAACTGAAAAGCGTGCATTGGAGTTGAAAATGTGTGTATTTTCAGAACTCATAATCTGATGTTTGAACAAAAATGGCTGGATTTCTAAAATGTATGTAAAGTTAATATTTGAGTGATAAATCATGAGGTGCTGAGGAAACCCATTACTAATATTACCTCCTTTGAGCCAGGGGCATTGCAGCTTGAGCTGTCATGAATTAACCATGTAGATTGTGCGTTCCAAATTGATAAAGCCATGTTCACATTATGGTGTGCAACCCTGCCTGATGTACTGAGGTGATCGCTTCTGGTGATTTTGCATGTGGTGGCCCACTAATATAATTTTGTCTGCTGTGGTCACTATTAGCACACTAATAATATTAGTAGATTGGTATGATTTACATTGAACGTAAGTGGCTTTTATTACAGAAAAGGTTGGAGACCCCTGCTCTAGATCAAAGTCTGATGATGATAAAGGTCCCATTCCGGGAAATGAGCGTAGGTGCTCACCATCTGCACAAACCTACACAATTTAAGCACTGGGACTGCGAATATCATCAGTACTCTGGGACAGACAGAAAAAGACACAGAACTACCTTTGAGGAGCTGAAACTATTGCAGGAATATGTTATTTCCAACACTTAAATCCTATCTCAGCCTGTATGAGTCACTGGTGCTGGAATTAGGGATGCAGGGGTACTGAACCCCCATAAATCCATGGTGGAGTTTGGATCTAGAATTAACAACGAGGGGCATGGTTGGACTGGGATAGAATATAGGCTGGGCACCAATATGCAAAAGCCCCCCATTAGCGAATTAATTAGCTAAAATAAGTGGCCCATGTTTGAAAATTGGGGCAATTTTTAACTTGTAAAGACACGCTGTATAAGTGGTTTGCCAGGTATGGAAGACAGCATGGATTCGAGCTTACTGCAGGCAATGTTTGTTTTAATATCAGAGAAAACTGTAAAAACCAGCCCAGCAGACCGCAAAACAGGACATTCAAACAGTCAAAAAAACAACCCACA
Organism: Calotriton arnoldi; assembly: GCA_963921515.1. Taxonomy (NCBI): domain Eukaryota; kingdom Metazoa; phylum Chordata; class Amphibia; order Caudata; family Salamandridae; genus Calotriton; species Calotriton arnoldi. Next base: position 284,956 of record CAWUFW010015114.1, on the reverse strand, counting down.
CACTGACCTGTCAGACCAGCCCATCGGGGACTGTGTGATTGCCCTTTAGGCCAATCCGACCCTGATGAAGACACCTTTGTGTATTGGTCCTGAAGCATTTACTGTGCGTTCAAGTACAAACTGTCTTGTGATGGGCAACTTCGTTCTCGTGACAGGCAACTTCACTCGAGTAAGCGTTGCTAATTCATTTCAAAACAGCGAACAGTCTTTACTGTCTCTTTCTCTTACTGCATGTTTAGGGTATTTTGTAAGTTTAGTTAATGACACTTGGTGTGGCACAGGTGAAAGGAAGCCACAGTATTCCAGAGGTTTTTTAACACCTTGGTCCCATATACATAAATAAAGACGTGGTTGCATTACAAAATAAAGTACAAATATCTGACTATATATACATCAGCAGCATGGAAAGTACTGTAAAGAAGGTTAAGAAAGGGGATGTCGGTAGCCAGCACCCTCTCGAAAAACTGTTCCAGCACCACTGGCATGAGTACATGCAAGTAGTGGAGTTCATGAAAAAGAAGGGGAGTAAAACAAGCCCAGATACTTCTCCAGCTTGTAAGAATTTGCTCCTTTCGCTCTCTCATTGTGCCTACAACATGTACGTATGTATGAAATGGTATTTGCATAGTGCAAGCCTAGTATGTAAGCATCAAAGGTTCATACTTTGCTATGAGTGGGACAACTTTACACTTTAAGTTTAGCAGCATCAAAACAAGTTGCACTGGAATCTTAAACGTTTGACCACAAATGAAAACGTAAATGGAGTCTTCATCCTACGGGGTTTTTGCATTCACTTTCCTTGCTCGAGTTGGCAAGGATGGAGAGAGAGAGAACAGGATGCTCATAAATATATCCATCTGCTAGTAATTACTGCTAAACAAGTGTGAGGGGTGAGAAGGTCAAAACAAGCACGACCAACCCCATCAATCAGTCCCTCTAGGGCCAATCCCCACCCTCTCACCAGAGGAGGAGAACTCCTTTCCTAGATACTTCGAACCTTACAAAGAAACAGTTAACATGCAGCGGCTCTCTCTAATAATGTTCCTGTAGTCGGGATATGGAAGCTACAGTGCTGAATTTGAGCCGGTGGTTTCCGGTGCTCGGCACCCGCAGTTAATTGTCAGCACTGGTACTTATGACAGTCTGCTACATTGAAGCAATGATTGTCTAATTTGTCTAATTTAGAGATGAGCACAACAACAGTTGTTTGTTAATTCTATTTACATACGCTCTTATCGCTTTGGGGGTCTGGAATAGACTAATTGTCACACTTGTAGGAGTGTGATGCTTTGCAGTTGTGTTGGGACTGTCATTGGCACTACTGGCAGGGGCAATAGGTTGGGCAAGCTGCACTAGCCTCCTGACGAGGCCCTGGCACGTATTTATTTACTTTTTTACACAAATTAAGCACTAGCTGTATTACCTCACACGTAACAATTTCCACACCTATTGGGGGAAAATACGGTATTTGTCTAAAGCAGTCAAAAGAAATAAATGTGGGTAATCCAATGACATCACATTTAGCATATTTTTGGGCACACTACAGAGTACTCAGTCCTCCATCACAGACTTCTGAGAAAGTGGGACGATCTTTCCCCACGCACAGAGATCAGATACTGGGGGTATGGTAAATTTGTCGTGAGGAAAACCGATCGAATGGCGAGTTTCTTCTTAGAAATGAGAAATTACCAAGTGAGTGGATAATTCCAGATCAGATTACCACAGAAATTCCTCATTTAGACCAGACTTTCATTTGAAGATTCTGCCTACATTTAGTGGCCAACATCTCCAGGTGAATATAAACAGATCCAGAGTGTCCCCGTGGCTCTCATGACCTCATGAGGCTGTAACTGTCTGCACAGGCCCACCGGAAGTGCGTGGCCACACGCAATGAACGGGCCCACCGGAAGTGCGTGGCCACACGCAATGAGGGTCTAAGATTTATTTGTAGATGATAACAGTTAACACTAGGTGCCTGGGTTTATTGTTTGGGGGGATGCTGGGGAAGAGGCAGCATATAGTGCTAAGTAATGTGTCCCTGCAAGGAAGAGAAAAGCCAGATCGTTTTCCACAGAAGGCACAAGCATTCACCACTGATGCTAGACTACAGAAGAGTTGAGTACGTTGAACCACAAGCATAAGAGAAAAGTCGGTGTATGAAATGCATCCACAAGACCTGTGTAAGAGCACTAGAAAAAAACAGCTGGGCCCTTCCATATTGACACACAGGAACCAGTGACAGCTGAAAGATCCTTTGCTGCTAAATGTGAACTACCTTACACGCCTTTTCTAAGCAAAAAATAAGCAACGTGAAGGTAAATGTATCTAGTGGGCCCCACCTCACGAATGCAGTTAAGGTCAATTAGGAACTTTTACCTAATTAAAACTTTAAGCTAAACTGACATTTCATTTTACACTTTCACAACACAGTAGACCAATGGACAGTTAAAATTAACCATTTTTTCAGGGTCAACGCATTATTTGAACTTCAGGTCTTTGTTCATCTTAGCTTATTTAATATTGTTTCTTACTGCTCATTTATTATCTATTGGTAACTAGTTTATAGATTCTTACTATTTTGGAATTTCCATTGTCCGGGCATTGTTATCTTTCTCTAGCTGCTTTGCACTGTTCTTGTTTTGGGTATGCTGCATCCTGTATAATGTGGGTAGAGCCTCACCCCAGCTTTTAGAGAAGAAAGCCTTTGTTTCACTTACGTATGTGGACAAATGAGTTGGGATGTTTGGGAGCTTCAGTAGGAGGGCCTTTAGCCGTCGCTCTTCACTTTTTCAAGCACTGCACTCGTGCTTGTGGCTGCATCCACCTTGCGGGAGCGAGCAGCGGCGCGCCACAAGCACGAGTGCAGTGCTTGAAAAGTGAAGGCTGCGCGCGCAAGACTGCTCTCCCAAGCGCGCGCTCTATTTGTTTACTTTTGCTACAATCGCGGCACCCGTGCTTAACTTTAACCATGTTAAAGGTAAAGCGCGGGTGCCGCGATTGCTACAAAAGTAAAGAAATAGAAAAAAACATCTATTTCTTTACTTTTGCTAACTGCTGACTTTCAAATCACCACATTCGTCGACAAAGCGTTCAGCTCGCTGAGCAGCCCTGCTGCACACAGGAAACACGCCACCTAGACATGCCCGCAGCACACGTGATGTTCTTTCCAATTTTGAGTTTTTTAACCTTGTATATAATTTCCACAGAATACAATAATCTTAATGCGAAGTCTTTGGTGTCCCCTCTCAGTGGTATTTTACTAAAGTTTTAGAGTTATGTCTATAAACCTCAATAGCGGGTTTAAGTACTCTGAATATAAGATGTTGGTTTACTGTATGGCCGAATGCTGCAGCAGGCAGAAGTTCGCACCGAAATCTGCGCCCAGAGGAAAGACATTAGAACTGTTGGCAGGGGTCCGGGCATATTGAAAGGCGGCTCAGTTGGTTAATGCCCCTGCTCCGGATATCGGTGTGCCCCAAGGTTAGGCCATAGGAGTGAATCCTTACAGGCTGCCGCAGCCTTTCATCCTGCCGAGACTGACAAAATGAATAACAGACGCCTCATTTTATTTTTTACACTGCTGCAAAGCACTACACAGCTAACGGGATTATGTATCCCTATTCCACAGCTAGCGCTTCAGGGAATCAAATAGGTTCACTGAAGAGAAAGCACTAGAAACAGGGACATCTTAAGGATTTTGGGGCCCTGGGCCAAACGTATTATGGGGGCCCCTGTTCGGAACAGCTTTGAATTTATGATCCAATTTCAGCTCATTCATGCCCTCTTTGGCCAGGCCACTGACAGCGCATGGCATGGCACACTCATCCAAATTCAAAATAGAGAGTTTGTTTTCAATATTGTAACACAGCAGCAGCTCACTAATATTACTAAAAATAGTTTATGTGACACCCTCCCATTTCTCATATGTTAGGTCTTGTTTTGATCTAAAATAAACTTTTTTATGCATGTAACAAACACAAAATTTCTCTGCTCGCTCCCTTGCTTCTAGCACCCTGCCCTCCTCTACCCTCGACCCCTCTCCCTTTAACCACCATGGTCTGTTCCGCCTCTCCCTCTCCCAATTTATTTCATCCCCTTCCTGTCTTTCCCTGGTCACTATCCCATGCACACTCTTTATGTTCTTACCTCCCATTCTTCACCTCTGCGCTCCTGTTTCTACTGCTACACTGTCTCACTTTAAGCTCCCTTCCAGCTGTCTCCTACACTTCTCCTCCCTCCCTAGCTTCCCTTGAAAACCTTCTGGGCACAATCACAATGGGAGACATTTGATTACATAAAGTATACTCTGTATTATATATATATATATATATATATATATATATATATATATATATATATATATATATATATATATATATATATTCACTGAAAAAAACCATAGGTTTTAGGGACAGTTATAGTTAGTTGGACATTGCACTCGTACAAAACCCGTGAGATTCCCCCGTTATAGTTAGTTCAGCTAACTATAACTCGCGCCCCCGCAATGCACTGCTGATGACGTCACATATTACATCACTCATGACAAGGTCAGTGACATCACTGATGACATCACTGATGACATCTCAAATGACATCACTGATGACATCATCCAGTGATTGTGTGTTTCTGTAAAGTTTAATTTTGTTTTATATATATGCCAAGCTGTATTGAGGAATGAGTGGGTGTATAAGTGTCTGTATGGAGGATTTAGTAGGTACGTGACTGTATAAGTGAGTGATTAAACGTATCTTACTGAATGCATGGGTTAGTGACTAAACTGGGTGAATGTCTGAATCCGTCTGTCTGTTGCTGTGTAAGTGGCTGCATGGGTTTGTGAATAGCTACATGAGTGTCTATATGAGTTATTGATTGGTTGTTTGAGTATCTGTATGGGTGCCTGAGTGTTTGTGTGGGTGGGGTGTGTGCGACTCTGTGCATAGATGTGTGAGTGGGTGATTCACTGGGTGGATGGTTTCAAGAGTGCATCTGTGATAGACTGTATGGGTGGGTAAGTGTGTGTAAGAGTGTGTTAGTGAGTGAATGTATGTCCCAGTGGTACATGTGTGAGTAACTACATATGTGAAAGGCAGTATATATGTGTGTTGGAGTATATAAATGGCTATAAGTGAGAGTGTGTGATTGTGAGAGTGGCTGTATGGATGAGTGTGTGCTTGTATCAGTGATTGTATAAGAGCGTAAAAATGTTCTAGTATTTGTATGAGTAAGTGAGCTGGTGTGTGTATGACTGTATAGGTGAGTAAATGGCAGTGTGAATAATTATTTGCATGACTGACTAGGTGTGTGAGTACCTCTATGGATGAGTGGCGGTGTGTGAGTGTCTATATAGGAGTATGAGTGCATATGATAGTCCTGTACTGAGTGACCGTAAGTATGAGTGACTGTACGGGTGAGTTAGTGGATGTGTGTGTAGACCTAAGAATCAGTGAATGGGTATGTAGTTATTGGTGTTGGAGTGTCTATGGTTTTGCGAATGGCAGTCTGTTATTTAGAGTGGGTGTATCAAAGGTTATGTTAGGGTGTGAGGAGGTGCATCAGATTATCATGTGGATGATGTCATGAGTGATGTCATTTGAGATGTCATCAGTGATGTCACTGACCATGTCATGAGTGATGTAATATGTGACGTCATCAGCAGTGCATTGCGGGGGCGCGAGTTATAGTTAGCTGAACTAACTATAACGGGGAATTTCACGGGTTTTGTACGAGTGCAATGTCCAACTAACTATAACTGTCCCTAAAACCTATGGTTTTTCAGTGAATTTCAAAGGTTTTTTAAATGCTAATTTCTAACTATAACGTGTCTGAAACCTATGGTTTTTTCAGTGAATTTCAAAGGTTTTTTAAATGCTAATTTCTAACTACAACTGTCCCTAAAACCTATGGTTTTTTCAGTGAATTTCAAAGGTTTTTTAAATGCTAATTCCTAACTATAACATGTCTGAAACCTATGTTTTTTTCAGTGAATTTCAAAGGTTTTGTAAATGACAATTTTTAAATGTATTAATTGTTATATTTATTTTTTGGATACTGATTTACTACATTTTTTTAAACTATTTATTTTTACATATTTTATTTTTTAAATTACATTGTAATTACATTATACATTACATTACAAAATATACTTTCTCTGAATGAATTACTTTAGTTTAAATACTTTGCAAATAGGCAATAGACTTTTAAGTACAGTAGTTACAGTTGTTGCAATGGGCAACACAATTTCAAACACAATGCAACATTGAGCTCAATGTGAATTTCTAGTTAAATGCAATTAGTTACTTTATGGATTACTTTTCTAACCACAGGACTGGATCCTAGATTCAGTCCTGGGACATCTCCTGTAAACAGTTGAGTAAAAGCGTTTTGGTTACAGTAGTGATTTTTAAGGAATATTATTGTATTTTAAAAGTTGACACTTAGAAACTTTTTCACATAGAATCACCAATGTTATCCTATGGGAGGAAATTCACTTAGCAGGTAAGTAGTGTTATCGTTACTTTTTCTTACTCAGTGTTGGATCCTGGATCCAGCACTGGTGCATCTCCTGTAAACAGTTGAAAGAATGCGTTTAAGTCATACAGGCGATTTTTAAGGAATATTTGTAGTTTGTGAAAATCGACACTTTGAAACTTTTCTGCTGAAGGAAGGAAGGAAATACAAGTTACTGGTAAATACGGTTAGAATTACTTTTCAGGGTCAGTGCTGGGCTAAAGATGCAGCACTGGGTTCTCTCCTGATAACAGGTGAGTAAATCGGAATTAGTAGTTCGGCTGATTTTAGAGGAATATTATAAAGTTCCAAAACCCAACACTTAGAAGAATTTCCAAGTGAAACCAGTCAATGTTAGCCTATGGAAGGAAATTCAAATTACTGGTAAGTGCGGTTAAAATTACTTTTCAGGATCAGTATTGGGCTCAAAGATGCAGCACTGAGGTCTCTCCTGATAACAGGTGAGTAAATCGGATTTCGTATTTCGGCTGATTTTAGAGGAATATTATAAAGTTCGAAAACTCCACACTTAGAAGAATTTCCAAGTGAAACCAGTCAATGTTAGCCTATGGAAGGAAATTCAAGTTACTGGTAAGTACGGTTAAAATTACTTTTCAGGATCAGTACTGGGCTCAAAGATGCAGCACTGAGGTCTCTCCTGATAACAGGTGAGTAAATCGGAATTCGTAGTTCGGCTGATTTTAGAGGAATATTTGCACAATGGTGAAGGGAGGGAGCGGGGCCTGAGGTGACATCTGTGCAAGCGCGCCCCGTGGTGCGTTTTAAGTTGGGGGATTAAGTCCCCTTGAATCATGAGGGTCCCTGGGGTCCAACTAGCCCACCCTGTACCTCCAGTATGCGCCAGGAGCTGCGTTGCAGAGAGGTGTTCAGAGGACACGCCCCTTTTTGCACCTCTCTGCAACGCAGCTCTGTGGCGCTTTCTGGACGTACCTGGTGGGCTAGTTGGCCCTCAGGGACCCTCAGGATTGAAGGGGATTTCATTCCCCATCTTAAAATGCGCCACGGGGCCTGTTTGCACACATGTCCCCTGAAGCCCCGCCCCTCCCTTCACCACTGTGCAAACGCGCCCCGTGGCGCGTTTTAAGTTGGGGGATTAAGTCCCCTTGAATCCTGAAGGTCCCTGCAGTCGAACTAGCCCACCATGTACCTCCAAAAAGCGCCACAGAGCTGCGTTGCAGAGAGGTGTATAAAGGGGCGTGGCCTCTGTACAATAGAGGGGTTGGGCGTGCGCAGGTGATGAAGTCCAAGAAGTCAATATTTAGTTTTACAAATGAGTCTTTATTTTCAATCAGTTAGTTCTCACAGAATTGGAGATTTTACGGTCAGCCAACGCGTTTCGTTCTCATGATGAGAACTTCATCAGGGCTCAGTAATCAAGTTTCTTTCCTTTGAAGTAAGAAATATGTATTGTGAATTCCGCACTTCACAGGTATACTAGGTGCAATGTGGCCTAGCTCCAATGTGACCTTTCGTGTGGAAATCGAATAAGCGATCCCTCAACCAAGTCAGTGTTCCAGGCAATTACTTTGGAAACACTCAGGATATCGCAGGGCCTCAGTCGGCCTAAGTAGTAAATCTCAGAAATGAAGTTCTCCTGCCAGAATAAACAAGCGTGGCCTCTGTACACCTCTCTGCAACACAGCCCCCTGGCGCATACTGGAGGTTCCTGGTGGGCTAGTTGGCCCCCAGGGACCCCCAGTATTCAAGGGGAATTACTTCCCTTCTTAAATCGCGCCAGGGCGCGTTTGCACACTGCTGCAGGGAGGGGCGGGGCCTCCGGCACGATGCCGTTTTTTTTCTCCATTTTTTTTATGGGAGGGGGGGCTGCGTGGCCCCCCTTCCCTCGGCCACTTATGGCCCCAGGGACCCCATGCCCCGGGGCCTGAGCATTTTTTTTTTTGGTTAAAAAAAAAAAACAGGAAGGGGCCCGCGTGGCCCCCCTTCCCTGGGCCTCTATTGGCCCCGGGGACCCCATCCCCCGGGGCATGCCCTCTTTTTTAATTTAAAAAAATATATATTTGGAGGGGGCTGCGTGGCCCCCCTCCTCAGGCTCATTTAAGGCCCCGGGGACCCCATCCCCCGGCGCTGGCCTTGCCCTTTTTTTTTTTTTTTAATTGGGGAGGGTGGCTGCGTGGCCCCTCTCCCGGACCACTTATGGCCCGGGGACCCCATCCCCCGGGGCCTGGCCTCTCGTTGGAGACTGTGGGGGGTCCCCAATCCCCCCACAGTCCCAGCCGGCTCCCCGCCTCCTGCGGGAGCCGGCATTGCTTTCCACATGGGGAGCAGCTAACATGCTGCTCCCCGTGTGGAAAAGCAATTGAGTTTGCATTTTGAAAGAGAGAGCAGGTTTCCTGCTCTCTCTCTCTTTCAAAATGCAAACAAGATTGCTATGACAGGACGGGAGCCGCGATGCTCCCGTCCTGTCATAGCAAGCTACAGTGTCCCGAGGGTAGGCACCCGGGACACTGCAGGAGCCGACCCTGGGGGTGGTGGTCCCCAGGGCCATCACTGGCTCCAGGAGGGGGCCGTGCGGCCCCCCTCCCAACTTGTTCAAAGCCCCGGGGAGGTGGTGGTCCCCGGGGCTCTGGGGGGTCCGTAACGGACTTCCATATTTAAATCTTTAGTGCCCCGGGGAGGTGGCGGTCCCCGGGGCATGTGGGGGGGCTGGAGCCCCCCCCACACAGGTTTTCAAAATTAAAAAAAAACAGCCCCGGGGCGGTCCCCGGGGCAGCTGCCATCATTTTGTTTGTAAAGCCCCGGGGGGTGACGGTCCCCGGGGCTTGGGGGGCCTTAGAGGCCCCCCATAAACAATAAACCCACCCCCCGCATGCCCCCGGGACTTGGGCCACCCGGGGGCAAATTTGCATCAAAGCGCGGGAGACCGCGCTTTGATTTTTTCCGGCAGGATCCGCGCACCCTGAGCGCATCCTGCCGATTTTTTTTTTTTAAATGCTTTTTCTGCCCGTGGGTCCTTGTGGGACCCCTGAGCAGACCTAGGGGTCAGGGTGTTTCTACCCTGCCCCCTTTGTGCGTTTTGCGCACTTGTTTCTTTTTTTCTCGGCGGGATTCGCGCATCCTAAGCGCATCCCGCCGATTTAAAAAAATGCTTTTTCTGCCTAGGGGCCCTTGTGGGACACCCTGAGCAGACCTAGGGAGTCAGGGTGTTTCTACCCTGCCCCTTTTGCGCTTTGCGCACTTGTTTCTGTCCCTCGGTTCTACCGAGGGACAAAATAACTGCCAACACTTCCTGATTTGGAGTGTTGACAGCCAATTAGCATGCAGCTCGTGATCGGGAGGGTACGCGGACCCTACTCGGCCATAGATATATATGTGATTTTATTTGTGATTTTCTCAGAAACTACTGAACGGATTTACACCATTTAAGCACAAGGCACGACACTGAACCAAGGGCTACCTCTTTGCCAAATTTGGTGTAATTCCGATCAGCAGTTCGGGCTGTAGCAGCGATGAAAGGATCCTATGGAAAAATGAATGGGGAAAACGCGTTTTGGAACCCCCCTTTTTTCTCAGCCCCCTCTTGACGAATCAACCCGAGACTTTCAGGGTAGGAGCGGAGCGCCCCAACAAGTTGGAAGCTTTCGCGAAGATTCGTCAACCGGCGCAAGAGTTATTTCAAATAGAATGTTGCGGATTTCCTATGGAAAATAGGTTTTAACTATAACTATCTACTGGCGACTGCCAGTAGATTTTATATATATATATATATATGTGTGTACGAGCACACACACACACGAGCACACACACACACGAGCACACACACGAGCACACACACGAGCGCACACACGAGCGCACACACGAGCGCACACACACACACACAAACACACACACACACACACACACACACACACACACACACAAGAATTCATGTCATAATGTAGTTTTCTATGTGTGTTGCAGAGCAGTGGCATGGTGGGTTACAACTACTTTGCCATACTAAACATCTTTGAATCGAAACCAAGACCTGAAGTCGAGGCAGGCGGTGGCACAAGTAATCAAGAAGGGTTTCTGCTGTCGATATTCAGTTGCAGGTGTCACTACGAGTCCACTGTGTGGTTGCTGCAAGCTGTTGCCCCTTTCCTTAGTGATGGAGCGGACCCGCCATTGGTACACGGTGAATGCCTTTGCACTAAGGGTGGGCGGAGTTGGCGGAGTGGCACTACGCGGAATTCCACGGAGTTGCCTTAAAACTCAGAGGAATTTGCTCCGCCCTAGCTATGCACACAGCAGACTTGGAGGGTTCCTAACCCCCAGACTGCCACCTGGTTTACGGCTTACCTCAGTCTGCCATGTCGGTGATCAGCGGTGTTTCTCCACTGCAGTCCTTTTTTGGGCCGTAATGGAAGTGAAACCGCTTTGCTGCATTACTTGGGAGGACTGCACATGCGCGCATGAGCAGTCCTCGCGAGTCCTGCAGCGTAGGGGTCCGACGAGGACGAGGAGACAGGAGGAGGACAGCCCGGGCATGGAGAACGCCAGCTCCAGGTAAGACTCCTTATTTTCTCTTCTAGGGGAGGGCGGCAGAGGCAAACTCCGCCACGCTGCGGAATCGGAGCTTAGGTTGGGCGAAGGAGGCCTAACGGGTGATTACCATGCACACGCTGCCCCTACTGCTGGACATTGAAGTATGGGATAGCAAAATGGGCAACAATCTTAATCCAAGTGCTTGGGCCACTGGGCCAAGAACCCCGATATTTTCTCGTAAGACCTGGAATTCAATTGGCCGCAGTTTATTTACATTTTTTAAAATACATGAGCCGCTTACAGATAGGGCAAATCAATATTTATTTAAGTACTGTACCAAGCCTGCCAATGACCCTCTTCAAATGATCAGGCAAAGCTGAAGTCTTTCTGAGTTGTTCTGTCTTTGAAGCACCCCCAACACCAGGTGGGAGGCTCAGCTCCCCAACCATTGTTCGTACTTGGTACTTGGCCACCAATTGGGCTTGAGCTGTGAGTGTTGAGTATGCTTTGGGGTAACCTCACCAGTGTCCATTTCTTAGATGGTCTTGCCGTTTGGCATCTGAAGGCCCACTGTTGCAAACCATCCCCCCCCCCCCCTTGGCACATAGCCAGCTGCTGCTGGGGTTCTCACTGGTGTCCCTTTTAAAATGGCCCTTGGGAGCCCTGATTGGTTAATTCAATGGTGGGGGGGAGGAGTGACAATCATTACCATCTGGGCTTCATGCCAATTGTTTTACTTTTGTGCTGCTCCATTGGCCAGCTATTTAATGCTTCCCGTCTCCACTTCTGGCTGGCAACCCCTTCTTTGTTTGTGGTGGCTCTTCCTGACATAATTTTTTGTCACATAACCTTGTGTGCTCGCCTTGGGCACCTGGGGATTCCACCAGGATAACCCTCAGGCATGTGATGCCTCTGATGTTGGCAAGCCTTCATTAATGTTTTCTTACCAGTTGTGCAGTAGTTAATTTCAGCCGCTGGTTGCCGGTGGGCACAACCGGCACTCATTTTTTCTCATCAGACATTGAACGCGAACAAGAGAGAGAACATAAAAACAGTCACAAATGAAGAAAGCAGGGAATTGAACAAGTGAGATAAAGGGACAGTCAGGAACTAACTCTTTGTCACTCAGCATCACCAACTCTATCTCCGTGGCCTTACTTCTGTAACTCTACATCTTCAGCTTTATATCTTTCATCCTACTTTTGTATCTCTGCCTCTTTGGCGCTGTCTCTGTCACCCTACTTCTGTATATCTACTTCCGTGCCTCTTCAGCTGTATATCTGAACCCTACTTCTGTATCTCTGCCTCTTTAGCTCTGTATCTGAACCCTACTTCTGTATCTCTACTTCTGTAACTCTGCCTCTTCATCTCTATACCTTTATCCCTACTTCTGTATCTCTACCTTTACGGCGCTGTCTCAGGAACCCTATTTCTGTATCTTTACTTCTGTAACTCTGCAACTTAAAATTTGCAAATCCATTTCTTTTACAATTTCTCATTTACTTATATCTTATTACACAACCTCAGTGACCCCAATTGCGTAACTTCACGTTTGCTGCTATACCTCTGTGTGACTTCCATTGAACTGAGGGCTTTATAGCGTGTAAAACCATACCTCTGTTTTGTTATTGTTTATTACAACACCCATTGCTTTATCTCTGTGACTGAGCTCTGAAACTTACGTTACTCTGCCCTTGTAATAACACGATTGTAAGTTTGCCTCTATTATTCTGCACTGGTACTGTACGTATGCCATTGTTACTCTGTCTGTTACTCACCCTATGCTACTGTACCACTATTGCTGCACCTCTGTTGCGCTACCTGTTTAACTCTCCATGAGTTACTCTGTTACTTTACCTCACTACCTCCTCCACTGTCTTCCACTGCCATTCGAGGTCTGTAAAGCTACTCGTGGTGCAGTGTTTATAAGTCTGCCATTGTTACTTGAGCCCTGTGGTCACCTTTGTTTACACTCTCTCTGGTACAATATCTGTGTAACTCTAAGGGGTATATTTACAAGGGGATGGCGCCACCAGAACGTCACTTTTAGCGACGTTCTGGTGGCGCCATGCCCTTCTCCATATTTGAAAAGCGGCGCTAAGCCACTTTGAGTGGCTTAACGCCGCCTTGTAAATATGGCCCCTTTACACGCATCGCTTTGCGTGAAAGGGGCGTGCAATGGGTGTTGCTGTGGGTGTTCCACCGCAGCACCCATTGCATTTTGATGCTGCCCCAGATTTACACGGATGTGTAAATCTGAGGCAGCACCAAAAACTAACGCCATGCAAGAGCAGGTGTTAGAATGGCGCACGGGAGAAATACTTTTATTTCTCCTCGTTTTTAGGTGGAGCCTGGGCAGCGCATGCACTGCTCTACGAGGCATGCTGTATTCGAATATGGACTTGAAGCTCCGCCCACTCTCCTCCCATATTTTTCATTGCCCTATGTCATTGTCCTTTGTAAATGCTGTCTTCTGATTCGTTAATAGGCTTGTTAGTCCCTCCTTAGTACCGCCTTGTCTTCATTTGTAACCTCCCATGAGGACTGGCCTTTTTACTTCTGTTGTTACGCCGTATGTCTTATTTAGTCTGTAAGCACTATTTTCTTTAATGAGTTTCTCCAACTGCAGGCACGACATGCTTTCCTGCAACATTCAGTGGGCCATGTGCGCTTTCACTTTCCAAGCAGCCCGCGACAATGGTGGCTGCTTCTTTAAAATGAAATAGGTCTCGCATTTATAAGAGTTTGAGCTATTGGCATTGTAAATGACAATGCCTTTTATTTATGTGTTAATTATCAAAACAGATAAATAAAAAGCATTGTCATTTACAATGTCAATAGCTTAAACTCTTATAAATTTGAGACCTATTGCATAGCCAATAGGTCTCGCTTTTGGGACCTTATAAGTATTTAGATATGCAGCACAATATCCTTGGTGCAACAACATCAACTGTTGCATGACTAAACACTTATAAGGTCCCAAAGGCGAGACCTATTGGCTATGCCAATGCTTGTTTCACTTTCATCTACCCACCGACTTACTCATTAATGCATACATGTATGTCTGTATGAAAGGGATTTGAAGTACATAGAACAACACTACCAACGCAGAGAAAAGTGTGAAAGTTCCTGTGATGATATGCTTGGTGTGAGGTTGTTCAAACGATTGAAAATGTTTTCCCGCCACCTTTGATTCGAACTACATCGGACACAAACTCTTTTCCCCTGACGAAGGGCTTGCATGCCCGAAATGCATCGGGAGAGTTTATATTTGATGGAAAACATGAGAGTTCATACATAATGGATATTATGATCTCCAATCCATGAGTTAATGGATACACTCATGCATGAATAAAGATTAAAGTCATCATGATGAAAACAAATTTATAAACGCCACGTTTTTCTCAACTTTTTGTCACAATTTGAAATCTGATTTATTCAGTCATCGCTGTGCCCAGAGGGATACCACTCATCCGAGTGGCACTACTTCAAGAGTTGTTCAAACGATTAACATGCAGAGGATTATCTAAAGTCTAGCTGGATAGTCTGGAGGTGATTTGAGTTTGTGTTAGTTACTCAAGGATTTGCACTCCAATATGGATGACGAACGATAAATGAAGAATTTGGCATCTCTCTGCTAATGCTTCTCAATAGTTTTAGAGCAGTAAAGATTCTTCAAGCATTTTTCTGGTTTAAAATAATTAAACAAGAGGAACTCAAAAGCGCTGTCCTGTTTTCAATGGCTAATTCCTTTTTTAACGTAGGATGTTTTACAAAAAATGTCCCAATTTTTCCTCCGGTTGGACCTAGTTAGTGTTTTAATATGTTTCTGCATCTCAGGATCAGCCCCGGCTAGAAAGAACAGAGGTTAGATGTAAAAACAATTGCCCTACAAAATGTGTCATACTGTTATTTGTCATTCAAAGCTAGCACATGCCCATGAAATGAAACAAATAAACACATAGGCCACCCTGAAAGATATCAGGAGTAGCAGCGCAGGAGTCCCGCAGAGCACAGAGTTTATTATATGCCGCAGTTTTTAAAAGCAATTCCTTGGCTGACACCCAACAGCTTCCAAACCCACATTATGAACCGCTCCACTCCTTTGCCTCTATCATCCAGCTGAATAAGGGCTAGAGTTACTTTTCTTTGGCCACCTGACATATGCAGTGGCACCTCAGAGTATCTCTCTGCAGCCACTGATGGATGGTACCACTGAGATGAGACAGAATGGAAAATATGAGGGCTACCGTACATAGACAGAGGAAATATGAACCTTGTAACAGGACACAAAGTAAATTTATCTAAAAATAAAATGAATACTGCAATGTGCTGTGATTGACAACACAAATGTCTATCGAGAAATTCAGAATTCTATAGAGGTGAATAAATTCAAGTTTACTATCTTGCCTTTTTGTAGAAGTCAACTATACGACGCAATTTCCACTGACCGATCAAGGACTGTATTTCAAGGACCTTCACAAGATTACTTTGGTAATATCAGATGATATCCACTGTCTTATATGTTACTTTCATTGTCAATGGAAATTGCGAGGAAGGGCTTCAAATTAATCTCCACGAGCTTGGATTGACTCAGGAACTGCTAAAATTCCCAGAGAGCCTTAACGCGCCTCGGATGAAGGCTTGAACCTGAGCAGGATCTGTAGCTTCATGATGAGTGGCGCCTCTGTTGCATGCGGTGAATACACGCAACGGAGTCGACCCTGCCGCTTTGCTACCTTGGGGTCTCCTTCTGTGCCTTTACCCACAGCATCTGAAACCACACAGCAGTCAGTCAATAAACTAGCAAGTCGCTGGGGAGGAGGGCTGTGAGGGTAATTTTGCTTCTGCGGGTCTGATAGAGCACTTAGAGCACTCTAATTTGTAGGGGTGCACTATACTCCTGATATAAACGCACTCATAGGAATTTTTGTCGTTTGCAGTGTTTTATGATTATTAAGATGCATTTATTCACGTCATAGTAGTATTAAAATGAAGTGAGCACATTTAAGTAGGATTTGCGTGTATTAGAAAACATAATTCCTGTATGTGTAATGTGCAGGACGACATTATACTCATATAATGTAACTATGTTTAGTTTAATTTGTAGGTTGTTTTGACTTTCGTTTCTCCTTTATTGCTCAAGAATCAATTAAATGAATTCTTTGTTTGTGCTCGAAGACCGTATGTTCTCATCCCACTGCAGGTGCAGGAATTCGATCTCGTTATTCTTAGATTTAAGGAGATACCCGGAATGTCTTTGAAGAAGACTGCAAGGCGAGAAGGGAGGACTCCTTTCGTGTCTGGCCTATCTGGGAACCAAGGCCACTGAAAGAAGAAGTTAATTTAATTAAAAGCTTCTGTGGAAACTTACTGAAATTGTTTCAATGGAAAAGTTTAGTAGATGACGTATTGTGGGTTGAACATTGTCTTTTTGTGTGATGCGCAGGGACAGATTTGAGAGACTTCTGCTGATTTTCAGAGGAGAAGGAGCATTTTAGAGCGAGCTCCTTAGCTTTAAGCTATCAGACCCATTTGACGTGAGTACTTCTTAGGAAGTCAACACGTGCTGACACCTTTGGGATATGATACAAGGGAGATAGGTAGGATCCTCATTTAGAGCACAGTAGGGAAAGAATTGCTTCTCCTTAAATGAAAAGAGAATTGGACTCCGCTTCTATTCTTTGCTGTATTTTGATTTTGGAGTTCATCATATTATGCCTTCTGTGCTGAATTACTTATATTCGTAAAATCGGCTCTGTATTGATTTTTCTGTACCTATATACTGCAATTATTTTTGGCCTTATAATAAATCCACCAGACTGAAATTCGGAATCTGTGGTTCATTACAGCATGACTAAATCGAAAGTATAATCTTGAATTGTTTTCCTCCCCTCTACCAATTTTAGTAGGCAAATAAAAGACCACCTGCCCTAAACCTAGTAGGGAAAAGCAAGAGTAAAGGTTGGCGTAATCAAATGGTAGCAGAGGATGGTTTGCTTCTAAGAGTGAGGGGCGAAAGAGAGTAGGAGTAGGGTCGGAAGAACATTAAGGCCCTGGACACGGAGTAGACGACGGCGGACATAGATGGAGGTCGGCGGACGTTGACGGTGCGGCGGAAACAGTGGTGGCGTGAGTATGGAATTGTGTGGTGTGTTAGATTGCGGTGATGAAATATTTGGGTGATGTCTTGCGAAGTTGGGATGCATGTTGAGTGATTGTGGGTTTATTGGTTTACTGGTCCGGACACGTGCGGGTCAGGAAGTTTGGTTAGCGGACTCAAGAAAAGTCCAAGATCCCGGGATAGTTTTGTATTTGTAATTGTCTGATTAGAATTGTGGGTGTTGTGAAGCGCTATCGACGATCCACTTGTGATAGGGAACTTTATGTGAATGGAGGGATACGTCGCGGTAGAAAGCCTCAGGTACCGGGGGTGGACTATGGCGATTGAGTGACCAACGCAGGTTGAGGGTCACAGCGGATGAATGTTCTTGTAAGCATGTTCTATCGATCTTTTAGCGGACAGACAATTATTTGTTTTATGTAACTGTAAGTTATTGTGACTGTGTTAGGAGCAGTTACTTGGTTTAATAGCTTTGGATATACAGTTACTTGTGGTACAAATGTGTGAGCAAGTGAAATTGTAAAGGCGGGTGAGCCGCTGCAAAGAGCGAGCAGTGGCGTCAGTGTGCGCCGCGCTGGGATTGGTCGGTTGGTGTAACGCCGCGCTGGGATTGGTGGAAGTTTGTTCGACGTTGAGTATTGAATTTGGAGGGCAAACAATCGATTTTCATGATGAGATGTTTTAAGGTGCTGCGGGATTTGTGTCGAGGCGATACAGGAGTGGTGACACGGGTAGGAGAAGAAGTTCCACCTGAGGATACACCGGCGCATTATATGGCAACAAATGTAGGACTCCATACTATAGTTTGGCTTCAAAATTGGCATAAAATTACAGAAAAAGAAGGAGAATTGGCTTTTCCTCGTTATGGGTCATTACGTATGGAGGTGCTGTATCAGCTAAGAGGAGTGATGTCTGCTCTGAAACCTCCGCCTAGACCAACACAATTTGAGGCATTGGATGCTTGGATGAGAGCAGCAATGGCAAAGAGAAGGGAAGCTTCTCAGGGAAGAATGAAAAAAGCAATGAAGGCATATCAGGATGCCAGGTGGGATGCACAGCTGAAAAGATGGAGAGTAGACACCATAGAGGGAGAACGATTGTATCCCTTTCGGTTGCTAGAAGGTGGGTCTGGAGGAAAGAGTAAGACGGAAGAGGACAGTGACACAGATGACAGTTTCCTTGATATATTGCTAGCAGAACGTCCTCCACCTTATGACTCTAGGTCAGAGCCAGAGCAGACGCAGCAAACAGAGGACATTACAAGAGTGGGACGAATAGGTGCAGAGGAGCGGACCACAGGAGTAAAAGGGAGGATTTCAGTGGGAACGATAATTCCAGGCGGGTCTGGAGGGATAGGGTACGCAACTTCGGAGTCAGGAGAGACTGCCTGTAACATGAGGCTACCAGAAGTTCTTTCGGTACCAGTTACTATTGGACCGGTGGTTTCAATATATAACCCTAGAGAGAGGACAAATGAAAGTCAACAACAACCAGAACAAGGTGAAGAGACTATCTCTGGAGGGAGTTTTACAATGAGCGGGACAGGTATGGCTCAGGTACCAGTGGAATCCAGTACTCCACTGCCTGCTACAGCTGATCCAACAAGAACGGACAGTGGGTCAGAACGAAGGCGAACAGGAGCTTTGGCAAATTCTAGGTCAGACATCAGAATGTGGGTTCCACCGGTGAGGGAGTCACAGATATTGAGTGACGAATTGAGGTTGAGACAAGAAGCACCTAGGGTACCGTTAGGGCCACAGTATGTGTGTGAGGGTAACCATTGGAGAAGTCGAAGTTGTGAAAGAGAAAGTCGCCCAGTTGTGAGAATTGAGGAGAGTGGGGACCTAAGGAGAACACAAAGTTGTGAGAGGGAGGAATTGGGAAGTGAAAGAGGTCAGAAGGTTTTACAGGTTGCAATGAAGGCACCATTGTTAGATGTGGTAAGATTAAAAGCAGAAATAGATGAGGTGATAGAAGGGAATCTGCAATGGGAAAGAATTGACACATATGATTCAAGCGAATTGCTCTTTGTAGCTAAAGACGTTACCAGAAAGGCAAAGCGAGCTCATGATGCATTGTCACAGCTGGCACGAAGGTATGAGGTAGATCTAACAAAGACTAAAATGATGCAGGGAACTTGTAGATTGCAATATACAGATAAGGAATTGATAAGAGAAGCGAACGACAGGATTAAAGGCACAAATTAGGGAATTGGTGGAGCGTGGAGAGCATTAGACAGATGGGAAGAGAGGTGGGCCAAAAAGAAAAGTGCCAAGAAAGGGATAGGAGACACTCCGCCTCCGGATGGAGGGACGGGACCAGCAGGACATTACCCTCTGAGAGAAGTGCAAAATGGTACTTACGTGTGCCATGGAGCAGGGGTGATTTGGCAGCATTCACTAATGATTTTCCTCGGCTGAGGGAAAAACCTGCTGACTGGTATAAGCAAATAGACCGGTTTGTCAAGATTTCGAAGGTGCTTTGGATTGATTTGAATACCTTGTTTGATATAGTGGTCCCAGGTGATTTGTGGACGGCATGTAAAGTTGCCATTGATTGGCCCGATGTAGAACCAGCCAGAGATCCGGTGAATCATGGTCCTTCTCCCGAAGTAATGAAGAAATATGAGCACGTGATTACATGGTTACAATCCAAGGTAGCTCCGCAAACGGTTGATTGGCTTAAAATCGATCGTACTACTCAAGATTCTAAGGAGTCGGTACATGACTATTATGAGAGACTTTTAGTGGCTTTTAAACAGCATAGTGGATTGGATACAATTGAGCAGAAAGATATGGGACAGTTTGTCTCAAAGTTTGTGCTAGGACTAAGATCTGATATTAGCTTGATGATACAGACACATTTGATATGTTGGCAGAATAAGACGGTGGACGAAATTCTGCGTTATGCAAAATACTGTAGTGATCAGGTGGAATCAGCACAAAAGAAATTGAAAGACAAGTTGATGTTGGTGCAGTTGAGGAATGCCGAAAGGCCTGATCAGATGCAAGGGGTTGGAGGAGTGATGGGTCGAGGTAGAGGAAGTGGTAAGAGGAATGGGTCAACAGATGGTAACCCAACCTGGACAGGGAAGAGGCAGGGGAATGGATGCAGGTACAGGAGGTGATTGGGTGGCGAACCAAAAGAAAGTCACTGCTTGTCATTATTGTCACAAAATCGGGCACTGGAAGCGCGAGTGTCAATTGAATCCAGCAAATCAATTGCAGAAGGAGGGAGAGGGACAGATGTCAGAGACTTTGAATGCTGTGAATAGACCTAGGTCCATGTATGGGGCAGGATATGAGCCGCAAATGCAGATTCCTCAGCCTCCAAGAATACCTATTCATAATCAGGCGTATCATCAGATGCCCTATTTTGAAATACGAGACAGATTTGATCAACCACAAGATCTACATGAGTGTCAGAGGGGGGTGCAGGAAGAATGCCCTTTGGATGCGATTCTGGAAGTAGATCAGAGTGGACCGTTTGTAGATGCAGAGGTGAACGGGTATCCTGTTACCTTCTTGTTAGATACTGGAGCTGCGCGCTCCACAGTAAGAACAGAAGTGGTTCCAAATTTGTCCCTTTCGGGACAATCGATTCAAGTGTTGGGAGTTACCAATCAGAAAATGACTAACCCATTGACAAATGAGTTGCCTGTGAGTATAGGACCGTTCCGAGACAAACATCAATTTGTAGTATGTGATTCAAGCCCAGTCTGTCTCTTGGGACGAGACCTTTTGTGTAAACTAAATTGTACCATATCCTGCACTCCGAGGGGTGTGGAGTTGCAAACCTATGATGGTGATGCCGATTTTAAAATGGCCAACACGAGCTTGTATGCAGAAATGTTCGTGGTTCTCACGCTAGAGGAGTTGCCACATGATTTGAGGGACTCTGTTTCTCCGAAAGTGTGGGACTTCACGGGAGAGGAGATAGGATTGATTCGAGGGGTTGAACCTGTTGGGATACAAATCAAACAAAATGCAGAATTTCCACGAACTCCGCAATATAAATTAACTTCAGAAACTGTGGCTGGAATAAGACCTGTAATTGAGTCTATGATTGCACAAGGCATTCTCAAAGAGATACGAGAAAGTCCCTGCAACTCACCTATTATGGGACTGCAGAAGCCTAGCGGCAAGTACAGAATAGTACAGGATTTGCGCAGAGTTAATGAAATCGTGATTCCATGTTGTCCTGTGGTACCGAATCCAGCTGTCATTCTGTTCCAAATACCATGTGAAGCAGAATGGTTTACAGTCATAGATTTATGTCAGGCATTTTTCTCCATACCGTTGCATGAAGACAGCCAATTTTTATTTGCATTTAGGATGGACGGTCGTTTGTTAACGTGCTGTAGAATCCCTCAAGGGTATACAGAAAGCCCCTCTATTTTTAGTCCGAGTCTGAAGAAGAATCTTGAAGGACTGGTGATGCCCCAGAACTCAGTCCTAGTTCAATATATTGATGACCTTTTGGTCGCTTCAGAGACTGAGGATGCTTGCAGAATTGATACTGTGGCTTTGCTGAATCATTTGGCAGAAAATGGACACAAAGTGTCCCCGAACAAACTCCAGTATTGTCTGAATGAAGTTCAGTATCTAGGTCACCGGATCGAGAAGGGGAAACGTAGGGTGTCACCAGATCGCATAGAGACGATTCTGCAAATGGGAACTCCGAAAATACAAAAAGAAGTCTGCATGTTTTTGGGAATGGTCGGCTATTGTCGATAGTGGATCCCAAATTTTTCCTTGCAAGCAAAGCCACTGTTGAGATTGACTCGAAAGGACATTATCGATCCGGTACCATGGGATGATGACTGCCTGAGAGCCTTCCTCGAGCTGAAAGAGAGCCTATGTCGCACTCCAGCTCTGGGAATGCCGGATTATAATAAAGCGTTTTCACTCTTCTGCTGTGAAAGGGAAGGATGTGCGTTAGCGGTCCTTGTACAGACACATGGAGATGCTCGTAGACCAATGGCTTACTTTTCACCTACATTAGATCCAGTAGCTTCTGCGTTGCCCGGATGTCTCAAATCTGTTGCTGCAACAGGTGTCAGCATTGAGAGATTAGAAGGCATAGTGATGGGTCATCCGCTTATTGTTTATGTGCCTCATTCAGTAGAGCTGTTAATGACAAGAACTAAGACACAGTATTTAATGAATAACAGACTTACAAAGTATGAGCAGGTTATATTGGCTTCTGAAAATGTCACTCAGACGTTGTACCACCTTGAATCCTGCTACATTGTTACCTCTTCCGCAAGAGGAGGAAGAGGATTGTGAAGAGCATGACTGCCTGGATGTTACTGAGCTATCTACCAAACCCAGACCTGACAATGTTGATGAACCTCTGTCTGAAACTGATTTGATTCTTTTTGTTGATGGTTCATGCTTAAGAGACAATGAAGGGTGTTTGAGAGCAGCGTTTGCTGTGTGCACCATCCTGGGGGTGGTGGAAGCTGCCTGTCTGAAAGGAGTATACTCTGCTCAGGTAGCCGAAATTATTGCTTTGACACGTGCCTGTATCATTTCAAATGGTGTCCGAGTGACTATCTATATGGACAGCCAATATGGGTTTGGAGTGGTTCATGACTTCGGCCAGTTATGGTCACAGTGGGGATTTTTAACGTCCTCAGGATCCCCAATCCGTAATGGAGAATTTGTGCGCCAATTGTTGGAAGCTTTGCAGAAACCCAAAGAGATAGCTGTAGTAAAATGTGCAGCTCATGGAAGGGGAGAGGACTTTGTTACAAAAGGAAATAACTATGCCGATGAAGTAGCGCGTTTTTGTGCTATACATGCTTGTGTTTTCAATGGAACATATGTAGGAGAGAGCACAGAAGAGACTGAGCTCAGCATGATGTTAGCTATAGCCGATACCTGGGATGAGGTAAAGCAACGGCAGGATGAAGTCCCAGAAGAGGAAGTTGCATCATGGGTTAGAGCAGTCTGCGAAAAGAGAGAGGATGGCATTTGGGAGTCGACAGATGAGAGAACAGTATTACCCAACTGTTTATTGAGCCCAATGGCAAGGCAGATTCACGGAGTAGTTCATCTAGGGAGAGACGCCATGGTGCGAGTGTTCAGGCAAACTTGGTTTAACCCACGATTTCGTGTGTATGCTGAGGCTGTGTGTCACAGGTGTGTTACATGTCAACAAATGAATGTTGGAAAGAGAACTGTGGTTGCAATGAGTCATATTGGAAGATCAGGAGGGCCTTTTAATAGGATACAGTTGGACTTTATCGAGATGCCTAGGTGCAATAGGCTGAGATATGTTTTGGTGATAGTGTGCATCTTTTCACGTTGGGTTGAAGCATATCCAACTAGACGATGTGACAGTCTCACAGTTGCAAAACTGTTGTTATGGGAACTGATACCACGGTTTGGATTTCCGACCTCAGTGGAGACAGATAGAGGAACACACTTCCATAGTGAAATCATGAAATTGTTATGTACAGCTCTAAACATTGATGAGAGATTGCACTGTAGTTACAGGCCTGAGGCATCTGGCCTTGTGGAGCAGATAAATGGCACAATCAAGATGAGGGTGTCAAAGGTTTGTTCGTCAACTTCATTGAAGTGGCCAGATGCGCTACCATTGGTATTGATGAGTCTGCGTAGTACTCCTGATAGGAGGACAGGACTCTCTCCCCATGAGATATTGATGGGAAGAGCTATGCGATTGCCTATGGTGCCAGCTACAGCACTGATAAACATCACAGATGATTTGGTTTTGGATTATTGTAGGGGACTGGCTGACGTGGTTAATTCTGTGTCCCATCAGGTCGAGGCTGCGACTGCATCTACCTCGAGAGACCTGCTGCATGATCTTAATCCTGGTGAATGGGTGCTTGTTCGAAAGCACGTAAGGAAAAGCTGCCTTGATGCTCGCTGGCGAGGACCATACCAGGTGATCTTGGTTACAAGTACAGCTGTGAAGTGTGGAGGATTACCAAACTGGATCCACGCTTCGCACACTCGCCGCGTTCCAGAACCTGAGGAGGCAACGATTCCTCTTGTTCCGAGAAGTACAACTGAAACTGACACAGAAAATGAAGGAACAAGTCAAGTCGTAAGAATTCCTGAAGGGGCTGAACAATCAACTGAGCAAGAAAAAGAAGATCAAGCTGCTCCAGAGTTGAGTGCAGATCATGAGATAGATGAGATTGCAGAAGTGAACTTTGAACCAGATCAAAGTGAACGGCCTGGTGCAGAAGAATCAGATCAAGAGGAAGAGAGGAGACCAGGTGCAGAAGCAGAAAAGTGGCCAACAAGAAAAGAAAGGCTGAACATAAGGCTTGCATCTGAGAAAAATCTCGCTCCGATTCCTGAAACGTCTGAATCAGATCAAAGTGAAACTGAGGAGAGACAGAATGGTCTAAGACGATCCAGAAGAGAGAGGGTACCGTCTCAAAAGTACGCCTCTCCTGAGTGGACGTACCTGGCTGCAAATGCAGAGACCGAAGAATTCCGGAAGGTTGGGGACTGGTACAGTGAGTTACGGAGGGGACACCCTGTCGATTGATATTCAGCTGTTAGTCCCTGGAGTTGAAGCCTTCGGAATCCTAACTTTGACAGTCCCCGATCCACCAAGGCTAAGTGGTTTGCGCTTTTTGATTCTTAACCAGGTTGCTTTCCCCACATTTGGTCGACAGCCCACTGCACAGGAACTGGGAGAGATTCGTGCAGAAATTCTGCAGCTTGTTCTTACCATACTTGGATCTAATATCATTAATGATGAAGCTTGAACTTTGAAAGAAGAACTCATTAGGCTTTAGAAGGAAGGTAACCTAGGCCCGAGTGGAAGAAGATTTAAATTAGGGACTTTTCAATAGAAGAAGAACTGAGGGCTAGGGCTGACTACACCTCTACAATAGGCCATAGATACTGGACTGAATATTGAAATAATCGAATGGGAAAAGGAAAATAAAAAGACATTGTAAATACCAAAATAAGGCAAGAAAAGAAGAAAAGAGACTTTGATTCGTTTGCGCCTTGAAACCAAAGGTGGTCCAAAATGGAATCTAGAAATCCAGGACGCAAGCAGAAGTGCATAATTGGTACCCTTATTGTTGTGGTGCTTATTGTCATAACTGTGGTGATTGTTACATCTTTGGTTGAGCCACACGATGCCGAAAGGAATGGGGAACAGACGACACTTACCCCACCTACTTCAGAGTTCGAAGAGGGTGCATCCGTAAAAGATAGAGAGATGATTAGGGAAACTAGTTGAATGTTACATGTGGATTTGTCAAAAGGTGATTTCACGCTGAATGCATATGCTCGTTTGTTGTATGAGTATGTTGATTCAATGGAAGCGAAAGATTGCTATGTGTGTATGCAACTGCCAGCATCCGTAGAAGAAGGCATTCGATACCATCACTTACCTTTGACCTATGGCATTACATGCAGTGTGTTATTGAGTATGTTTTATAGCAAGGCACATTTTGAGTACTACTTCTCCAATTATGATGTGGTACTCTCAGAAGTCCCCGTTCTTAAATACATGAATAAATATGATTCCTATAAGCAAGTAGAGAGGATGGCTACGTATTTTGTGCCTACTATTACCTTAGATACATCTTATGCCCATAGACACAATTTGACCTGCATGTTAACTGACATTGAAAAGAAGTTTGTGGACCAGATAGAGGATCGACATAGGCAGATCTTATTTAGACCAGATCCAAAGCACAAAGTGATCCCATGGGCACAGGAGGAATTAGATCATAAGGCAAAGGGGAGTTCTGGTCCAATAGCTTTAGACTGCCAGCAAAAAGGGAGACTGTGCATTAGACACCCGTCCACATATTATGACAAAATATTTGTGGGTGAGAGTGATTGTGAACACATTTTCTTGATTGAGGAATCCATTAGAAAGGCGCTGTTGGATAAATTGACTATAGTGCCAAACGTGTACTTTGTGTGTGGTAAAAATGCTTATGTGAAATTGCCCAAAAATTGGTATGGTACATGTTATTTGGCTGTGGTATTTCCCAAGATCTTCCATGTGGATGATTTATGGCCTTTGGAAGGGAAGAGATCTCATAGAGGAAAACGTGGTGTAAGTGCGGGAGAAATTATTGGGGATGTATTTGGAGCTATGATACCTAGTTTGGGTGTGATTTTGAATGATGTGAACATTTGAAAACTGGCAACTCTGGTAGATAAGCTCTCTGTGAATACGGCCCAAATCCTATTGCTTGTTGATGGGGAGATGGTTTCGATAAGGGCTATGGTTCTTCAAAATCATCTTGCTTTAGATGTGCTGTTAGCAAAAGCCGGAGAAGTCTGTAAATTATTGAAAGTTCAACAGTGCTGTACTTATATTCCTGACAATAGTCTGGATATAAGGAAGTACATTAGCAATATTTCAGAGATACATCAAGATTTACGTGATCTAGCTGCTGATGGACTCTGGGAATAAATTGGCAAAAGATTTGGCAAGATAGGAAGCTGGTTTGGAAGTTTGGGACAAGGAATAATGGGATACATCTTGAAACCTATCATAATAGCTGTCATTTGTATAATTGTATTATTGGGAGCCGTCAAGGCTTACAAATGGCAAAGGGCACGACATAATAAGAACTCCTGGAGAAAGCGAGAGCAACAATTAGAACGACTGCAGGACAGTCATTATCTGCACCTTAAAGGGTTGGAAAGATTTAGACAGGGAAGGCAAGCTACAACCTCTGTTTAGGTCGGTCTCTTCTACAAGGAGAAACTTATGAGAGGGTAAAAAGGTTGGCATTATGACACTAGTCATAAGAGGGGGGAACTGATAGAGCGCTTACAGCACTCTAAATTGTAGGGGTGCACTATACTCCTGATATAAATGCACTCATAGGTATTTTTGTCGTTTGCAGTGTTTTATGATTATTAAGATGCATTTATTCACATCATATTAGTATTAAAATGAAGTGAGCACATTTAAGTAGGATTTGCGTGTATTAGAAAACATAATTCCTGTATGTGTAATGTGCAGGACGACATTATACTCATATAATGTAACTATGTTTAGTTTAATTTGTAGGCTCAATTTGTAGGTTGTTTTGAGTTTCGTTTCTCCTTGATTGCTCAAGAATCAATTAAATGAATTCTTTGTTTGTGCTCGAAGACAGTATGTTCTCATCCCACTGCAGGTGCAGGAATTCGATCTCGTTATTCTTAGATTTAAGGAGATACCCGGAATGTCTTTGAAGAAGACTGCAAGGCGAGAAGGGAGGACTCCTTTCGTGTCTGGCCTATCTGGGAACCAAGGCCACTGAAAGAAGAAGTTAATTTAATTAAAAGCTTCTGTGGAAACTTACTGAAATTGTTTCAATGGAAAAGTTTAGTAGATGACGTATTGTGGGTTGAACATTGTCTTTTTGTGTGATGCGCAGGGACAGATTCGAGAGACTTCTGCTGATTTTCGGAGGAGAAGGAGCATTTTAGAGCGAGCTCCATAGCTTTAAGCTTTCAGACCCATTTGACGTGAGTACTTCTTAGGAAGTCAACATGTGCTGACACCTTTGGGATATGATACAAGGGAGATAGGTAGGATCCTCATTTAGAGCAGAGTAGGGAGAGAATTGCTTCTCCTTAAATGAAAAGAGAATTGGACTCCGCTTCTATTCTTTGCTGTATTTTGATTTTGGAGTTCATCATATTATGCCTTCTGTGCCGAATGACTTATATTCGTAAAATCGGCTCTGTATTGATTTTTCTGTACCTATATACTCCGATATTGAGGTGTGTTTATATTCAATTATTTTTGGCCTTATAATAAATCCATCAGACTGAAATTCGGAATCTGTGGTTCATTACAGCATGACTAAATCAAAAGTATAATCTTGAATTGTTTTCCTCCCCTGTACCACTTTTAGTAGGCAAATAAAAGACCATCTGCCCTAAACCTAGTAGGGAAAATCAGGAGTAAAGGTTTGCGTAATCAGGTCTTTGTCTCTGTTTTAGGTGCACCTACCCTTGCATCTGTTTGCCTGCCTGCTTGGGCTCCTCTTTAAGTGCTGGAGAGAGAGTGTCTGTAATATAATTACGTGACTTTTTTTGGGCACTGTAGAAATTGGGGAAACATGCTATGTAATGGAATTTGGAGAGTGGGAGGATAAGGTCCTTACCATTGCAATGTGGAAATTGGCCAAATAGGGACCTTTTTGAAGCACTGTGACAATGGATAATGCCTCCTGCAGAGCCTCTACTAGACTGAGCAGTAATGGGCTGATATGCGGATATTATATTTTATCATTTCGGCTAGTTTGTGATGTAATTATGTACTGTGATAACTAGGGGGAAATTATGAACTGACATTTGTATCTGTTTCAATGTGCTGCTGTTGTGGTTTAATTGCACTTACATTATTACTTCCGTTAACATACCAGCCTAAAATGTATGCTTCTGATTATTGCGTATGGATCTGGGACACTGTGCCACCTAGGCGTGCTTTCACTTTCTCCAGGAATCACTTAAGGACTGGCGGGAGACCTTTGCGGCTTTCTGGCAGAGACATGGCCGGACTGAGAACCCAAAGCAGCCCTGGCAATCTTCTCGGACCAGCCTCTGGGGAAGCACTGCCTGGCCCCGGGAGGCTGGAAACGCTTGTTTGCTGCTTTTTTTTCTTTTTACTGGGGGCCGATATTGCAGCACCAGAAAACCAGCCCCCAGTAACAAAACAAAAAAGAGACACAATTGGCCAGACGTGGGTCCCGTGCTCTCCATGCCACTGGAGTCAAGCTATCCTGGCTGATGAGGGGTGAAACCCCGAAACCGGTCGTAGGATGCTTGTTTCCAGTCCAGGGAGGACCTGGCCTGGCAGTTCGGGCTGGACTGTTCTCATTGGGCACAGGGTCAAGACTGATTTGCATATGGCTAGGTTCAAACAGGAATGGCATGGTGAGCAAAAAAACGATGGATTTAGGCCCAGATCTCTGTACTGGGGTGAATGTATGACATTGTTCTGCATTCTGTCCATCAATTGTTGTTTTTGCCCCAGTAACAAAACCGGCACCCACCCTTCCAGCCTCCCGGGGAAATGCCTGATGCCCGGTAAGGCCAGTCCGGCCCTGGGCAGAGATACAGATAGTCACTAGAGTTCATTATGGTGAAGGTTGTGGGAAGGGAGCTCTGAAGCGTACCAACTGCAAACAGCATTCAAAATCAAAATACAGACCTCTTATAATTTAATTTGAAAACAATCCCATTGTAATTATTGCTTTTGGTCAAATGTTCATGTTTATCTCCTATTTGTCTCTAATCGACGCAAAATGTATCGAGAATAACAATCTCTTTGTACAATTGTATCTAAATCCCATCCAGTTTTGGCCATTTTACTGCCTCCTGGCATCTTTGAAAAGCACAATTTGATACCGCGCCTCAGGCTGCATTGGATGGGATCCACCAACCACCCAGTGAAACTGACTTTTAAACAAAGCAATGCCACTGGTCAAACGTGTCCTAATAAGTGCCACCTGCCTGCACTTTCTTGGTCCTTACAATATTTCTGAAGGAGCAGCCCGAGCCCCATTTTTACATTTTCTTATGTTTTGACCAGTGTAACCAGTCTACAGCTCCTTGGGAGGTCTCCCTACACCTTCGACACCGTCTGCCACCACACCCTACGCACACGCCTCCACAACGCAGGGATCTGCGACAAAGCCCTGGACTGGACCACCTCCTTCCTCACCGGCAGAACCCAGAGTGTCCGCCTCCCTCCATTCCGATCTGAAGCCACCAAGATCATCTGCGGCGTACCCCAAGGATCATCCCTCAGCCCGACACTTTTCAACATCTACATGGCACCGCTCGCCAACATAGCCCGATCGCACGACCTCAACATCATCTCATACGCCGACGACACCCAGCTGATCCTCTCCCTCACCAAGGCCCCCACCACCGCCAAAACCAACCTCCACGAAGGAATGAAGGCCGTCGCCGAATGGATGAAGAACAGCCGCCTGAAACTGAACTCGGACAAGACGGAGGTCCTCATCCTCGGCTCCACCCCCTCCGCCTGGGACGACTCCTGGTGGCCGGCCACACTGGGAGCTGCACCGACACCCACCGACCATGCACGCAACCTGGGGTTCATCCTAGACTCATCGCTATCAATGACCCAGGTAGTCAACGCCGTCTCCTCCTCCTGCTTCAACACCCTCCGCATTGTCAGTATTAACAAGGAATCAAATATATTGCCACTGTCCTAGGCACTCTCATGTGATAGCAACAAGACTTTTTCCCTCAAGTGAAGACAGTAATCAAGAACACTATTGACCAAATTTGACAGGATAACCAAGTTTTTGGTCTGCTTAATGTAAATACAGAATAACCCTCATTCAGGTTATTAGTGTGTCATGATTGGACTAAAACAGAGGCTTTCAGTAAAAAAAAAAAAAAAAAAAACTCAAGGAAAAGCCATATATGGTCAAAAACACCATAGGGTGCAAGATCTACCAAGCCAACTTGATGGCTCAAATAACTTCCCTCATAAAACACCAGCAATACTTATCAATCAGCAGCAGGTTTGACATGAAAGTAACCAGCACAAGGAAGAGCTTTCTATGAAAGAAACTCCATTCTTCTCCCAAGAATGTGTATAACACTGTACACGCTGTCCCAACTAGCTTTCCAAATCTTCAGAAAGAGACCCTTCTGTGGTATGCCCTTGGAAAAATATTGTGTGCCAGTCTCAGTTGTAATTTGATAGGAAGCTATGCATTAAATAAGGGGCTCAAGCCCACACGGTCTGGAAATGTGTTGTTCTTTTTATTCACTGTTCAATCCATTTATGATACAATCAAATTTCAGCAGTTTTTCTGCTCATTTTGTCCTTGCAGTCTACCACTAGCTTTCAATGTTGTCTTACTGCACTTTGTTCTTTTAATACAAGAACTGGGAGTGCTGAGAAGGGAGGAAGTTAGGTTGAATAGAAGAAATTCACTACAACTGTGTTCGGCAGAGTTCCTGATACTTCAGAGTTTATGAAGGCTTTCTAAAAGATTCAGAGCGATGGGGGCTCAGAATTAAATGTACAGGTGATATATCAACACACAATATCTTCCATCTGTTGCCTAATTAATATTCTGCGCCTTATAGTCTCATTTATGTGAGATTATAATTTCTACAACGAGGCACCCAAGTGGAATGGTAATGATCGCATCAAAATACCTTACATGCGTCTTTGGCCATATTGATACTTTGGTATGGCCAAAGCTTTTGGTACAGTGCATTTGATGGCCATGGCACACGGCTACCATTGCCATCAAGTGCACAGTTTCTATAGATTAGCACATATCAACCAAACTTGATCATGCTCAGTTGAACACCATAATAAACACTGTCATAGCCTGGGCTCACTGCCATTGTGGTAGCTTTAGTGGCATGGTCCTACGCTGTTTTGACTTTTTCTGTACCGGTCTACCTCATATTATTTATTTCTTTGGTGTCTTGATACAGTGCCTCAAGATTGTGGGCACAGGGTGGCAATGTGATTTCTAGATTTTATACACAATGAACAAACATATAGAGGTGATAATGCAGAAAGTAGGCATCATGGTTCATTATATTGCTGTGTGAATATCTATATTGCTCTAAGGCCCTCAAATGTTCACTAGCTGGGCTCTGACAGAGCAGCATCGCGAGCTGTAGAGGCTCCACACTACTATAATTCTCAACCAACAGTTAAAGTCAGGTCTCTACATTCAGTTGTAAAAGATGTTAAACCTACCACACAGACTCCTTGCCCCGAGGTCGATTAACATTCTTGGAACAACCAATATAACTAACCAAGGCATTTTTATTAATCATTTCCAAGTATATAAAGTTTACAACTTAGGAGTTATGTGTAGCCAAGGCTCAGTAATAAAGCAGAAAGAACGCTGATGGAATTGGCGCCGCTCACCTAACATATTTGAAACAGAAGCCTGCATTATGACAATCATTTGCTTGATTAGCCAACATAACCTCATTTTGATAAACAATGTATCAATAACAAAATCATTAAAAAAATGGAAATTTGAACCTCACATTTACATGCACAAAGCTTATCCTTATGGTTCACAACCATTTACAAATTCAACTTGCGGGGGCACAATTAAAGACCATGTAGCTACTAGTGTCCTGTGAGCTACTTCCTGAGTAACCCACAGGTGGCAGAACCACCATGAAATGCAGCAGCTCCAGCCAGACAGGACAACGTGCATTCCTTTTTACTCAGGAGTCAAAGACAGCGTAAAATGCTTTAAATGAGCATACCAAGCAACGTTTGGCAGGAAGTGAAACCTCTAATGATATTCAATCCTTCTATTAAAAAGAAATAAAGTAATAGGATAAATGTCTGCCAATAACACCCTCTCCCGTCCTATATGTAGTTATATATGTTTTTATTATGCTTTTTTTTGGAAAACATGGAAGCTGGTACAAAGGCAAAAGCTGCCTGTAGGCCAGACATTAACCTATTAAGTGCGGGTGTCGGCCAAAGGCCAACACCTGCACTACCTGCCCAGTGTGTCTGTTGGCCATTGGTGGACACTGGGGAGATATATGAAGGCTCCCCTGGTGCTCTGCACCAGAGGGATTCCTTTTATCCTTTTATTTTAAGCTCAGGCTGCTCCGGAAGAGTTTCCCGAGCAGTCTTTGTTTTTTAATTTTTTTATTTGCTGTAATAACGATCATCGTGCAAGGTGCGTTGGTGTCATTGCAGTAAAGTGAAAGCAAAACGAGCTGATGGGCTCATTTTACTTTCACTGCATCAGTGCTCGGGAGCATATTTCAGCACTGATTAGTGATTATCTTGGGAGAGGTATCATTGGAAAGGGGAGAATCAAGGAGACTTCAGTCTTTCTGCCCCCTCTTCTGGGGGGGCAGACGGGGGTCAGTACCACTGATAGGCCCTCCGGGGTAGGGTGACCAGATTTAGAGAAGCAAAAACTGGGACAGGCCAGACATAAAGTAGGACTAAAGACTTTAGCATTACTTATGACTGACCTTATCTGAATTTTCACAGGGGGGGGTTTGAGGTGCGTGCGTGTGCTGTACATAATATGTGCCCACATTTACAAGGTATCTTTCACTTCTCCTTTACAGGTTGACTTGACCTTGTCCCAAAAACCAGGACATGCTTTTAAAATTAAGAAAAACGTCAGGACACCAGGACAGTACCCGGAAAATCGGGACTGTCTGGGGAAATTCTGGTCACCCTACTCCTGGGGGGCAGAAAGCCCACTAGACATCAGGGTCTAATATAAAAATAAATATTGGGGGGCACAGCCCACTATGGGCATGGCCATGCTCCCATTCCGACAAGAAGCAAGACAGTCTTTATGTCCCTCCAGGGGGGTGGATGGGGGTAATCACCCAGATCTGCTCTCAGAGGGGGGCAGAAAGCCCACTAGACACCAGGGTCTATAATATAATAAATATAGGGAAGGGACTATGCCCTCACCCCTTACAAAATCTGGTGCAGTCTTTGTGCCCCTCCAGAGGGCAGATGGGGGTGATTACCCCCAATCTGCACCCCTTCGGCGGGGGCAGAAGGCCCACTAGACACCAGGGAATGTTTGTTTTTAAAAACAATCTAGGGGTGGGGACTGCCCAACATGGGCATGGCCATGCCCCCATCCCAACAAGATGCCAGTCTTTCTACCCCTCCCTGGGGTGCGGATGGGGGCAATTGCCACTGATCGACCCATCAGGTGAGCAGAAAGCCCACTAGACACAAGGGGAAAAAAACATGGAGTCTATCCATCATCGGTATAGCAATGTCCCCACCCCAAAAAGGGGGCAGACAGTCTTTCTGCCCCCTAGAGGGCAGGATGGGGCAATTACCCCAATTTGCCCCACAGGGAGCAGAAAGCCCACTAGACACCAGGGACTGCATTTATGCAGTATTTGTTTGGTGGGGGAGAGGCCCCCCCTAGGCACAGGCATGTGCTCTCCCTCATGCCATGGCACAACAGACTTTCTGCCCCAGAGGATGGATAGGGTATTCACCCCCAATCTGTCCCCCTGGGGGGCAGAAAGGCCACTAAATACCAGGCATTTCAAAATAAAGCCAAAACAAAGCCAAAACAAAAAAGGAGGGTGCGGCCTACTCTGGCATCGAGCCATACCCCCTTTCCTGGGGCACGTAGGAGGCTTGTCCCACCTGAGGAGATTGTCCCAAATATGCCCCTCCCGGGATCGGTAGAAAGTTCACCTGACACGAGGGTTTTTGTTTCTGGGGCAAAAGTAAGTGGTGCAGGTGTTGCAGACATTGTTTCTTGGTCTCGTGGCTCACCCACACAAGTAGGGTACCGTTCTTATCGGGGGACAAGTGGGAACAGTGGCGGCTCCTCCGCTAAGGCGGAGAAGCGTCGCCCCACTGCTCAAAAGGAAAAATAAAATGATAACGCATCGTTATTATCACTTTATTTTTCTTATGAGAGTCAGCAGCGGGCAGAGATGGGCTGGCCAGAGCAGGGGGAGGAGCGGTTTGCACTCCCTAAGTGCACATGACTGTTTGGCCGACCCTCCTGGACCAGCCAAACAGTCATGCGCATCTTGAATGCTCCCAATCAGGCTGCATTCCACTGCCTGGTGAGGAACAGGCACCCTATCCCAGTCTGAGCGCCGAACCATGGCGCTCAGACCAATCACAACGCTGCATTGCAGTGTTGTGATTGGCTCAGGGGAGCCTGTGTGCCCGGGTGCTTCCTGCTGCCGGCCGGGACTGGAGACAGGAAGATGGAAGAAGACGGAGGAGAGGCGGCGGCTGGTCGTTCCAGGTAAGTCCTTTTCCTTTTCATTTCCCCCGCCCAACCACCTCCTGTCTGGTAGCAGCCGCTACTAAGTGGGAACTCAGGGTGGTAGAAAATATGTGGCTCCCTGCATATTCCAGAACTTTCGGCCAGCGAAATGTGTGGAAAATGTGTGTTTTTTTTACCAAAGTTTGAAGTTGAAAGGGTTTCTGGGTAAAATTACCTAGTAAGAGCCACGCAAGTAATGCACCGTTATATTCCCCTGGTTGTCTAGTTTAAAAAAAATTGCAGGTTTCCCTAGGTGAGGCTAAGCTAGGGCCAAAATCCACAGCTACCCACATTGAAGAAAAAAGAGACTGTTTTGATTGGAAATATGTGATGTATCTATGTTGCATTTTGGGCCGTTTTTTGTCACAGGCACTAGACCTACCCACACAAGTTTGGTACCATTTTTATGGGTAGACTTGTGGGAATGCTGGGTAGAAGGAGGCTTATGTCTCCCTGCAGATTCCAGAACGTTCCATCACAGACATGTGAGGAAAATGTGCTTTTTCAGTCAACGTTTAAGTTTTGCAAGGGATACTGGGTAAAAAATGCTAGTGAGAGCCATGCAAGTCACCCTACCCTGGATTGCCCTAGGTGTCTAGTTTTAAAAAATGTACAAGTTTGCTAGGTTTCCCTAGGTGTTGGATGAGCTAGGGCTCAAGATCCACAGCTACACCCTTTGGAAACAAGCATTTGCAATGCAATAGGTCTCGCATTTGCGAGAGTTTGAGCTATTTTTATTGTAAATGACATTGCCTTTTATTTATGTTTTGGTTTTTGAAACATAAATAAAAGCCATTGTCATTTACAATGAAAATAGGTCAAACTCGCGTAAATGCGAGACCTACTGCATTGCAAATGCTTGTTGTTACCGAAAAGCCCTTTCACAGCGCATACTGGCTCCTTTAACGTTACTCACAAAAACAAACAAGTACAGGTAAAGCACGAGATGGCTTCGTATAACCAAAAGCACAATGTTCCAGCACTGGAATTATAATCAACATAGTGGCAGAACTTAAATCCCAATGGCAGGAGTCAGGAGGCCTCACAAGGAACATATTAACCTAGAATCTGTTGGAGGAATATGGTTAAAGACCAGTGTGCACACTGATGAGAGGTATGTGAGTCCAGGACAGTGTCTCCTATGAATGAGCAGTGCGGACCCTGAGTAACAGTCTCTCTAATCATGCAGTTTTGCCATCTGCACTAGTCCTGTTATCATCAGCGCTATTCTTATTGTTGTCATCGGCACTAGTCTCGTTGTCATCGGCACTAGTCTCATTGTTATCATCAGCGCTATTTTCTTTGTTGTCATTAGTGTTGTCATCAGCACTAGTCTCATTGTTGTCATCAGCGCTATTCTCACTGTTCTCGTTAGCACTAGTCTCACTGTTATCATCAGAGCTATAGTCATTGTTATCATCAGTGCTATTCTCATTGTTGTCATGAGCACTAGTCCCATTGTTATCATCAGAGCTATTTTCATTGTTATCATCACCACTAGTCCTGTTATCATCAGGGCTATTCTCATTGTTGTCATGAGCAATAGTCCCATTGTTATCATCAGTGCTATTCTCATTGTTGGCATCGGCACTAGTCCCATTGTTATCATCAGTGCTATTCTCATTGTTGGCATCGGCACTAGTCCCATTGTTATCAGTGCTATTCTCATTGTTCGCATCGGCACTAGTCCCATTGTTATCATCAGTGCTATTCTCATTGTTGGCATCGGCACTAGTCCCATTGTTATCAGTGCTATTCTCATTGTTCGCATCGGCACTAGTCCCATGGTTATCAGTACTATTCTCATTGCTGTCATGAGCAATAGTCCCATTGTTATCATCAGTGCTATTCTCATTGTTGGCATCGGCACTAGTCCCATTGTTATCATCAGTGCTATTCTCATTGTTGGCATCGGCACTAGTCCCATTGTTATCAGTGCTATTCTCATTGTTCGCATCGGCACTAGTCCCATTGTTATCATCAGTGTTATTCTCATTGTTGGCATCGGCACCAGTCCCATTGTTATTATCAGTGCTATTCTCATTGTTGTCAGGAGCACTAGTCCCATTGGTATCATCAGCGCTATTCTCATTGTTGTCTTGGGCACTAGTCCCATGGTTATCAGTGCTATTCTCATTGTTGTCATGGGCACTAGTCCCATTGTTATCATCAGTGCTATTCTCATTGTTGGCACCGGCACCAGTCCCATTGTTATCATCAGTGCTATTCTCATTGTTGGCATCGGCACTAGTCCCATTGTTATCATCAGTGCTATTCTCATTGTTGGCATCGGCACTAGTCCCATTGTTATCATCAGTGCTATTCTCATTGTTATCATCAGTGCTATTCTCATTGTTGGCATCGGCACTAGTTCCATTGTTATCATCAGTGCTATCCTCATTGTTGGCATCGGCACTAGTCCCATTGTTATCAGTGCTATCCTCATTGTTGTCAGGAGCACTAGTCCCATTGGTATCATCAGCGCTATTCTCATTGTTGTCATGGGCACTAGTCCCATGGTTATCAGTGCTATTCTCATTGTTGGCATCGGCACTAGTCCCATTGTTATCATTAGTGCTATTCTCATTGTTGGCATCAGCACTAGTCCCATTGGTATCATCAGCGCTATTCTCATTGTTGGCATCGGCACTAGTCCCATTGTTATCATCAGTGCTATTCTCATTGTTGGCATCGGCACTAGTCCCATTGTTATCATCAGTGCTATCCTCATTGTTGTCAGGAGCACTAGTCCCATTGGTATCATCAGCGCTATTCTCATTGTTGTCATGGGCACTAGTCCCATGGTTATCAGTGCTATTCTCATTGCTGTCATGGGCACTAGTCCCACTGTTATCATCAGTGCTATTCTCATTGTTGGCATCGGCACTAGTCCCATTGTTATCATCAGTGCTATTCTCATTATTGGCATCGGCACTAGTCCCATTGTTATCATCAGTGCTATTCTCATTGTTGTCATGGGCACTAGTTCCATTGTTATCATCAGTGCTATTCTCATTGTTTGCGTCGGCACTAGTCCCATTGTTATCATCAGTGCTATTCTCATTGTTGGCATCGGCACTAGTCCCATTGTTATCATCAGTGCTATTCTCATTGTTGGCATCGGCACTAGTCCCATTGGTATCATCATCGCTATTCTCATTGTTGTCATGGGCACTAGTCCCATGGTTATCAGTGCTATTCTCATTGTTGGCATCGGCACTAGTCCCATTGGTATCATCAGTGCTATTCTCATTGTTGGCATCGGCACTAGTCCCATTGGTATCATCAGCGCTATTCTCATTGTTGTCATGGGCACTAGTCCCATTGGTATCATCAGTGCTATTCTCATTGTTGGCATCGGCACTAGTCCCATTGGTATCATCAGCGCTATTCTCATTGTTGTCATGGGCACTAGTCCCATGGTTATCAGTGCTATTCTCATTGTTGGCATCGGCACTAGTCCCATTGGTATCATCAGTGCTCTTCTCATTGTTAGCATCGGCACTAGTCCCATTGGTATCATCAGCGCTATTCTCATTGTTGTCATGGGCACTAGTCCCATGGTTATCAGTGCTATTCTCATTGTTGGCATCTGCACTAGTCCCATTGGGATCATCAGTGCTATTCTCATTGTTGGCATCGGCACTGTTCCTCAGTGAAAAATCTAAGAAAGTTTCAAAAGAGCAACCTGTGCCCGACAGGCACTTCAAACTTAGCAGTCTGTCAGGAAGTACATCGAAGAGCAGAGCCCTCCACCGCTGCAAGTAGCTGAACTGAATGCCCAAAGGAACATTTTGCGTGCGTGGTGTACATTTATCTGGAGTTCGCCACCAAACCTGTTACACTGTAATCAAACATTCCTCCGTACATCCACGCCAAAGACAGTCAGCAGAAAACACGGGAGTTCTGCCTCACAGAAGTCCGAGGAGCGGCCTAAAGATGGGGCAGACATTTTTATACTGTGTGAACATAGTGAACATAGTGCAATGCATAATACTTCAATACTTCAACACTTTTAAAAGCAGCTGCAAAACTTATTTCAGATACTATCTGGAAAAAACCAGTGGTGCGCACGCACCACAGAGGAGCGGGGGCGAGGGATCGAGGCAGCGGCAGCGAGGCGAACGCGCGCTGCTGCGCGTGCTAGCCACCAGTGGGAATGGGAGGAGCAAAGGCGGGACATGCGCCCGCCTTTGCCCAATCGCGTGCTGTATTTATTTAAAAAAAACACGTGAAAGCCAATAACAGCAGGCGAAAGCAAAACCACACGCACGAGCGTGTGATTAGCTTTCTAAAGCCTGTACAAGAGGTCTCGCGCTGCGCGAGCAGTGCTACGCACTGCAACGCTAGGCGCGAGACCTAAAAAGAGGGTTAGTTTTCAGTGGAGAAAAGTGATGCATCCATGTTCTGTTTTGGCTCATCTCCTGTTGCGGTCACTAGACCTACCCACACAAGTGAGGTATCATTTTCATTGCTAGACATTTGGAAGTATAGAATAGTAGAGCATTTGTTATTATCAATTTGATTTTACAGTATTTGTACCTTCCAAATCTAAGCCAATGTGTAAGAAAGAAGACATTTTGAAAAATACCCTAAATACCCTCTAAATCATATGCTAGTATAGGTACCCACAAATTCAGAGATGTACAAATAACAACTGCTCCTAAACTCCATATCTTTTGCCCATTTCAGAAAAACATAGGTTTCCTTGATACCCATTTTTCACTCTACATATTTCACCATATAAATTGTCTATACTAGGTACACAATGAAAAAACATTTTACGGTGCAGCTCAGTTGTTGGCTCTGGGTACCTTAGGTTCCTGGAGAACCTAAAAACTCTATATATCCCCGCAACCAGAAGGGTCTGAAAGACATAATGGTATATGGCTTTTGTAAATTGGCCATTGTGACAAAAAGCTCAAAAGGAAAACGTTGTTACAAATGGACGTTTTTTTCTACTCATTTTCAAAATGTATTTAATTCAACAGTTAGTTTCTTTGAAAACCCTGGAGGTATCAACACATATCATCCCTTGTTAAATTCGGAACTGAATCTACTTTTCAGAAATCTATAGCTTTCCTAGATCACCCGCGGGTTTCACACTGGTTTTCACCACAACCGAGAGCACAAAAAATAGAAAAATGGACTACCTCTTTGGAAAAATGCCAAAACTGTGGTAAAAAAAGTAAGGTTTTTATATTCAGCTCCTCATTTTCCTTGAGGCTGGGAAGATGGTGACTTTAGCGCAGCAAGCTTTTCGTTGACACCATTTTTATGGAAAAACGACACAGACACTTTTATCCAGAGCACATTATTCCTATTTTCCCCCTAAATCCTCAAAACGTAGCTATATTTTGCCTATTTTCTTGGTCCCCTCCAGGTGAATCCACATCCCTGGGTACCTTTAGAATCCCCATGATGTTGGAAAAAAAGGACGCATATTTACATGGATATCTTGTGTGGAAACAAAGCTATAGAGCCCTAAGCCCAAACTACCCCAAATAGCAAACAAAGGGCTCAGCACTGTGGTGGGAAAAGACCCAGCAATTAAGGGGTTAAAAGAAAAGGCGCAAGAAATGACTAATGTTGTTTCACAGTAGTAGTAGTAGAAGTGCTCCTACAAGCCAACATTTAACTTTTCAAACAATGTAGAAAATTAGGTTTTGTATTTATTTCAAACGTAAGTGTAAATATTTTTCTTACTGCAGAGGTTAAAGCTTTGAGGTTCTGCATTCAGAACTACAGCTTTTGCTAATCCATATTGTAAATAATTCTACTATTTTCAACAACAGTTTGAAATAAGGGAGATGCATATCTAGATTAAATTGATTTTAAGAATCTTTCAAGCACTGACATTAGTGACACAAACACTTTTTTGGGTTTAGGCAGTGCACTTGTCCAAGATACCTATATAGAGAGAGACTAGACTTGGGATTGCATCTTTCAACTT
The DNA here is from genome assembly GCA_963921515.1 of Calotriton arnoldi. Taxonomy (NCBI): domain Eukaryota; kingdom Metazoa; phylum Chordata; class Amphibia; order Caudata; family Salamandridae; genus Calotriton; species Calotriton arnoldi. The sequence continues at coordinate 244,081 of CAWUFW010015114.1, read as the reverse complement.
TTGGATTTCTTTGACTAGCCTCATTCAGCCATCAACTTCCAACTTTTGTCAATCCCTTCTTGGCTTAGCCTAGTGGAGTATTTGTTTCTCGCCTAACGCTATTAGCTGTCTGGATGTATCCTTCCGCCACATCTCGAGTGGGCCCATTTATCTGTTTAAGCCAATATTTTACAACTATAGCCATATCTGGCCATGTCTGCTGGCTCCTTCCATGTGTTCTACTCTAACATGGGTGCATTAGCTTATTAGAAACACACCTACTGGCTTTGTCATTGACTCTTGTTTTAGACATCAGTGTTGGAAGTCGCGTCATCTACTTCATACTAACCTGATGTTCTCCAGTAAAGTATTGCAAAAGATCAAAATTTAAAATTGTTGGGCTCTGGAGAAAGGGTTCTGTCAATAAAACAAGCACCGAGTCAACTATGAACATTCAGGCAGACGACCAAAATTACTCAAACAAAACTGATGTTTAATGAAATCAAGTTCAAGCCAAATCACAGGAGACATTTTAGATGAACAAACACTGCTGTACTTTTGTTCGAAAAAGTACAATCCGGGTCTGTTCCAGAAATCAAAAGAAGCACTTCCAGATGTGTGAACAGGTGTGGTATATTAGGGTGGACGGTAGAATGAAGTTCCTAGAAAAACAGGCAGACAGTGACAGATTGCCTAGTAACAGGGCACACATTCTTCCTCGCCTCCCATCACTGTACTGTATTGATGGCTTTAATTGCAGCAGAGAATTGGTAGCAAATAAATCTTTATTTCGGGGGAAACTGAATTGAGCAGAGCCAGGACCACCCGTTATTAAAGCCACTTAGTGAACACAATGTATCTTGCACAGGAAAACATGTCTCCAACGATTAAACGGTTAACATCACACTAATTTCACCGCCTTTCCTCATTCCTTACTTGTCTAGAGCTTAAAGAAACAAGCATTGGCATAGTCAATAGGTCTCGCCTTTGGGACCTTATAAGTATTTAGTTATGCAGGACAATATCCTTGGTGCAACAACATCAACTGTTGCATGGGTAAACACTTATAAGGTCCCAAAGGCGAGACCTATTGGCTATGCCAATGCTTGTTATCTTTGAGGTAGTTTCAATGGGAAACCAGGCTGTAATACACAGATATACCCCTATAAACTATCCTACCGCTGCAGATACCCAGTTGGAAAAAGATGGAGAAAAATGTACTACTATCTCTAGATTGGGGGGAAAGGGGTTGGGGGGGAGTCATTCTCCGCTACTATAGATTTACATGGCTCAATGTGTCCCAACTGCAGCTTATGGGGCCAAGATATCTGGCATTGCAAACTGTGAAGCTATTCAGGTTGAGGAAAATCGATTCTGCAGAATAGCCCTCTCCGCCCCTGTAGCGTCCTCTCATTTTATTTGTCATAAGGAAATGGGTTTGACTTATCTGGGAGATTGTATGAGAACACGACCCCCCCCCGTTGTGGCTATCCATTTGGAGAACTGAGGAGGCACTCTTAACTAGAGACATAGATTGTTGCAAGTGTGACAAAGGTCTTTCCATTCCAAGGTTAGCATACGTAAAGGAAATCTTTCAAAAGATCGGTCTGCCTCATGCATTCTCTGAGCCCGGCTCTAGTAATAGTTTAAACATAAAAGAATAGTTCTCTCACATTTAAACGCACACTTGTCTACCCTTTGGGATAAATACATCATATCTTAAAATATTAACGATATCTCAAAAAGCATAATGCCCCACTGTGCACTGATGGCGTAATCTAGATATTTCCCATCCTGACGTCACTGAATCTTTATCATAACGTCAAGGGTAATGCCGTGCTTCGAGGGCGGGGTGGAGTTTAATGCGTACATGTTAATATGAACACAAGGAAATAAATATGAATAACCGAAAGTAAATCCAGTCAAACCATATAAATGGTGATTTGCGACAGAAATTGGATAGAGATGTCACCTGGCAGCGGGGTGGCTGACTTTAGAAAGAGGGTCCCGATCCCAGCTTTCCCCAACTGATCACATTTGTGTGATCTCAGACTATTCATTTTTTACTGCCTTTTCTGAAGTTCCCTTATCTGGAAAACCTCTGGCACTTAAAAACAAGGGGACACCATTAAGATAGCTAGATATACTGAATACAACTTTGACGATCCCTCTGTTGAGCCAGGTAGCGTCTTATGGCCGTCCAGCCGGGGGTGACCCGCTTCATCTAGACCACTCCTCAGACTTGGGCCGCTCGAGAGGCAGGGGGCGGGGCTCCGGCTGTTTGGGGATGGATGGCTGAGAGGGTTATAAGGGAAAGCCTGGGAGCAGCTGCTGCGGATATCACTTCAGCAGCAGGGCGGGCAAAGTAGAGTGGAAGCAGAGAGGGAGGCGCGGGGGCTGAGAAAATCAGGCTAAGGGCTGCCCGCGGCTGACGGCTGATCCGCCGCATGTGGCCCGAGGGCGCCAGGCTCTGACTGCAGAGGGATGTTGAGGATGAACTAGGCATCCCGGCCGCAGCATGAGAACGTTCCCCGGTGCAGTGCGGGTATAGAGCAGAGCCCGCGCAGCGTGAGGTGCAGGGGCGATGCGTGCCGGCCAGCCCTGAGGCCCCACGTGGGCTCTGCAGCCGCCGCTGCTGCTGGTGTGTGCGTGCGCGCTGCGGTCATTCATTGCAGCCGAGACATGCAAAAGGCGCACTCCCTAAACTACTGCCGAGAGAGGGGCTATGGAAAAGTCAAGTAGCGAGGACTCGTCCATCCACCAGAGCCCGTCCGTGGACAGCCGGGACTCGGACTTTGCCAAGGCGTCTACCTCAGGCAAGGATTTTGGTCGCGGCTTTACCGCGGGCGCGTTTTATGGGACCGTCGGATCACGCACGCACAGCCAGGCAGGGGCCGGTTTAACAAGAGAGGAGCGGGGAAGAGAGGAGCGGGGGCGAGCGCGGCAGCCTGCTGAGCTGACCACACGCTCGTGCACCATGGCCTTTTGCTTGCGGTTACCCGCACGGCCGCCATGTGTTTTCAATTATCGCGCCCGCGTCTTGGCACGATAATTGGAAACAGATGGGGCCATGCGGGTAACCGCAAGGAAAAGGCCATGACGCACGAGCGTCTGGTCAGCTTTTTGAAGCCCCCTACATAAAGTCTTCGCCAGAGCAGCGCTTGCGCGCTACTCTAGGCTCGACCTAAACACCGCATAGATGTCTTTTTTTCCAAGCACAGAGAGAGCTTTTACAATGTCTGGGCGCTTGAGCTCAAAACCTTTTGAGTCTCCTCAAGGAAGGGAGACCTGTTGCGAGCCTGCCCATGTCACTCTGGACCATGGGTACTCGCAAACGTTTGCCCAGGGGCCACAAAGTATGGTCTGTGATGTGACCGAGGGCCACACTGATGCCAGCAGGGTGGCGGTACGGTGTCCGGGTGGGTAAGGGATTGTGTAAGGTGGTTGTAGGGGAAGCGAAGCATGCACATCTAGTGGCCGAATTTCACAATGTGAAACCAGAAAACCTGGGATCAATCTCGGCTTTCCCCTTGACCAAACTGTGCGATCCTAGGCAATTTGTTTTTACCCTTTGCCTCTTTTTTCTTCACTGTGACGTATAAGAGGACCTCGAAATACATGAGTTCAGAATGTACTCTGTACAAAACGTTCTCCTGTGTTTGCTTATAAAATTGTCCATGTATATTAGCAACCTAGGCCACCCAGCGGGTGCACATGACAACTGGCTTGCCTCTTAGTTCAGTATTGGCATTGTTGTCAGGGTGGGGTGGTGAAGCATGAATGTTTCTAAATTCATGTTAGAAAGCTTTCACTTTAAAAATATACCTCTCAATGAAATGGTATGGTAAAACGCTTCTGCGTGTTAATGAAATACACTTAGTAAAAATTTTACGAAACATAATTCTATTTTTACACGTGTTGTAAGATGTCTTTAAAATGAAGGTGTTCCTAAATTTAAGTGGTGCAGGACACCACCGTAATTATTTCATAACTTCAGTTAGCCTGCAAATAAATGCTTGCCCGTTGAACATATTATTCTGAATATTAGTGCTCAGCAAGTAAACAGCAGCTGTGCTGCTGTTGACCGGGGGGGGCGTGTGTAAAGGTTGAGGGCCGCAAGCAGCCCCCGGGCTGTAATTTGAGTATCCGCTCTGGACCAATCATGGCTCAGATCAAAGAAAGAGGAGGTACAGTACAGCAGCACTCTCCGCTGTCCCACCATCAAAGTTGGAGAACAGCATGTAAGCGCTAGGATCGATGAGCCACCGAAACAAAGTGGCCAACATATATTCATTGTTGACTATCTGAGAAAATGTCTGGATTTTATTGCTTGGCGAGTTTTTGATAATATCATCTGAGCTCAGAAGAAAAGGATAACGGTAAAGTAACTAGCTCCTCTCTGCCATAAATCACATTCATTGATACACACTAATTTACTAGAAGGACAAAGATTGCCTGCTCAAGGGCAGTGAAACTGCACTCCCAGAAACCTCGTCATTCCAGCAATCGCCTATTTATCATACTCCTTACGAAGCATGTTTGCGAGATAACTTCAGATCCTGTATTTAGGAACATAGACTCTGGAACAACATTACACCTCAAACTCTCCATACCACGCTTTAAACCATCCTCTTCAACAACCGCCGACCACAACCCCATCACCATGAATGGATATTGTTAGACCTGGCATCCTTGGCGTGGTTCTCCTCAAACTCTGCGCACCTTATAACTGCTAACCAGTGCTAAAGTGCTTGTGCTCTCTCCTTAAAACATGGTATCATTGGCTTACACCCAATTTGCACATTAAATTTACTTGTAAGTCCTAGTCAGGTGGTACTACATGTGCCCAGGGCCTGTAAATGAAATACTACTAGAGGGCCTGCAGCACTGATTGAATGACCCACTTAAGTAGCCCTTTAAACATGTCTCAGGCCTGCTATTGGAGGTTTCTTAGAACAAGTATTGGAAAAGCCAATAGGTCTTGAGTTTTGGACCTATTTGCTTTGCCAATGCTCTTGGGGGCAGAGGTTGCATGGGGGAAAGCACAGAATGGAGACAGGAACAAGGATCACAGAGGGCAAGAGGGTTGCAAATGGGGAGCACGAGGCAAGAGAAAGCAACTCGGGTGGGGGTGTTTTCAGCAGGGGAAGTACAAGAGGGAGAGATCAACACGGAGCATGAGGGGAAGGGAGTGTAGAGTTTGCAGGGGGAAGCACATAAAGGAGAGAGCAACACAGAATGTGGAGGAAAGGGAGCTTCTGGGGGAGAGGCACACAAAGAAGAAAGCAGCACGGTGCATGAGGCAAGGGAAGCACACGAGAGAAAGAGCAGCAAGGGATAGGGGTCTTTTTAGGTGGGGGAAGCCACAAGGGAGGGAGCAACACAGAGCACGAGGGGAGAGGGAAGTTTGTTGAGGGGAAGCATAATGTAGAGTGCTACACAAAGTGGATGGTGGGGTGTTTTCATGGGGAGACACATGAGGGAGAAAGCAACATGGAGCACCGGGGGAGCACACAAGTTAGAGAGCAAAATGGAGCATGGTTAATTTTACAGGGAAGCATACAAGAAAAAGAGCAACATGAAATGGAGGACCTTAGTTGGGAGAGAGCAACATTGAGCAAGCATTGGGGCAGAGCATTTTCAGGAGGAGAAGCACACAATGGAGAGAGCAATAAGAGATGGGTGGTTTGGGGGAGAGGGCAGAAGGCCCTGAAGGAGAAGGCAACTTGGCAGTGGGGATGCTTTGCAGGAGAAAGACATGAGTGAGAGAGCAACTTGTGGATAGGGAGGAAACACACACACACACAAGAAAGAGAGCAGCAATAGGGTGAGGAAGCTCATGAAGGATACGGCAGCTAAGAGCGCAGGGCACGAGTAAGGGCACACCACGAATCAAGTTGAAATGCACATGCATAAAGTGCTTAAAACAAAAGGAAACAAGCATTTGCAATGCAATAGGTCTCGCATTTGCGAGAGCTTAAGCTATTGGCATTGTAAATGACAATGCCTTTTATTTATCTGTTTTAAAAACCAACACAAATAAAAGGCATTGTCATTTACAATGCCAATAGCTCAAACTCTCCCAAATGCAAGACTTATTGCATTGCAAATTATTGTTTTCTTTCTGTTCCAGTACTTTGAAGTGACTTAGTTGATGTGCAGCACAATACAAGCCTTTTAATAAGATAGTGATCCCACACCCTTCTAAAAAAAAAAAAAAAAGCCTTTTGCTTGTCTAACACCACAAACTGGCCAACTAAACTAATTTAAATAATAACGCTGGTTGAGATATCGTGTAAATTATTGAGAAGTTTTTCAAGTGCCCTCATGCTTGTTAATGGGCACTTTACAAATATGTGTGGCGCAGTCATCCACACTCGGTAAATGCTGATTTTTGAGTGTCTGTCTCTACCTAATAATGTGCCGTGGCCATAGAGCCACGGTTACTGGCACCCCACCTTGCTCCAATTGCGCAATGGGCGGATAGAAATTTCCCGTCCTCGGTAGTGCTGGAGAAAAACATGAAACAGCAGCTGCAGAATTTCTCAGGGCAGTCTGAAGCTGGCTACATCAAAGATCAAATTGTCCAGGTTTACCAACGAGGAGAGCTTGGCTTTGGTAAATGTGCCGCTGTGCCTTGTGCTCTATCTGACTCTAGGTGGCGCTGGCACCCTTTTTATCCTAAAGACTATCTCTTCATCACGCCTGCTGTTTTCCTTCTCTTCTTTCTAGTGCGTGTTTTAATCTTTCCGAAATCTCATGTAAACTTTAATGAATAAACACAAAAAGGCTGTTGCCCCAAGAGGATGAAAGCTATTAGTTCTATTGTTGTTAATCGAAAAGCTCACTTTTCGAAACACTGCACAGCTGCAATGAAAATAGCGCAGAACCGTGGCAGTGTGCATTGTCTCAATAAGGAACAAATGGGAGGAAAAGGTTTAGGGTGGGTGTGCTGGGAGGGTGCCTTGGGATCGGGAAATGTAGATAAAAGGCCAAGAAAAATGCCGATCCTTATCCTGACAGGATATGCATAAGAGTAGAGCGTCCGACTTTGGTGCTAGGATTCAGGGTTCGAGCCTCCGTGTAGGCTCGTCCCATGCCTTAACAAGCATTGGCCGCGCGGCTCACTGAGAACATCAAAGCGGCCGAAAGGGGAGAAAGGAGGGGTGAGTGCAAGCCGAGGTGACAAGAAGGGCTGGGCGAGAAGGGAGGGGGAGAAGGGAGTGCGAGCAGCAGCTGTGCACGTGCACGGCTACAAGGCAAAAGTGAAAGCAGGCTGGCAAATGGTGTGCGATGTGCGCGCACCATGACGAGAGAGGAAAGCCATATGGCGCCTCTGCTCGTCATTGTGCGCGTAACCGCACACTCGATGCCAGCCAAAAAGTTGTGGTCGCATTTCTGCAAGCCCACACTACAAAATGTCTCCCCAGAGCCAGCGCTAAAGCGCTGGCTTTCAGGGCAAGACCTAAAAAGTGAGGAGTGAAATGAAACAACAACAAAATAAGGTGTTTGTAAAGAGGCAATGACCTGAGGGCAGACAAACACAAGATGGGACAAGGAAAACCATCCAATAAGAAACCAGAAAATAAGAATGACAATAAAGCCAACCAATGTGAAGCAGCAGATGGGCTCCAAGCACACTTATGGCTTGATTTAAAATTTGGCAGATGGGTTACTCAGTCACAAAAGTGATGAATAACCCGTCCGCCATATTACAAGTGCCATTTGACATAAGGAACTCATAATACGGTGGACCGAATATCCGTCATGATTGTGATGGAGTAAATCATCCACCGAACTCTAAACCAGGCCCTAAGTTCTTGGTAAGCCTAAAATAGGTATTTTGCAAGCAGACATCTTGTACTGTCTGGTGGGCAAGACGTAGAAAATCACTTTATGCTCCACCAGATTTTCATTTCGTAAAGCTACACATCGAAGCAAATAGTTGGACGGAACTCCAGCTTAGCCAACTCTGACCCACTGAAACAGAATACATGACAGTGGGGATTTTAAACGATTACCTAAATATAAAGTAAAAGGAAAAAAGGATTGTGTAGAAGAGGCAAATATTTAACCTCGAGCAAACTTCAGCCAAAAGCATCACTTCACCCCAGAGTGCCAAGGGTAACAGATTGGGAATGCTTTCTCTTTCCAGACAAATAAAAATGAAGGGAAATAGGCTGAGACAAATTCATATGTCGCTTGGGAATAGCCACCGTGCATGCACACCTGCTACAGGGTAAAATTACCAGAGTTTGCATCCAAGTCAAATACGAAAAATTTCTCCCAGACCTGCATCAAAAACCAGGGATGGTAAATATTGCTGTTGGCATACCTTCACGCAGCATTTGAAAACATGGTCACTGCCACTAAACCATGCCTTTACTGATCACATCTGACCTCCTTTCACAGGACTACAAAGTGGAACATGAATATGTTAATATTTGAAATACTGTCAAAAAACATTTTATTTTCATAGAGACACAAGCAGGTAATGCACAAAATAAGCATATGGTTACAAAAACTGCCCATGGCTCTACACAGTTCCTGCTTAATTTGTAGAATAAAAATATACATATATTCACTGAAAAAAACAAAGGCTACAGGGACATTATAGTTAAGAAATAGAATTTTAAAAAACCTTTAAAATTCACAGAAAAAAAACCAAAGCTTAAGGGGCGTTATAGTTAGGCTCAGATTTCACTCATACAAAACCAGTGAAATTCAGCAGTTATAGATACCTGAACTAACTATAACGTACGCCCCAGCAATGCACTGCTTATGACCTCACATAGTACATCACTCATGACATGGTCAGTGACATCACTGATGACATCTCAAATGACATCACTGATGACATCATCTGCACACCCACTCACACCCCTATACAACCTATCATACACCCACTTACACACTAACTGGCAGTGCACTCTCTGTGTGCTAGCCAGCCCTGACAAGTTGGCAGATGTGACTGGCACCAGAAGGTTGTATGTGCGGTCTCTGTCTGTGTTGTAGATAGCATGGTGGTTGCAGAGGTGATCAGCTGCTGCAACTCATGAGAGTTGCACCAGTTGCACCCGATCAGCCAGGCCTCTAAGTGAACGTTCAACCCTTCAGCTCTCGGAGAGCTCCGTTGATGCTGACATGCTTAAGACTCTGCAGGATGAGCTCTCTTTGATGAGACTCCCTCCAAGAAGCGCTCAGCCAGAACTGATGGTAAACTCTTTTCTAATACTGACTGCAATGCTCATGGCACTATATGGGATACAAAAAGAACAATTGATGGACAGAATGCAGAACAATGTCATACATTCACCCCAGTACAGAGATCTGGGCCTAAATCCATCGTTTTTTTGCTCACCATGCCATTCCAGTTTAAACCCAGCCATATACAAATCAGTCTTGACCATGTGCCCAATGGGAACAGTCCAGCCCAAACTGCCAGGCCAGGTCCTCCCTGGACTGGAACCAAGCATCCTAGGACCGGTTTCGGGGTTTCAACCCTCATCAGCCAGGATAGCTTGACTCCAGTGGCATGGAGAGCACGGGACCCACGTCTGGGCATACCCGTCCCACTCGGGGTGACAAATGCAAAAAGAACAATTGATGGACAGAATGCAGAACAATGTCATACATTCACCCCAGTACAGAGATCTGGGCCTAAATCCATAATTTTTTTGCCCACCATGCCAATCCAGTTTGAACCCAGCCATATGCAAATCAGTCTTGACCCTGTGCCCAATGGGAACAGTCCAGCCCAAACTGCCAGGCCCTCCCTGGACTGGAAGCAAGCATCCTAGGACCAGTTTCGGGGTTTCACCCCTCATCAGCCAGGATAGCTTGACTCCAGTGGCATGGAGAGCACGGGACCCACGTCTGGGCATACCCGTCCCACTTGGGGTGATAAATGCAAAAAGAACAAGTGATGGACAGAATGCAGAACAATCTTACAGCCTTACAATGGTTTAGCTCCTTCCTGGCGGATCGAACTTTTCAAGGTTTTCTCTACCTCGGCTAGTTCTAATGTTCATCGATCTCCTTATGGAGTTCCCAGGGCTCTGTGATGAGTCCACTATTGTTTAATATCTATGTGCGCCCATTGGCATATATTGCTCAGGAGGCTGGGCTGTCCCTTTTTTCTTATGCGGATGACACGCAGATAATCTTTTCGCTTACTTCATCTAGGGGATCGGATTCATCTGCTCTCCAGATCGGTCTGAGGGAAATCGCATCTTGGATGCAGTACAACTTGCTCAGACTAAATGGAGATAAAACTGAGATTATGATTTTAGGTAAAGACCAAGACCTCTGGGGACCAAAACATTGGCCCATTGAAATGGGCTTGCTACCCCAACCAGTATGTCAAGTTCGTAACCTGGGTATTATCATTGACGACCATCTGTCAATGAAGCAACAAATCACAAAGGTGGCCGCGACATGCTTTACCATTCTGAGATGACTGAGAAAAATCTTGTGGATGTTACCCCTCGGTGTTCAACGTATTAAGGTTCAAGCCCTGATTACGTCTAGACTTGACTACGGTAACGTTTTATATTTGGGCTCCAATAAAGCTACAATACGTAGGTTGCAGGTGGTGCAAAATGCAGCTGCCAGACTGCTGTGTCAGGTACCCAGGATGGTGTCAGCCTCCAGCTCTCTTCGCAAATTACACTGGCTAAAAGTGGAGAACCGTGTTAAATTTAAGGACTTGAGCTTTATGTTTAAAATTAAATCCGGAACAGCCCCGCAATATTTGCAATCGTTAATTCAGTTGTACACTCCTTCTCGTCTTTGGCGTTCTGCTGGACAGTCTAAATTTGTTATCCCTAGAATCAAATTGACCAGGATGGACGGTAGGTCCTTCTCTTTCTTGGGCCCCACCCTGTGGAACTCTCTTCCTATTTCTATACGGGAAGAAACTGTCTTTAGTAGTTTCCGTAGACAAGTGAAGACCAGGTTGTTCAATCAGTAATTTTGTTTCTACTCACTTTTCTCTCACTCCTACCTGCCGGCGCCGGGAAACTCCTTGGGGTAGCTGCGCGCCTTATAAATTTAAATAACATAACATTAAATAACATAACATAACATCTTATACATTCACCCCAGTACAGAGATCTGGGCCTAAATCTATTGTTTTTTTTACTCACCATGCCATTCCAGTTTGAACCCAGCCATATGCAAATCAGTCTTGACCCTGTGCCCGATGGGAACAGTCCAGCGCAAACTGCCAGGCCAGGTCCTCCCTGGTCTGGAACCAAGCATTCTAGGACCGGTTTCGGGGTTTCACCCCTCATCAGCCAGGATAGCTTGGCTCCAGTGGCATGGAGAGCACGGGACCCACCTCTGGGCATACCCGTCCCACTTGGGGTGACAAATGCAAAAAGAACAATTGATGGACAGAATGCAGAACAATGTCATACATTCACCCTAGTACAGAGATCTGGGCCTAAATCCATCTTTTTTTTGGTCACCATGCCATTCCAGTTAGAACCCAGCCATATGCAAATCAGTCTTGACCCTGTGCCCAATGGAACAGTCCAGCCCGAACTGCCAGGCCAGGTCAGGTCCTCCCTGGACGGGAACCTCCTCGCCCTAAGTGCGCCGGGTATGCCCAGATCTCTTGACTGCAGGTGAATGTTTCGATTTGTTCTGCATTCCGTCCATCAATTGTGTGTCATTTGCTTCCTCGCCCCAAGTATGCCAAGTATGCCCAGACGTGAGTCCCGGGCTCACTGTGCCACTGGATTCAAGCTATCCAAGCTGGTGAGGGGTGAAACCCCGAAACCGGTCCTAGGATGCTTGTTTCCAGTCCAGGGAGGACCTGGCTTGGCAGTTCAGGCTGGACTGTTCCCATGATGCACCGGGTCAAGACTGATTTGCATATGGCCAGGTCTAAACTGGGGTGGCATGGTGAGCAAAACAATGATGGATTTAACCCAGATCTCTTGAATGGGGGTGAATGTTTTGATTTGTTCTGCATTCCATCCATCAATTGTGTGTCTTTTGCTTCCTCGCCCTAAGTGCGCCGGGTATGTCAAGACGTGGGTCTCGGGCTCACTGTGCCACTGGCTTCAAGCTATCCTGGCCGATGAGGGGTGAAACCCCGAAACCGGTCCTAGGATGCTTGTTTCCTGTCCAGGGAGGACTTGGCCTGGCAGTTCGGGCTGGACTGTTCCCATGAGGCACAGGGTCAAGACTGATTTGCATATGCCAGGTCCAAACTGGGGTGTCATGGTGGGCAAAAGAATGATGGATTTAACCCAGATCTCTTGACTGTTGGTGAATTTTTTGATTTGTTCTGCATTCCGTCCATCAATTGTGTGTCTTTTACTATATGGAATACAGCACAGCCTTCAGAGTACAATATAGGTGTTCCTGGCTATTTAAAAAAAAAAGCAGTGTCTCACTTACCAAAATACTGTTTGCTACTCAGAAAAGAAATGGCTTGGACTTAGATTCATTGTGCAGGCACAGCGTTGTGTGTTCTGTATAAGAGGAGAGATTTGCTTTGCTAGGACAGCAAAAGCAGAAGATGGAAAGTGCTGTGTGTAGTGGGCATTTCAAATATTCAAAGTCTGTTGAATCCAGAGGTACTATAAAACAAGCATTTTCGATGCAATACGTCTCGCATTTGCGAGCGTTTAAGCTATTGGCATTGTAAATGCCAATGCCTTTGATTTATGTGTTTTTAAAAGCAACACATTTAAAAGGCACTATTATTTTTAATGCCGAGAGCTCTAGCTCTCGCAAATGTGAGAGCACCATAATGGTGGCCGCGCCCCCTTTTTTTGATGCTGCTCGCATATTTAGGTTACAGTGAGCAGCATCTAAACAAAGGGGTGCGGCTAACAAAGTGAAAGGGCCTATGGTGCTTTCACCCAAAGTGAAAAAAATATATATTTTCAAAAGCTTCTGTAGCGTGGCCACCACAGTGAAAGCGGTCCGCTGGTAATTAAATAATTAAATAAGTGTGGATGCTTAAGTGAAAGCGGACCTCGCCGTATATTAAATAATTAAATAAGCGCGCCCGGTATAGTTAAAGCGGACCGCGCTGTAATTTGAATAAATACATTACTTTAAAATAAAGCGGGCGGGTGCTGCAATGTCATGGGTGGAATAGGGGAAGAGCATTAAAGAAAATAATGCTCACCGACCATGTAACAACACCAGTAAATGGTCCAGTCATTATGGGAGGTAACAAATGCAGAGAAGGCGGTACTAAGGAGGGACTAACAAGCCTAATAACGACTCGGAAGCCAGCATTTACGAAGGACAATGACACAAGCCAATTAAAAATATGAGCGGAGAATGGGCGGGGCTTCAAAGCCATGCTCCACTACTGTATGCCTTGCAGCAGCGCATGCGCTGCCCAGGCTCGACCTAAACAGGCAGTTTTCATCTTATTTTGCAATTATTACAACTTGTGATCTGCAAACAAAAAAGTAATCTCTGCAGCAAAAGCAGTAACCCACTAAGCTCTCTACATAAAATACATATATGTGACTGGCATGGCGGTAAGACCTTAGCATATTACTAATGAATATGGGGAGACTGCTGCGCGGTCCTGTTCCCTGGGCAGTTTAAGCCCCGGAGACCCCATCCCCCAGTCTTAATTCAATGGGGGAGGGGGGGCTGTGCGGACCCCCTCCCCGGGCCATTTTCGGCCCCATGACCCCATCCCCGTGGTCCCAGACTTGAAATGCTGGGTGCCCTGGTCCCACCCAGGGCACCAAGCCTGCATGTTGGGGACTGCATGGGGAGCCTTAAGGCCACTGCGCTCATAGCCGGTTCCCTGCCTCCTGCGGGAGCCGGCATTGCTGTTGCAAACAGGGAGTTGCTGGAATTGCAGCTCCCTGCATGTGAGAGCAATAGTTTCATTTCTTTCCCTGCCCACATGTCTGCGAGCAGGGAAAGAGATGAAAACTTTGCTTCCAGCAAGCAGGAGCACTTTGACAGCTCCCGCTTGTTGGAAGCCGAGAGTTTGCTTTTGCTTGACTGAAGCTGTCACAGCTCCCACCAAGCAAAAGCAAACAGCTATGGACATAGCAGGAGCCAGCACTGGGGGGTGGCGGTCCCAAGGGCCAAATATGGATCCAGGAGGAGGGCTGCATGGCCCCTCTTCTTTCATTTGCACGGCCATCCCCGGGGAGGTGGTGGTCCCCAGGGCCGCGCGGCCCCCTCCCTCTTTTTAAAAAATAATTGGCCCCAGGGAGATATTGGTCCCCGGGGCCAGGGAACTGCATGGACCCCCTCTTTCAATGTTTATTTTAGCCCCGGGGAGGTGGTGGCACCTGGGAGGTCCACACGGCCCCTGCTATAGTACCTAATCATTTGAGCCCTGGGGAGGTGGCAACCCCCCTGGGGAGGTGGTGGTCCTTGGGCATTATGAAGCCCAGGAGGAGGGCCCTGTGTACCCCCTCCCTTATTTTTTTACATGAACTCCGCATGTCCCTGGCCTACCCAGGAGCTACAATTAAAACAAGCGTGCAAGACTGCACTTGCTTTTTTCTTTCATTCACGGCGATATTAGCAACTTTTTGTGAATTTTGCCGTGAATTGAACAAAAAAATGCTATTTTGCCCTGGAGGGGTCCCTCTGCGACCCCAGGACCAAGGCTAGGACGTTGGGGTATTCCTACCTTGCCCGATTTACGATTTCTTTTGGGACTTGGCTGAAGCCGAGTCCCAAGATGGCTGACAACACTTCCTGGTGGAAGTGTTGGCAGCCAAACAGAGCAGATCTCTGCACGAGCTCGACATTATTCGTAAAGGCTTCGCAGTCATAGATATACAAATTTGGGTTTCCTCTAATAGCTCTCAAACTACTGAAAGGATTTACACCAAATAACTGAAAGTGTAACCTACGGACGAAAAGCGACCTTTCTGCCAAATTTGGTGTAAACTCGCCCAGCAGTTCTGGCGGCAGGGGTGTCTAAAGACTCTATGGAAACTAACATGGGAAATGCACTTTTTTTTCTCCCCCCCGCCCTATTTCTCAGCCTTTGCTTGACAGATCGCCCCAAACTTTCCATGCACAATTAGAATCACTGGGGCACTTGTTGGGGAAAATGTATCAAATGGTGCCGGGGGGAGGGAGAGAGAGTGTGAGTGTGTGTGTGTGTGTATATGTGTGTGTTTTGATTTCTAGGGTTTCAAAGACTGCTTGCCTTAGATTCCAACTAATGCCTTCCTTACACTTTCTGTTCATCTATCTCATTCAAACCGTTTCTTTTTTCTCTTTGTCACCGCTTTCCCATCATTCTCCTCCTCCTCCTTTCTCTCTCCTGCTCTGAGCCAACCTCTGATGATGCAAAGCAGAACAAGACACTGCAATTGCTGTATATCTTGCACTAGTGCAGGACACCACAGTGAAATGTACTGCCTGGTTTTAACAAAGGTTGTTGACCTAGCAATGGATGGGATGCATGTGCATTCTGTATAACCAGTGCTGGTGCCTGACACCACATGACTTCAATTAGAAGCCTTTCACGAAAATGCTGCTGCATGACCCCAACCGGGTCAGTGAACACACCAAGATGATTTTTCATCTTTTTATGATCTAGTTTACTTCTGTCCAAAAGACTACTACAGCCATAATAATTTATTCACAATACTTAACATGATTAGCCTGCTTATGAAGGTGCCCCCAGTTTACCACGAGTGGTACTGAGCTGGCTATTTGCCTTTAACCCTAGAAGTCAGACAATTCCCATTCCCATTTGACAATTCCCATTTCCTCTGCTAAGGAAGAAGACCCCATCAGCTTGGCCTGTCAGATAACCACTTCATCCACAGCTGCGCTTCGTGATCAACAGTGATTTCCGTACATAATGTACCCCAAAAAATATGTAATTTGGTCCTTAAATTTCAGGACATAGGAAAAGTATGCAAATTCAAATAGTATTGTTTCTTTCTGCAATTTTGCATCCTCAGATTGCATGCCATCTCAACAAAAAAGCCCCTTCAGTAATCCCATGGAAAAAGTCTCGACTAAAAGTCTACAATTGTCGCTTCTCCTTTTTTTCCAAATAAACTTCTACTTACTTCCCATCCTCTGCACGCTGCCTCTCTCTCACCACACCTTACTCTTAGTCACAAGCGTGTTTACCTTAATCCATATTATTGTATTCCTGCAAATTGCCCACACCTCACTTTAAAGATCACAATCTATCCTTTAAAAGACATATCTCTAATAACAGCCACTGGCAGCTGTGTCTAGGTGGAAAAGACAATAGAATGAGCTCAAGCATGATTAAACAACATCGTATTGCCAATGTGGAGCCGTACATAATATTCTTTTCAAATATACGTATACAGATTAATAGTAAAAAAAGAATAATGTCCTGGGGGTCACACATGTTCCTTCCAGAAGGCTTGCTTGCTTGTTTCTTAGCAGTTTTGCCTATCTAGTCAATGCACATAAAATACATTTAAAATGGACATGTACTAACTTAACCTTGTAACACCGGTGTAGATGAACCACTGTGTAAAGTCATCTAAAATGAGTCTAAAGTGCTCATGCAATAAAGTGCTGCCATGGTGATTATGTATCACCAGAATTCTTCCATGAACTCAGCAAGTGGCTGTTGTCACCCATCATTCATTACCATATATCTGGCGACTTAGTGTGATGATATCCATATACGAAATAGGACACAAAATGGACCCAGCTTGTATAGGACATAAAGGGCACAGGCTCCTACAGGGAATGATTTGCACAGACTGCTACTGGCCAATTAGCCTCTTGGACAAAGACTAAGTGATCTTTCCAGAGTGGCCACTACAAAAAGAGCAGAAATACATAGAGGAGAAGAAACTCTTGACACCAGTTGAGAGAGGTTTCAGGAAGCGGATCTCTAAAATTGACCCCTTGACCACATACTGCTTTGAAAATTAACATAGCTATTTATGTAGACGTTTCGGGCTATTTTCAAGCTTTTGACCTAGATGACCATGCAAGCTATGTTGTAAATGGGGTTAGAGGTCACACTACGAGAAGCCATAAGGAACCCATTTCCAAGATGTTCATGTAAGTAAGAGTGAGTACTGTTGGCTAAAGAAGCATATATATATATATATATAAGAACCAATATAGAAGTCATACAAGGAGGTCTCCTTGGTTGGTTCGCTTCAACATGTATACCAACAACCTACATGCAAACACAGTGGAGAAAATGTCTAGAATGGATATAACAGGCCAAAAAAAAGACAAGGGGTTTGAAAGCAATGAACGTAAGCTAAAGACTGTTACTCGAAAAGGCAGGTGGAGCTGACAGATGGGACTACTGTTGTACGGAAGACCCCCTCATTAAGCTCAATGCTAGCCTTGGAGTGGAGTGGAAAGAATACACCCAAATAGCCAACAGTATTAGTGACAGATGAATATTCCAATGGCTTGAATGAACAAGTGATTGACAAAGTCTCAAGCCAATGTCTGAAAGAGAAGGATTGAAGAAAGCACATGGGTTGAAAGGTGTGGAACAAAAGCCCACTCTGTGTATATTGTAAGCAATAGATCTGTTTGACAGCTGCACTGTTAACTAATAAACGAGGTGCAAAAAAGGTGGGGGTAAGAGATGCTGGGCCATTGGTTCCTGTAATGTCATAATAATAGAAGCCCTTGCGCATGTGGTCCTAATCCGTCCTGCATGCAAAGCATTCAAGAGCAGACACGAAAAAAAAGCTGAATATTTATTTAGTGCCTCGTCTCTGGCCACGGAATGACAGCATTCCAGTCACTGGTGGTTCAGTAATAGAGTCACTTTCTGAAATTTAGGGAATACTAATCTTCCATGCCCCTTGCAATAGATTTTGCGTGCAGTTACTCAAGATGTTTTACATTGTGGTATAATTAATGTGGTAATACTGTTTCACACAAAGTATTCCCTGTAAGTGCTCAGTAAATTAAAAGGAGTGGGCAAAATTTAAATATTAGAATGATACAAGACCAAACCAATAGGTGAAGAGGGTTGGCTAAAATCCCCTATAACTAAATATATTATGTATATATATTTTAGCAAAATGAAAAGGTCTTTTCAAGCGACAGACCTTAAAATGTGGCACATGCATCACAACCTCTGGGTTCAATTCCAGCAGCACTTTCACGTGCCATAAAGATATAAAACTTTCTCTATATACATAAGTAAACTGTTTTCCAATATGAATCAGAGTATTTCCTTCTCAGGACATGTTGGACCTCTCGTTTCCTATGCAATTTTTCCAATCACCCATGCAACATTTCATGATACTTAATATTCATGTAGCAAACCTTTGGTATCAATAATGATAAACACAAACAAACAATAGAGGGGATAGGTCCTAGCAGTTACTCAGACGTTACTCACAATGATAATGGATGACAATTGGAATACTAAAACCCCAATGAGACTGTAAGGAAGAGGCGGAGCTTCAAATTGTGCCATTCTGGGGTTGATTCAGGAAACTTTGCAGATGGGACCAAGGACAATATTGCACCAGTAAATTGGTTGTTCTGTCCACATGCTCCACTGACATGGAAATAAAGGGTGAATAATTTGGGCAACTTTATGTTAGATACACTAGACAGGACAAACAGTGTATAAAGTAAGCATGAAAATTTGTTACATGAAATTTCACGAGATTAAATTCTATAGAATATTCTGGGAAAATGATGGCAAACGTGTTCATAAGTCGCGCAAAATACCAGCAAGAGGTCTGGTCTTGTGTGTATGTGCCAGACAGAGTATATAGAGATGTACATTTTTAAGACATTTGTTTATAAAGATCTACTCAATGTAGCCATGCTGTAGCTTAATGTTAGACCTGGCATCCTTGGCATGATTATCCCCCTAATTTTTTGCTTTCAGAACCTCCTGTTTTACTTACTTTGTTTTGCTGGCCTTATGACTGCGCACTTTACCACTGCTATGTTTAAAGGATGCAATGGTTCAGGGTTGGCCCGAATGGGTCCAGAACAAGAGAATAAAGTCCCAGGTGGGACTTTAAGAATATCAATTTATACTAGACATTTTAATCGTCATAGGAGCAAGGATGTAGGGAGACATATATAGTGTAAAATAAACAGTTTATTTCACACAAGTATAAATTTTATAATTAAAGTAATAATCAAGTGCTCACATAAAGTGAAGGTGCGTGATGTGACAAAGTGAAAGTGAACTAAAAACATAACATCACATTGACAACATAATTGGAACTCCACATGAGTATATACAATGAAAGGGGTTCCTGTTGTAGGGGTCGACGGCGTTTCGATCTTTTAATTATTTAAGATCATCTTCAGGACAAATAGTGAGCAGTCTGAAATTCCAATGTGGTGTCACTATCCAGAATGAAAGAAGGATGGACACTCTAAAAATGCAGGCGAGCCTCTTATGTGGAGAGGTAATCAATACTAAAGTAACGTCCAGAAAAGTAAAGCTACTTTCATCAGAATGTGGCGTTTTCCATTAGGTGGCGTTTTTCATTAGGACCAATCATGGGTTGTTCACAGATGTGGGTTATTTGTGCCTGTTAGTCAGATGCTGAATGAAATCGTAGCTACTTCCAGCCGAAAGTAGCATAGGGTGAACAATCTGAGACAGTGAAGCGTAGCTTGTTCGTATCCGCGAATGAATCAGGGTAACGTGGGAGGATCAAACACCAGCCCGGACCGCGCGCTGCAAGTGAGGTAACTGTAATCCTTTAAACATATACTAACCCCAGGTTCACATTTCGGGGTACCCTTGTTCTCCCATACTACTTTACCACTGCTAACCAGAGCTAAAGTGATTGTGCTCTCTCCCTAAAACATGGTGAAAATGGCTTATACCCAATTGGCAAAATTAATTTACTTATAAGTCCCCTGTAAAGTGGCACTACCTGTGCCCAGGGTCTGTAAATTAAATGCTACCAGTGGGCCAGCAGCACAAATTGTGCCCCCCCACTTAAGTAGCAGTTTAAACATGTCTCAGATCTGCCATTGCAGCCTGTGTGTGCAGTTTTAAACAGCTATTTCGACCTGGCAAAACAAATCTTTTGCCAGGCCCAAACCTTCCTTTTTAATATATATAAGGCACCCCTAGGGTATGCCCTGAACAGAGCAGAGTGCAGTATATTAAAAAAAGTTGGGCATGTACTTTCAGCTTTACATGTCCTGGTAGTGAAAAACTCTTACATTTGTTCTTCACTAGTTCAAGGCCTGCTTCTCACATAGGATAACTTTAGAGTTACCTTATTACATTTAATTAGTAAGTGATCATTTCCAAATGGGAGCAGGTAACCAATTCATGTTTTGTGTCTTTGGAATTGTAATGAAAAATTCTCTCATGATGAAGTCGGATTTTAAACTTCAGTTTTGAAAAGGCCACATTTAGGAAGTTGGCATTTTCCTGAGTTGGCCATTTAGTGCCTGCAACCTATCTCTGGGTCACATGACTGGGGTAGCTGACAGGCTTTGTGTATTCCTCTTAGACAGCCACACACAACAGAGAGCCTAGGTGAGCCTGGATGGGCAATCACTGGCAGGAAGGGAGGGAGGAGCTGAGCCCAGCCCCACTTACACTTGAATAGGCGGTGTCCTGCCTTCACACAAAGGGCTGCATATCCCCTTGTAGTTAGTCTGGATCCAGGACGGCGAAGGCAGGAAGTCTGTGGAAAGCCTCAAGAAGCTTCTACTTTAAAGGAAGGCACAGGTACAAATATTGAACTTCAGATACCAACTCTTCAGTACACTTCTGGGCCTGTAGATACTCTGCCCGGAAGAAGGACTGCGTGTTGCTGAAAGGACTGCCACTCTGCTCCTCTGAAGGACTGCTACCCTGCTATGCTGACCTGCTCCCCTCTTGTCTGGTATAGAAGGACTGAACCTGTATCTGTTGACCCCAGAGTGACTACAAGTTTTTTTGTCTGGCCTCCTGACTAGAGCCTCAGGGACAGAAGGCTCCAACAACTTTGAACCCAGCACCTGGACTCTGCCAGTTGCTGAGTCCTACCCTGTCAAGTGGTGCCACCCCAGTCCTGGACTCTTGGTAGTTGGCCTTAAGGTGCTCTGCCAGCCAATCAGTGGATCCAGCAGAATAGATGCCTCCCCTTTGCTGCGCAGCACAAACCCCAGCAGAACAGATGCATCGCCCCTGCTGCAGGGATTCTCTCCCGCATCGGAACAAGCACCGTGCAGAGCTTCCCCATCTAAGGCCATCGCATCGCAAAGCTCTCGTCAACGGCAGCCTCGAAGACAATGCAGTTTCTCACATCACACTCTTGCAGCTCTCCGGAACTGACACATCACCTCGACTGTGTGACGCGTCCTCAAGGAAAGACTTTGCATTGCAAGCCCTCATCAACGGGATCCTCAATGTCAATGGAGGACTTTGGATCACAGCTTCTCGGAACCAACGCATCGCCTCGGCTGTGCAACGCATCCTCTGTGAGGGACCTCACAATGCCCTGCAACCAGGATTTAAAGTACTCTTGTTCAGTGGGCCTAACTGGGTCCCTGTAGCCTGCTTGTGCTCCATCATGGTTGGCCTGACTTGTGACTTTGTCTCGGTCTGGCGCAACCAGATATCCACAGCTGGCAAAATTTTCACTTAAATCTTTACAATTGCATATCTCCGGTTTTACTGATTGGATTTCTGTTGTTTTGGTCTTGTTTTATTTATTAAAATTAACTATTCTCTATTTTACAAATTAGTGTGGGATTTTTCTTGCATTGTTTTTTCACTTTATTACTGTTTGAAGTGCTGCATAAATACTTTGCACATTGTCTATAGGTTATGTCTGACTGCTCTGTTCCAAGCTACCAGAGGGTTGAGCACAGGCTAATTTGGGGTTTTCTTATGCCTCACCCGGACAAGGATTGTGGTAGCTGCTTGAGTAGGGGTTCACCCCCTTCCCCCAACCAGTAACCAAATTTCACACTTAGTATACGCAATACAGGATATATTCTTGGCTCTGGAACCATGACAGTTTCTCAATAATAGTGGATGAAAAAAGAGGACGCCGAGGCTCCACTTCTAATGGAAAACAGTTCTTAAGGCACCTAAATGATTTAAAAGAAAATGACAGGTAGCTTTCGTGGATTGGGGGCAGTTCCAATTATAGTTTTTTTTCTGACAGCCATATATATCATACGGTACTCATTTTATCAACCCTAAAATGGGAAAAAATGCTTCAACAGGCACCTCTGATACAAACCTAACACGTCCACTACTGCATCAACCTTTTATAGTCCTAGGCATTTCAGCAAATATCAACACTATTTAGTCACCCAGTGCAATTTTGTTAACTTTGCCTACATCAGATGGATGAAATGTGATATTATTTTGTTTTTTTATGCCCTCTGGTGCCTGGTATTCCCTGCTGTATTAGATACATTGGCGACCGCAAGCTCTTTTTTTCCCTCCCAATACAAATCTCTCCCATTCCACTCCGCTGGCTACAGATAATCACCCAGACTCCATCTACCTCCCTCACTTCCTCTCAATAGCTGTCCTCAAATTTGGAAGCTTTCTAAAATCTCAATCCCAAATCTCAAACTTCCATCAGAGAAGATCTCATTGCATTATAAAAGTTGTAAACTGCTGCCCAAATTTCCCAAGAGAATTATGCATGTTCATTAGTTGGAATGGCTTCCGAATTTCCACAAATTTCCAGAAAACATCCCTGCACGAGCTGCATTTGAATCTACTGATCTGGAACCTGGCCAGTCAGTTCCATCTAGACCACCCTGTGGGGGGAGGGGGGGATGGGGAGGGCGGGATCAAGAATGATTTGCTTTTGTATGGACAATGTCGGGAATGACACAGATCAGCTATTTAAATATTCTTTTAAACTCAATAAATAAAAATAAAAACACGATGTACTAAAAATTCCCCCAGAATTATTACCAGTGATGGAGATTAATTCAAGTGTTTTATTCCTCGCTTTCTTTTTGTGCAATTGAGCCTTGCAAAGCAAGAGGGGCATGTAAAATACGTGGTTCTCCAATTTGATGTGCCTTAGGACTCAACCTGCACCTCACTGATAAGACTCAAAAAGGCTGTAAGCAGTCTGGGGTTTCTTGTGTTCAGAGGAGACCTGCCCTACAGTATATTCTGGTCAAAGGTTGAAGTGGGCGGGGAACGACATTCCCAAGCTTGTTTAATTTGATCAAACAGTCCCAAAAGTTTGTATTAAAAACAAGCATTGGCATAGCCAATAGGTCTCGCCTTTGGGACCTTATAAGTTTTTAGCCATGCAGCACATTATCCCTAATAACATGCCCACCTACTCCAACATTACACTGGTAGGACCTCACCTTCCATACTGCTTGTGCACGTTAGTGAGATTACCTTGAATATTGTTTGCACTGACTGCCTTCTCTGCTGCATTGTGTGCAGTCACTAGTGAGACTTCACCTGGACTGTTGTGTGCCCTTCTTACTGAGACCTTATGTGTACTCTCTGCATGCACGAGCAAGGTTTCACCAGTATTGTGAACACTCACTAAAGATACCTCACCAGGAGGACAGTGCACATTCTTTAGTGAAACCTTGCCTCCTAGCACTGTCTCCACACAAAGATGGCACCAATGTAAGGGGACTTTGTGCACGAATTTGCCCAGCACTCCCCTGGACGGTTGTGTGCACTTATAACTGAGTTTTGGATTACAAGACGATTGTGCACACTCGTGAGTGGGACCTCCTTTTAAGTAGTGTCTACACTCACAAGTGAAACCTCATGACTGGGTTATTTAAGTGTATCACGTGGGCGGTTGTCTGGCACGAAGTTGTGCAAAACATTGCGTCGATTTACTTGTCCTAACAAGGCCAAGCAGACAGAGTAAACTAATATGTGCATTTGCAAACTCAGCCTCAGCGTGAATAGTATCCTGGCGCTGAAAAAAGCAGACGTTTATTCGACCTCGGAAGGATGAACGGCTGAGTGGCCCCCGATGCTACGGTGATTTGTGTCCTGCGGTGTGAACTGTTTCCCGGGCGCCAGCATCGAAATAAGGCCGCTCCGCACGTCTAAATGAGGTGGGAACCACATAGACGGCGGACGAGGCCTACAACATTTTTTGTCAGATTTCTTGAACACCTGTGTCCTCTAAATTAATTTCGAACCCTCTTCAGTAACGGGGTCATTCTTCTGCTTCAAGGCACTTGGATGACGTCATCATTCGACAAAACAGAACCCAACGGAGCACTAAACCAGCAGAAACGCGCACTAGTGAAAAGCGCTGTCACAATTATTAAGAGCTTTTGATTGGTGAAGGGGAAGGGGGAGATAATAGACCACTTGGCGCAGAAACAGAATCCGATATTTGTGAACGAGAGATCAAATATATGCATCAGGAGATTGAAACTGTGCAAAAGAATCAATATTTTAGTGTGTGCGAGTTGTACTACAGGTGGCTTCCCAGGTCCCTCGAGAGGCACGGTTAAATGTGAGAACGTGGAAGTGGGGCTGGTAACGATTGGCATATGCTGTGGGAATCCCCAGAACGGTGGGAATTCTGGTGGAAAAATAACAGAATGATTAATTGTTCGCTGTCTCTATCTGGCCGGAGCAGGAGTGCTCAAGGCTCATCAGCACCAAGATGGATCCGTATAGCGCTAATTACCCCTGGGCTCAAAGCGCTGGAATGAGCCTTCCGCAACGACTCTAGAAGAGAAATGCGTTTAATGCTTTCCTCGAGGACATATGCTGGGCCATATTTCTGAAGTGCCCGGATGCCGGCTCGAAAAGAGTGGTGCGCGCGCGCTGTAATGAATGCAGCTGGCATCGTGGCCGCCGATGCACGTGAAAGTGAAAGCCGCGGCCGCAGTAACCTGATCCACGATGAGGAATGCAGCGCGCCGCTGCTCGCTCCCGAGAGCCTTAGGCCGTGGGAGTTAACTTTTGGAAGAAAGGCGGGACATGCTGCCGTCGTTGGCCATTTGCGTGCTTTCATTACTGAAAGCAACACGCAAAGGCCAATAGAATATGTGGGAGTTAACTAACTCCCACGGAGAAGTTTAGGAACAGTGTGGAGTGCTCACAAGAAGCCTCCCATAGAGCAGCGCATGCGCGCTGCGCTAGGCTCGACCTAAAAACTAAACAACGGTTGCAGGTGAAGTTGCCACAGGTTGAAAGGGGAGAAGAAGGGACTTCTCTGCCGTGAAGTGACAGAGGGGAGAGATATATAAAGAAGAAACAAGCCCTCCATCCAGGTGTCTGCTTCCTAAAAGAAATGTAAATGTGTGTACTTGTTTAATCAGCAAATCTAAATCCACCTTGAGAGCCAATGCAGGCTTTAATTGGCAGAATGTGGAATTTACCATTTTAACAGAAACCTATAGAACAGGTTTGCACTAGGTCCAGTCAGCGTATTACTAAAACATAACTTTTAAAAGATCTGTAAACTTTTAAACACAATCTTTTTGCACAGTTTGCGACAGACTATATTTTGTGTCAACAAAACAAGGAAAACCCTGGGTACCATAGGGACCTGGGGAAAGTATTGGTAAAGTATCAGTATTATAGAACAACAACAAACCCTATGATAGCAAGGATAAGGTATGGAATATCAAACAATATTGTAAATTCAAAACAATATTTTTAATGTACAATGATACATAGAGTTCCTATTAATTCATTGTATGGTTTATGGACTATATTCTTGCTAATGTCATTGTGATACAAATATTGCACCTGCAAGTCACCGATATCACATTTTTTTGCCTAGCACTTTTTCCTCTTTATGTTTGTTCAAAACCCACTACAGGATTTTTATAAGAAAAATAAGAAAACTATTTATGGAGTTTTGTACATTAAAAATATTGTTTTGAATTTACAATATTGTTTTATATGCCATACTTCATACTTTCTGTCTTAGGGACCGTTGTTGTTCGAAAATACTAAGATTGTACTGTGTGCACCAGTGGCGTAACGAAACATGAGGGAGGCCCCCCTGCACAGTTCACGGAGGGGCCCCCCCTCACACTCCGGACTCAGGAGCTTAAAGGCCAGGGACCCCACCGCCCATGCACAGAGCTAGAGGGGGGGGGCCCCTGGAACTTTGCCACCTCTCGCACCACAAGGGCTGCGGGGGCAATTGTTGCTCACAAATATGTGAGAGAACCCTTATAACAAAAGGGACAGGGTTTAAATACTTATCAACAATAGTAAGTCACAAAGGGGGCTATTGTTACGCCACTGGTGTCACCCTACCTTATACTGTGTGCAATACAATTTATGAACTAATGACTTACATATTGACCGTGCTTTCTGTCGTAGGCTTGGACCTCTACGAACTAGATATATATGTCACTAATTCCTCAGTGCACCAGCCAGGATTCAAATCAGTGATCATCCGGTTACACCTATAGACATCTGGAGTGATCGCATTAAAAAACACAAGCTTTCCAACCAGAAAAATGCATCTCCCACAGATAAATTTATTTTGTATTCATTTTTCATTAAAAGTGTGTGCATTACATGTGATATGCAGTTTCTTGCAGGAGGAGGCCAGCAAAATGGTTACAGAATATTTTGCCTTTTTAGCCACGTCTCTGGTCCCGCCCCCACAATTGCTGACCCCGTCCCCATTGCAGTCAAGATCACAGTTCCCATATTTTTCTTTATGCACTTCGCCCATTGATTACCGTTGACTGATGACTAGAATTCACCCCAGGGTGATTATCCATACCTTTTCCTGAGCAGGAGATAAAGGAGAGAATGGTCTGGGGGTGTGTAGAAGGGTAGGGTCAAGAGAGAAGTGGTCTGGCAGATGGAAACTGCATAATCTCCTGTGCTGGGGAAATGTTCAGGTGGAGATTGAGCCGCTCTTGCAGCTCGGACCTATGAGATTTTACAGGTCGCATTTTCCGGCTGGTAAACCGGAGTCCAATAAATCCGGGTGCTGGAGCATTGGCCCTTTGTGATTAAGGGTAGCCGTATTCCACCCGGGGACACTGCTCAGCCCAACTCAGAATTCGGGCCTGGGTGAGCCTTTGTCAGTACAGGGGGAATGCCCACATGAGGGAGTCTGTCTCAAGCTCAGTGTGCCATGTGACGCAAGATACGACATTCTCCTGAAACCAGTCTGGGACTGAGAGGGCTCCTGTTTCTAGGGTACCTGGCTTAGCCATTTGGTTGGGACCTTCCTACGTGAGGGTGGGCCAAGGGCGATTCACGTGTGGCTCTCTGACTAGAAGTGTAAAGAGATAAGCTAAAAGTGGTGCACTGTAATGCATCACTTTCCGTAGCAGTAGACACAGCACATCGACCGTCCTTCCTTCTTCTTTCCTTAATCCTTATGATATCCTTCAGATAGACCATGGCAAATAATTAAACTCTTAAGGTGCATTTCAAAGAATGTTACAAATTCTCAAATTATATTTTTCAATAACATATACATCCCACCGAGAAAATGGCGGACCTGTAGAGTGCCAAGCTAACATTTGGATTATTTTGACTGCCCACAGACGTTTGAGGCCGCAAACCTGTGGGGCAGTAAGCGCTTCATAAAATACCCAAACACAATAATTCCGCTAAAAAATTCAATCAAATATGGTTTCCATGAAAATAACATATTTCTATCCTTGAATAAGTAAATCACGATGTACGCATTTATGACGTTTTCCTGTCAAGGTTCGTTAGTGAGAAATCCAGCTCCAATTAATATGGAATACTTTTCAATTTACTTGTCACAAATTCTCGGTTTCGTGCCAGACATAGCACCGTAGACCGCAGCTCGGTAGCCCTTGTTATTCTGGCTGGAAAGACAAACATGCAGTTCTAAGAACTTAGCAGACGGGGCCTAGAGGGAGCGTCTAAAGCGCCTGGGTTTCGGCTCTCTGTGTCTCCCAGAGCACGCGGAATTAGTTTTATTGCCACTTCACTTTTGGTCGAGGCCCGGAAAAGCTCCTGTGCGGCGTCACGGTTAAGGGGCACAAAAGGAGCCAGTTCCTGAGAGAGATTTTCTTCTTCAGAGAAATGGGGATATAATTGCTGCCACACAACACATTCACTCAAAATTCGCTTGCTTACTAGAGCCGGGTTGATCCTCAAACTTCCCAGAGTGACCCTTGTTTGCTTACATTTCCCAGGGTGCTCTATGTGTTATGTTGCATCACGTTACCCAGTGTGCCTTTATATAATACAGGGGTTTCTTATGTTCAACAAAAATCATGCTGAGCTACTAGTATTATTAGTGTTGTTTAGACAATATTACGTTAATGGCCACCCTATGCAGGACTGCCAGTGGTGACTGCATCAGACAGCAATTCAAAACAAAGTTTAATCAACTTGGAATGTGGATTTAGTGTGGAAATTCCACCATTTTTCTCCAAACATGCTCTTATGAGCTCTGAAAATGCACACATTATCATCTTTAATAAACACTTTTCAATTTTGGAATGCGTATGAGAAATCATCCAAGTAATAGCCTCTCATTTTGTAGGCTGGGCTGCACACAGGAGAGCTACTCACAGGTATCTGGAGAGCTACCCCACTAGCTCACGAGCTTCTCGCTGGAGATGCCCAATATATTGTATTACAACCGGATTTCTGACCGTACCATCATAACAAAATGGAATTTTTGATGCTTTTCTGATTTATAGTTTTCTTTATTAAGTTTGCCATATGTTCATTAGCACTTCAATGTGGCTTCTGTGCTCATGCCAGCGCTACACAAAACATTGTGTTGAAATTTGCTTTGAGTCTGAGGAGTATGTCACTACAAAATGTGAAGGCTTAACAGAAGATTCTATTTGTAATATTATGCTGGCAGTGTAATTGTATGGCAGTTTGGACAAGATATTTCAAGCAAGTTTGAAGTCATTTTTAGGTTTTGCCTACCAGAAAAATCTATTGTCAGATTGCAGTGGGCTTAGATCCCGCCCATTGTTTACCATGGTTGGCATTATTATCACTCTTTCTTGCTTTTTATTTGTTAGCTTGTGTGGGCTTTCCTTCCTCTTCTTGTATTTGTCCCTCCTCTAGAACATGGCCTTATTACTAGAGTCCTTCCAGTGAATACTTTTCAGGCACTAATTGTTTTCTTTTTTGGTTGAATACTCCATGAGAGTGCTTGTGTTTTCCAGCTGACTCCCTCGTGGTACTTCTCTTCCTCTGCCTCGCAATTTGTTGTTAACTGTTGCCCAGGTGCTTCTCCCATTACCCTCTGTGTTCGCTCTCCTTCCTGTGCTTCTCCCCCTTGCTTTCTCGCCCATGTGCATCTAACCCCTCTTCCCTCTGTGCTCCTCGTTGCTCTCTGTTGCCTGTGTTCTGTACTTCAGCCCCTACCCATCACATTGTTTCCACCCTCATTGTTGCTTCCTGCACCCGGACCCTTGGTGTTGCTACAGCCCCCCATCCTCCATGTTGCTTCTCACTGCTTTGAAAAAAATCCCACACTGGGGCAATTTTTTTTAATTTAATTTACCAATTCAACTCTGATCAGTAAATATATATTTTTTAAAAAGTGCCTGCGTCATTTATTATGGGCACGCATGAGTGCGCCTACAAAAAAAATGTTGCAGCAGCCTTATAGAGTTAATTTACTTACTTTTAGAAAAAAGCAAGGTGAGGTTGTTGGTTTCCATCTTCTCTCCTTTGGTGTGCAAATGGCAGAATATTAGTTCTGAAATGTCTTATGAAGAAATGAGCATGGTGATGTACAGAATAAAGTGTTCATTTAGTGCATGCCATTTTTAAGCATTCGTAGAAGAAAATGAGATGAAATTACTTGATGCGTGCCAGCTCGCAATTTATGGTGCCATTGTTGTTGTTTTTTTTACATTTTTTCAAACACACCTTTCTCCCAAAAGCATAATTTGTTGCTTCTTAGCATCTCCTCGCATTGCCATACATGACTGTTGTGGGCAGAAAAAACCTGCGTCAGAAGTCTCGCCCTAAATAGGGCATACATTCTGATGCAACAGAGCCAGTGCTTCTGCTATGATTGGCCCTCTACAAAGAAGTTTCCAAAGATAAAGCTGACTGAGGCTCTACCATGGTAAACACAAAAGCTGCACCCAATAAAGGAGATGGGATAACAAAGAGATGGGCAAATGGGCAGTCACAAATACTTTGTGTAAGTGTCACAACCACTCACAACTACATGAGGCCCTGGGATCTACTTTTTATATGCTGTACATAATATTTTGCAGTCAAAGATGTAAAACTATGAATTAGGAGAGCATATATCAAACTATACGCTGTGTATGTCTGCCTTATGGGATCTTTATGTACAGTCACAAATAGACTTCTTGTTTAGTAAACAAGCCAAAAAAGAAAAAAATATTTGTGGCCTCTTTTATAGGTTGACAATATGCACCAACAAAGTGAGGTAACCCTGTCCACCTTCCGAAATTCTACTCTATTTACTCTAACCGTCTTGTGTATCTGCTGGAGCTCAAATTCTTCATCACATTAAATGTGCAACATTGTTGTATTTGTGTATAACATCGAGCAACCATCTTCTACACTATGCAATTTTCGGGCGTGAATGAATGAATGAAAAAAGACTTGTATAGCGCACTGTTACTCCAAGGATTGTCCTGGCACTCTGCACACAAGCCTTCCCTGCCAAGTATAGTCCTACCAATGAATCCTGATGAAAGAGCCACGTTTTCAGTTTTTTCCTCAACAAAGAGGTCATGGCAATGGTTCATAAATGAAATGGAAGCTTGTTCCAGGCAGATGGCCCTAGAAAACACGACGACTTTCTCACAGCCCTGGAACTCCGTATCCTCGTGAGTTTAGCCAGGAAGGTATTGGTTGAGTGAAGATCCCTTGAAGGGATGCAAAAGCAAATTCTTGCCCTAAGATAGCATGTACCTGTGTAATGAAGAGGCATCAGTAGGCCCTAAGGTTTGCCATATCACAGGGGCCTTCAGACCACAGAATACCAATTCAGTTTTTTCTGCATTGCATTTAAGCTGATGGCGAGTTAGCCACTGGAAAACAGTTATGAGACAGGATCTGATAGTTTCACCAGGGAGCCCTGCCTCCCTGCCCCACGAGAACAGCAGCTGAGTGTCATCAGCTTAGGAGACCTCTTTTGCTCCTAAGGCCTGGGCAAGTACGAGCAGTTCCTGAGAACCCAACGAGATGAGAGGAATCCAGAACTCTTGACCTCGTCCCTCCAACCATTCCAGGGCCTGACCTATTATTCCAATGGATTGGAGACATGCTAGGAGTTTGGCATGGGGTACCATATCTAAGGAGCTGAAAGATCCAACATAATCAGCACTGCCTTTCCCCAGCATCTAAAGTGCCTCTGGTGTAATCAGCAACCTCTACTAACACCGTCTACGTGCTGAAATTGGGTCTAAAGCCCAACTGACTAAGTGGAGCAGATCATTACTTTCCAGGTACTGGGAGAGCTGCTGGTTAACATGCTTCTCCAGTACTTTCGATAACGCTGGTAGAAGAGTTTTAGGCCTGTAATTCGATTGATCTCCCTAGTCAACCTCAGGCTTCTTAAGCAGGGGCAAGATCTTGGCCCGCTTCCAAGAGCAAGATACTGTTGCTGAAGACAGTGATGCAGTCAGAAGTTTATTGGCCTAATGATGTACATTAAATGGACGGCGGTCCTCTGAAATAGGACCACTGACCCATTTGTACTGTATGGGGAAGTGGTTGCATTTGCAGTGCCTTTTCATTGCCCCTCAGACCGTTTTCCATGGTTTTCTTTGCGTGTGCTGCAAAAGTGGCACTTGACGACACTTAAAACATTCCTCGCCTCAGGTGTCGATTTTCTGACCAGACTCAGTGTGTTTATGTTTGATACCGTCAATTGTGTGCACCGGTGTCTGAAAACTTGACTTTTGAATCTTCATTTTATTACCACAAGTTCATTTTTTTAAATTTGGATTAAACATATTTGTACATGTTGTCATTGTTGAATTATCATACACGTCTGCAATTCATAATTTAAGGGACTCTGATATAACATTCCATAAGGAGTGGGAGAAGGGAGCTCTATGACTTTGTTGGTACACAGTAGAGACCAGGCAGGCATGGGTGGCCATGGTTTAACATTGTCACTTTGATAAGAGTACATGTAAAAGCAGTCTACAAATTCGGTGCTTTGCCATTGCAATGACACTGTTCTTTTAGTTCTGTTTATCGCTGAACGGACGGTTAATATGCAATATTCAGAATGCACCAGATCAACTTGTAACTCTAACCATGTTACTTCCTCCAGTTCAAAGCCTCAATTATTAAGATGTCTAATGGCAACATATTACAACATCATTCTTTTTCTTATCATGCTTGCCTTTGGTATGTACTCCATGGACGTCCATTCACCAAAACATCATGGGTAGAATGCGGGACCAAGGACACACCTTTTGAACCTGATGCCATCCCAGGATTTCCTTTACACTAACTAAATACAGTCACATAGTTCTTTAGAGCCAATGCAACACTTTCACTTTCCAGCTCGAAGGTTTTAAGCACATTTCTTCAAGTCCAGTGAATATGGGGTAAGAGGATAAAACCAGCATCTAACTCTGGCACATGCAGCTGAGAGCAGTGCTGTAAGAGGAATTCGTGTTTGCATGCTCAGTCATCAACTGGGACAGGGCACATGATTCTTGCAATGAATTAAATTCTGAGCCTGAAAATGTATGGTTTGGAGTGACTAGTTTTTATTCCATAGGGTTGAGCTGCAGCACTGATGCAAGTAGACCCTGTTAAACAGCGAGCCCAATCTTCCTTTCAGCTCTGATGCATGCTGACAATCTGACCTGGTGGAGTTAAGGATCTTACTGTGTTACCAACTGTCAGGATCCGTTCCCTCCCGCTCATATGGGGCTCCCTCGGGTCTCACCTGTGGCGGATCCCTTCTCTTTGCAGCTTCCGGACGCGGGGGTACCCGTTGATGACCCTGGGACTGAGGATATCCCGGGCTTCTGGCCCTTTAACCCCGGGGCCTGCCCGCAGCCTGACTCCGCCCCTGATGATGTCGCGGAGCGGGATTCGTCTCCTCAAAAGGGCGGGACCAGCCATCAGGAAGTGTTCGAGCTGAGCGGTGGAGAAGGAGAACGCCAACATCGCGGAGCAGCGGAACCTGAAGAACAGTGCCCGACTACCGGAGGAGCACGTATCGGAGCCGGACGAAGACACAAGGAGCCAGGAGGCATTCCCTGCCAAGCGCCCTGCCACGGACCTGGAGGTTCGTGGCTGCAACAGGTTCGTGAGCGACTCCGGGGGTCTGGGAGACGGGTGGCTACCTCCTTCCCGGGTGGCAGTTGATCAGGGGTGGTGTCCTAAGCCTTGGGTACCAGTTATCCCCCTCTGCCTCGGTGATTGGATAAACCCCTACCCCTCACGTCCCCGATAGCCCGGTGTTCCCTCACTATTCCCTTCCCTCATCACAGCAAATCGCCTGACACTAAGGATTGCTGTTCTCTTGTTTTGTCCACATACTCCTGTCCGAAACGCCGTGACGACAAGACGACATCGGAAAGGAGTCGGATCCCACTATCGACGACTGCAGGAACGACGTGGTCCCGAACTGTTTTCAACCAGCCTTGTGAACATAATAAATTCCCCTATAACTATCTGAGTGTCTCATATGTCCTCTGTGCCCCGCGACACCAACTTTGCACTGTTTCAGGGCATCTACACTTCCCACACCACCACATTTACTTTATACTCATACCTGTGTGTTATACTTTCTACCATACCATGACTTTAAATTTCGATAGTAATTCAACCAACTAGACCTTCCAATCACTTAAAGCAGTTGCACATTTCACGGCCTACACCCTTCCTACAGACGTCAAGCAAACTGGCTCACAGAGTACATGAAATCCATATAAATGTTTTAATTGTAGTGACTGCCTTAGTCTTTGTTTGTGCTCCAACAGCCTTACCAGGCTCAGGCATTCCCAACCCCAACTGCACTAGGATGCTGATTCGAATCAACAAGAAAAGTTACTACTAATCCCTAAATGATCCAGCACCTCCTCACAATTTAAGGTCGGTCATCCTTTTGACATTCCTCTATTGAAACACATTGGCTTAAGAGATGCCACCACCCAGAGTACCTTTAAAATAAGCCTTGAACTTGAAGAGTTATTGCCAGTGCTAGGTTAAGGCCACTACATATTGCCAAGAAATTGTGCTAGATTACAATAAGTGTCCTAGAAAAAGGCCTGATGCTAGGACGAAGGGATGGCCTGAACAACAAGATGTTGTTTTGCCGAGGGCAATGTACATTTTTCCCTAATGCAAAGAGTATCAACATCTTGCAACCTATGTCCACCATCCAAGGCTGAGTTCTCTTGCACAGCATATACGGCCTGGACAATTTATCAATATATCATGTGTCAACTCACTCAGCATTCCTATGCCTAATTGCCTGTTAGCATCCACCGCTTATTTCCAAATATTTCACCTAATCTAACCATGGTGCTACATTTCTGTTTGAAAATCTTAATAAATCAATGCTAAACATATATGCAGCCAATGCCTTAGTTCTATTCTTAAGAATCCTTTTTAATTGGTCACAAGTTTGTGGCAGCAGCAGAGGACCAATGGGCTACAATGTGAGTAGTCCCAGCTAATAATTCAACAGCAAGCATGCAAGTAGTGATAGACAGACAGGCAGGCAGGCAGACAGACAGACAGACAGGCAGGCAGGCAGGCAGGCAGGCAGACAGGTAGGCAGGCAGACAGGTAGGCAGGCAGACAGACAGACAGAAGGCCACAAAAATGGGTCTCTAATTTCCTTATTTCAGTTGAGTTCTGCCGTCTCTATTCAGCTGTAACAAGAAAATGCTGGGGGTGCTCAACTGTAATAAGTTATTACAGTTGAGTTGCGATGGCATAATGCTTGATCACAGGGACAGAAATCAAGGTGAAAGGCAAGTCACGGACCATCATTACAGCTTATGTTTAAACACTTTTCTTTCTATGATGTGCTTTTCTAAAACAACAATGAACAGCACAAAGGAGAGTTTTTATAGCAAAATGTATATTTTGTGTACAGTATAGTTCATTGCAAAAAGGACATTTCCGCATGATCCTACTCATTTCATGATCCAGCCTTTTTTCCAATGTGATATATTTTAAACTGACTATATACTATAACTTGTTTCTTTCCAACAAATTGCTCACTGTTTTTTGATGGGTTTAATTTTGCTCTACAGTTTCACATTTATTCCTCCTGTCTGCAACCATGCACTTTCTTTTATAGGAAGGAGCAAGATGACAAGGATTTAAGTAGTTTGAGTAATGGGTGATAGCGTGACCATGTATTATGCAGAAGAAAATACACTCTACCTGACATTGCAATGATATTGCAAGTAACTTCCATGACGCTAGATATATATTTATATTTTACCCAATGGCGACTGACAGTGGGTAGTTATAGTAGGTCTGCTTTTCCATTGGAAGAGTGTTTTTTGGTTTGCCAATACCTTTGGCGCAGTGTGACGAATCTTCACAAAGCTTTCCCCCCAAAGAAGTTCATCTACCTCAACTCCTTCCTACGAGGTTTTGGGGTGATCCCTCGAGCGGGGGCAGAGAAAAGACGGAGGTCCCAAAACACAAATTCCCTATGCATTTTGCATAGACTTTTTGGAAAGCAATATCGCAAAAAATGCTGAAGGGAATTGCACCAAATTTGGCAGGATGCTGGATCTATATACAGAAGGGCTAAATATATTTGTATATCTGGACGGTTGGGTTCGAGGTTCTCTCGTGAGACTCCCTCAAACTCAATTTAAAAAAATAGAGCATTCTGAGTGGCCCATGGGGGTTTTTCCCCTTGGGCCAACTTGCTCCCAAGGGAGTCAGGCTTCTGCAGGAGCGATTTCTCTGACTGGCTGCCTGAAACATGAAGAAAAATGTTGCAGGCAGCCATTACAAGACTTGGGGACTTAGTCCCCTGTCCTGAGTGATAAAAAAAATATATATAAGGGGGCAGTGTAGGAATACCCTGCCCCTCTAGCCCTTGTTGGCCAAAATAATGTAAAAAAATTTAAAAAGGAAAATGCCTGCTGGCGTTTTCTTTTAATAATTTATCAAATAAGGGGTGATGGCATGAGTGGGGCTTCCCTCCTCCAAGCCAGGCAGGGTCCCGGGGATCCCATCCCCCAGGGCCAAATATAAATAAAAAGGTAAGGGGGCACACGTCCACTTATGGGCTTCGAGGACTCCATCCCACAGTGCTAAATGCACTCTAATGGGGAGTGAGCATGTGGTCCACCTCCAGGGCCTCAACTGGGCCCAAGGACCACATCCCAGGACAAACAAGGACAAAAAAAGAGAGTATGCCCGCACCCCCACTCCCTGTGATGGTATCTGCCACGGGAACCCCATCCCCAGGGTGGGATAAATTAAAGTGCCCCGGGAAGCCAATCCTGGGACACTGTGGTTTCCCTGCACAGGAGAGAGCGGGCATATCCTGCCACTCTTCCAGGTAGGGAACTCCACTGTGCTGCCACCCAGTGGAAGCAGTTAAAAACAGCTGCTCCCGCCAGG
Source organism: Calotriton arnoldi (assembly GCA_963921515.1). NCBI lineage: Eukaryota > Metazoa > Chordata > Amphibia > Caudata > Salamandridae > Calotriton > Calotriton arnoldi. The sequence goes on along the minus strand of CAWUFW010015114.1, from coordinate 207,657 downwards.
CGGGAGCAAAGCCATAGTGCCAGCTCCCACCAGCATCTAGAATGGTGTTGGCTCGGGAGCCAGAGAACATTCTGTTTTGTGGGTGCCCCCGGGTGGGCACAGGGACACCCACTAGAGGCCCATGGAGAACCCGGGACCCTTAAGGCCCAGGGAGGGGTGGTCTAAATGCCCCCTTCATCTTAATTTTAGGAAAAAGGTCTCAGGGTATGGAGTTCATGTACTCTTGTTGGCTCGTGGAGAGTGTGCTGGGTGTCCCCTGCCCTTATTTTTGATTTGATTTTAAAAAGGCCCCAGAGGATGCGATCCCCGGGGTCACTAGTGGCTTGGGGAGGGCGGCTAGGCGCCCCTTATTAAAAAACATACAGCCTTGGGGGATGGAATTACTGGCAAGGTAGGGGGGGTTGCAAGCTGCCCCCCGTGTGTGTGTGTGTATATATATATATATATATATATATACAGTTTAAATTGGGTTGAGATACAGGAAGTGCAATATAAGATGGGTGATTCCCGCACTATAGCACCTTATATACTGTGATGTTATCTTCCAGTTCAAAATTGTGTGACACTTTGGCACTTTATGTATACTTATCAAGTTTTGCACATGTATAGTTATTTATTGTATTTTTGGGTATGATGGGATGTTTTTAATGAAACTTAACGTTGGGATAATGAACTAACCTGCAATGATCTATATAATACATATTTTATGGAAATTGATCAATTGGGAATCATATCCTACTATTTCAAGTATTTATTCATTGATAGACACCCCTACAGCTTTACCCTTAGCAATGAATCAATATTTATGTGCACTTGCTTTCTGATGAGTTGCTAATACGAGAGTGGTCATGCTATGCATATTGTCAAAGGCTTGACCTCGGGTTGCAACTCTGACGCAATCCATAAGTCATAGGGCATTGGCCCTAGAGCATGCTTCCTTCTTTTGATTCCAGGTCAAGGGTTTGTTAGATTGTTATGATGGTGCCAAAGAGGCTTGGTTTTATATATATAAAAAATTTGTAAAAAAAAGTGTAAAAATTATCTTTTGAAAGAAATAAAAATATGGAAATTGCATTGAAATACAAATTATGTAAGGTGAACTGATTACATTAGTAGGAAAGCATAAAGAGAATGGTTGTGCTGTTCTTTATGTCTATTGTACTGTTCCTTTAAATAGAAAAAAAAAAATCTAACAAAAAATCACTTTGACAAAGGCTGTGTACAGCCGAAATGCGTCAGGACGGACATCGTGCCATGACTTGATGAATAAAGAACATGCTGCTTACCGGGAGTGCCCGCATTTGCTTTTCTTTGTGGGGGCTGTTGTAAAAAAAAAAAAAATATATATATATATTTATATATTATCTACTGGCGGTCGCCAGTAGATAGTTATAGTTAGGACCTATTTTCCATAGGAAATCAGCAACATTGTATTTGAAATAACTCTTGCGTCGGTTGACGAATCTTCGCGAAATTTTCAAACTTTATGGCCCGCTCCGGTCCGCTCCTACCCTGAAAGTTTCGGGGTGATTCGTCAAGCAGGGGCCGAGAAAAAAGGGGGTCCCAAAACGTGTTTTCCCCATTCATTTTCCCATAGGAAACTTTAGCCACGGCTACAGCCCGAACTGCTGAACGGAATTACACAAAATTTGGCAAAGAGGTAGTTCTTGGTTCAGAAAGAACCCTTTTGTTAAATGGTGTAAATCCGTTCAGTAGTTGCCGAGAAATTAAAAAAATAAGAGTAAAAATCAATTTCCCATAGGAAACTTTATGCAAGGCTACAGCTCCGAACTGCTGAACGGAATTACACCAAATTTGGCAAAGAGGTAGTTCTTGGTTCAGAAAGAACCCTTTTGTTAAATGGTGTAAATCCGTTCAGTAGTTGCTGAGAAAATCAAAAGTAAAAACACATATATATCTGGGCGGAGCCTAACCACACATGTCATCGTGAGATCTGATTGGCTGTCAGCACTTCATCCTGGAATCGCTGGCAGCCATCTTGGGACCAATATAAATGATAGTACCCCATTGAAATGCATTGTAGTGAATCAAAGATTTTGAGGGTTACCAAAAGGAGAACTATAAAGGGTGATAACAGACTTTAGTTACATTAGAATTCATTTGTTGATGGTACCATACTAATTTCAGGAATTGTGGTGTGTTCTAAGGTGATTTTACCCTGTGAAATACCTTCTGCTGGGATATCATGAATCATGTTTGAGAGAAAACTATTTTCACATGCTTGTCCCATACAGTTTTGGAAGGTGCTCCAGAAGCTAAAATGAGAGCATATTTTCTGTAAATTCACATTATCTTTCTCAGTCATGTGAGAATGAAGTCTGACATTCTCAGTAAAACATGTACATCCAACAAGGGCAGAGACTGTCAGTTGATTCCTTTGTGTTCTACTGCAGCTTCCCAGAGTGTTCTAAAGAACAACTAGAGTGCTAACAGCCTTACTTATGACAAAAGTATGGCACACCTGAAGCCATCTTGATTGGAATAAACTGGTAACACTTAAAACATTTAATTTAAAAAGGAACAAAATGATGGGGTTCATCTTGTCATAGAAATTATGGTTAGTGCTCTGGAAAGAAAAATTAGGACATGTTTCAAGTATGATCTCAAATATCTTCCTGTTATATTTCAACAGGAGCAGCCTGTCAGTTGATGCCTTTGTGTTCTACTGCAGCTTCCCAGAGTGTTCTAAAGAACAACTAGAGCGCTAACAGTCTTACTTATGACAAAAGTATGGCACACCTGAAGCCATCTTGATTGGAATAAACTGGTAACACTTAAAACATTTAATTTAAAAAGGAACAAAATGAGGGGGTTCATTTTGCCATAGAAATTATGGTTAGTGCTGCGAAAAGAAAATTTAGTGCATGTTTTAAGTGAGATCTCAAATCCTCTTCTATTTCATTAGAAAATTCTGACATGCAGACTGAAACAATCACTTTCAATACCAGCAGTAGACTTCCAGTTAACTCCTTGGTGAGCAGTAGCTTTACTACAGTGATCTAATGAACAACTAGAGTGCTAACATTCTGAATTTATGGCAAATGTGTGACACATCTGAATGCCTTCTTGATGGAATCAAAGTAAAAAACTGAAAGCATTTCCTACTGAGGAGACTGCAGTAAATGAGGAAATTAGGAAACTTCATAACAAAGAAGTCTTCCAAGATGGCCACCAGTGAAAAAAGAGCCCAAATGTAGCACAAATATTACCCAGATGTAGCCCACATATAGCCCAATGACAAAAGTGTGCAAAACACTTTTTATTTTTAGTTTTTTTGTAGTTTTATGTAGTGCAGACTGGTCAGGTATTGGAGCGTTGCATCTTAAAACATGACCCCCTACACTACAAAAACACCACTGCACTACTCTAAACCCTAAAACACTACCCCCAGCACGACCCCCTACACTACACAAGCACCACTGCACTATCCTAAACCCTAAAACACTACCCCCAGCATGACCCCCTACACTACACAAACACCACTGCACTACCCTAAACCCTAAAACACTACCCCAACACCACTGCACTAACCTAAATCCTAAAACACTACCCCCAGCACGACCCCCTACACTACCCAAACACCACTGCACTACCCTAAAACATGACCCCCTACACTACACAAACACCACTGCACTACCCTAAACCCTAAAACACTACCCCCAGCACGACCGCCTACACTACACAAGCACCACTGCACTACCCTAAACCCTAAAACACTACCCCCAGCACGACCCCCTACACTACACAAACACCACTGCACTACCTTAAACCCTAAAATACTACCCCCAGCACGACCCCCTACACTACCCAAACACCACTGCACTAACCTAAATCCTAAAACACTACCCCCAGCAAGACCCCCTACACTACCCAAACACCACTGCACTACCCTAAAACATGACCCCCTACACTACACAAACACCACTGCACTACCCTAAACCCTAAAACACTACCCCCACCACGACCCCCTACACTACACAAGCACCACTGCACTACCCTAAACCTTAAAACACTACCCCCAGCATGACCCCCTACACTGCCCGAACACCACTGCACTGCCCTAAACCCTGAAACACCAGCCCCTGCACTACCCCCTACACTGCCCAAACACCACTGCACTGCCCTAAACCCTGAAACACCAACACTAGCACGACCCCCTACACTGCCTGAACACCACTGCACTGCCCTAAACCCTGAAACACCACCCCCTTCACGACCCCCTACACTGCCCGAACACCACTGCACTGCCCTAAACCCTGAAACACTACCCCCAGCAAGACCCCCTACACTGCCCGAACACCACTGCACTGCCCTAAACCCTGAAACACCAACACTAGCACGACCCCCTACACTGCCCAAACACCACTGCACTGCCCTAAACCCTGAAACACCAACACTAGCACGACCCCCTACACTGCCTGAACACCACTGCACTGCCCTAAACCCTGAAACATCACCCCCAGCAAGACCCCCTACACTGCCCGAACACCACTGCCCTAAACCCTGAAACACCACCCCCAGCACGACCCCCTACACTGCCCGAACACCACTGCACTGCCCTAAACCCTGAAACACCACCCCCAGCATGACCCCCTACACTGCCCGAACACCACTGCACTGCCCTAAACCCTGAAACACCACCCCCTGCACGACCCCCTACACTGCCCGAACACTACTGCACTGCCCTAAACCCTGAAACACCATCCCCAGCACGACCCCATACACTGCACGAACACCACTGCACTGCCCTAAACCCTGAAACACTACCCCCAGCAAGACCCCCTACACTGCCCGAACACCACTGCAACTGCCCTAAACCCTGAAACATCACCCCCAGCAAGACCCCTTACACTGCCCGAACACCACTGCCCTAAACCCTGAAACACCACCTCCAGCAAGACCCCCTACACTGCCCGAACACCACTGCACTGCCCTAAACCCTGAAACACCAGCCCCAGCACGACCCCTACACTGCCCGAACACCACTGCACTGCCCTAAACCCTGAAACACCACCCCCTGCACGACCCCCTACACTGCCCGAACACCACTGCACTGCCCTAAACCCTGAAACACCACCCCCAGCACGACCCCTACACTGCCCGAACACCACTGCACTGCCCTAAACCCTGAAACACCACCCCTGCACGATCCCCTACACTGCCCGAACAATACTGCACTGCCCTAAACCCTGAAACACCACCCCCAGCACGACCCCCTACACTGCACGAACACCACTACACTGCCCTAAACACCGAAACACTACTCCCAGCAAGACCCCTACACTGCCCGAACACCACTGCACTGCCCTAAACCCTGAAACATCACCCCCAGCAAGACCCCCTACACTGCCCGAACACCACTGCCCTAAACCCTGAAACACCACCCCCAGCAAGACCCCCTACACTGCCCGAACACCACTGCACTGCCCTAAACCCTGAAACACCACCCCCAGCATGACCCCCTACACTGCCCAAACACCACTGCACTGCCCTAAACCCTGAAACACCACCCCCAGCACGACCCCCTACACTGCCCGAACACCACTGCACTGCCCTAAACCATGAAACACCAGCCCCAGCACGACCCCCTACATTGCCCGAACACCACTGCACTGCCCTAAACCCTGAAACACCACCCCCAGCACGACCCCCTACACTGCCCGAACACCACTGCACTGCCCTAAACCCTGAAACACCAGCCCCAGCACAACCCCCGTACACTGCCCGAACACCACTGCACTGCCCTAAACCCTGAAACACCAGCCCCAGCACGACCGCCTACACTGCCCGAAAACCACTGCACTGCCCTAAACCCTGAAACACCAGCCCCAGCACGACCCCCTACACTGCCCGAACACCACTGCACTACCCTAAACCCTCAAACACCAGCCCCAGCACGACCCCCTACACTGCCCGAACACCACTGCACTGCCCTAAACCCTGAAACACCAGCCCCAGCAAGACCCCCTACACTGCCCGAACACCACTGCACTGCCCTAAACCCTGAAACACCACCCCCAGCAAGACCCCCTACACTGCCCGAACACCACTGCACTAAAGCCTGAAACACCACCCCCAGCAAGACCACCTACACTGGCCGAACACCACTGCACTGCCCTCACACCCTGAAACACCACCCCCTGCACGACCCCCTACACTGCCCGAACACCACTGCACTGCCCTAAACCCTGAAACACCACCCCTCAGCACGACACCCTACTCTGCCCGAACACCACTGCTCTGCCCTAAACCCTGAAACACCACCCCAGCATGACCCCCTACACTGCCCGAACACCACTGCACTGACCTAAACCCTGAAACACCACCCCCTGCACGACCTCCTACACTGCCCGAACACCACTGCACTGCCCTAAACCCTGAAACACCACCCCCAGCACGACCCCATACACTGCCCGAACACCACTGCACTGCCCTAAACCCTGAAACATCAACCCCAGCAAGACCCCCTACACTGCCTGAACACCACTGCCCTAAACCCTGAAACACCACCCCCTACACTGCACGAACACCACTGCACTGCCCTAAATCCTGAAACACCACCTCCAGCAAAACTCCCTACACTGCCTGAACACCATTGCTCTGCCCTAAAGCCTGAAACACTAGCCCCAGCACGACCCCCTACACTGCCCGAACACCACTGCACTGCCCTAAACCCTGAAACACCAGCCCCAGCAAGACCCCCTACACTGCCCGAATACCACTGCACTGCCCTAAACCCTGAAACACCAGCCCCAGCATGACCCCCTACACTGCCTGAACACAACTGCACTGCCCTAAACCCTGAAACACCAGCCCCAGCACGACCACCTACACTGCCCGAACACCACTGCACTGCCCTAAACCCTGAAACACCAGCCCCAGCACAACCCCTACACTGCCCGAACACCCCTGCACTGCCCTAAACCCTGAAACACCAGCCCCAGCACGACCCCTACACTGCCCGAACACCACTGTACTGCCCTAAACCCTGAAACACCAGCCCCAGGACGACCCCCTACACTGCCCGAACACCACTGCACTGCCCTAAACCCTGAAACACCACCCCTGCATGACCCCCTACACTGCCCGAACACCACTGCACTGCCCTAAACCCTGAAACACCACCCCTGCACCACCCCCTACACTGCCCGAACACCACTGCACTGCCCTAAACCCTGTAACACCACCCCCTGCACCGCCCCCTACACTGCCCGAACACCACTGCACTGCCCTAAACCCTGAAACACCACCCCCTGCACCACCCCCTACACTGCCCGAACACCACTGCACTGCCCTAAACCCTGTAACACCACCCCCTGCACCGCCCCCTACACTGCCCGAACACCACTGCACTGCCCTAAACCCTGAAACACCACCCCCAGCACGACCCCCTTTACTGCTCGAACACCACTGCACTGCCCCAAACCCTGAAACACCACCCCCAGCACGACCCCCTACACTGCCCGAACACCACTGCCCTAAACCCTGAAACACCACCCCTGCACGACCCCCTACACTGCCTGAACACCACTGCACTGCCCTAAACCCTGAAACACCACCCCCTACACTGCCCGAACACCACTGCACTGCCCTAAACCCTGAAACACCACCCCCAGCACGACCCCCTACACTGCCCGAACACCACTGCACTGCCCTAAACCCTAAAACACCACCCCCAGCATTACCCCTCACACTGCCCAAACACCACTGCACTGCCCTAAAACCTAGAACACTACCCCCAGCACGACCCCCTACACTACCCGAACACCACTGCACTACCCTAAACCCTAAAATACTACCCCCAGCACAACCCTCTACACTACTGCACTACCCTAAACCCTAAAACACTACCCCCAGCACGACCCCCTACACTACCCAAACACCACTGCACTACCCTAAACCCTAAAACACTACCCCCAGCACGACCCCCTACACCACCCAAACACCACTGCACTACCCTAAACCCTAGAAAAGAAACCCCCACCCCATGCCCAATCCCCCTTACCTCTCACTCCTCGTGGTTCCTCTCTCCTCGTGGTTCCTGCTTCACGTCGTCTCTGAGGGGCTGTGCACGTCGTTGTGAGGAAACGGAACAGCCTCTGTTTCCTTACAACGACATGGATCGTTCTACATGTTTTTAGAACGCATGGTCATTTACCATACATACCTTTACAACAAAATTCGTTGTAAAGGCATGCGTGGTAAATGACCATGCGTTCTAAAAAATGCGTAGTAATGACTTCGTGATGTACAACGCATGCGTGGTAATGCATGCGTTGTAATGGTATCGCAAAGTAAAAAGTCGTTGTAACGGCTGTTTACCGATCGAAGCTGGCCCTGTTCTTCAGTGAGACGTTTATTTGATTAATTAGGAGGAAGGAATGTGTTTTTTACCGAAAAGTGCATTCCCGGCTGTTGTATTGTGAAAGTGTCCGCGTGGCCTGGTTTCACTTCCGGTGAGAGAGTGGAAGAGTCTGTTTGGATCTAAAGGAGTTCTGTTGTTGGACGGGGCCGGCGCGACATGTCATCAGAAAACATAGCTAATGGAAAGCGTCCTCACTGAAGTGTGGAGCAGTGCCAATGAGAGGTCAACGAGTGTGCGTCCCACCGCAGTATGACCGTACCGCGTGACCCATGTGCCACCTCCAGGGTACGGGAGGCAGAAGCGGCATCGCAGGTCCTCTTGAGGACCGTTGTAGCACTAATTCTACATTTTGGTACTAGGGCATTTTAACTTCGTTGTTCCTGCCAGATACAAAGAGAAGATCCTGTGTTATTCAGTGCCCTCGTTACCTTTTTAGTGGGTTGTGGTGCTTGTCACTTAGCTGCCCCGCCGGTGCACACGACTGGGCACCCCACCTCGTGTGCCATCTGCAGGGCCTCTGCCCTCGGATCACTGGTTTCGGTTTCTGGAGTGGCAACATAAACAGTTGCTCCCAAAGGACTAGCCTGAACACTTAGGTGAATATCCCCTGCACCAGCATTCCACGGAAATTCTTTCCTAGCTCTCCCACGTGAACGAGGACGTCATAATAGCACGGCTCCGCTCGCGACACCGTATGACGTCATCGGAGCCATAAGAGAACCTCGTCGGCGTGCTGACGTCAGTTCCACCCATTTTTTCCGTGCCACCGAGGCAAACAGGGGACCGAGACATTTTCACATATATACATAGTATAATAAATATATATATATATATATTCACTGAAAAAACCATAGGTTTCAGGCACGTTATAGTTAGAAATTAGCATTTAAAAAACCTTAGAAATTCACTGAAAAAACCATAGGTTTCAGGGGCGTTATAGTTAGTTGGACATTTCACTCGTACAAAACCCGTGAAATTCCCCCGTTATAGTTAGTTCAGCTAACTATAACTCGCGCGCCCGCAATGCACTGCTGATGACGTCACATATTACATCACTCATGACATGGTCAGTGACATCACTCATGACATCACTGATGACATCTCAAATGACATCACTGATGACATCACTGATGACATCATCCAGTGAATGTGTGTTTTTCTGAAAATTAAATATGTTTTATATATGTATATCTCAAGGTCGATGGAAGAATAAATGGGTATATAAGTGTCTAAATGGATGATTTTGTTTTGTAAAATTGATTGTATAACTGACTAAGTGTATCTTAGTGAATACATGGGTTAGTGAGTAATGTTTAAATATGAAAATATCTGTATCAGTCTCTCACTTTGTGTATAAGTGGCTGCATGGGTTGGTGAGTAGCTACATGAGTGTCTATATGGGTTATTAGTTGGTTTTTTGAGTATCAGTATGAGTGTCTGAGTGTCTGTATGGTTCGGTGGGGGTATTACTTAGTGCATAGATGCATGAATGAGTGACTCACTGTTTGTATGTGTTGAAGACAGCATGTGTGCAGGACTGTATAGGTGGATGAGTATGGGTGTGTTAGTGAGTGAATGACTGTCTCAATAGTGTCTTTATGAGTAACTACATATGTTTTAAACTAGTATATGTGAGTATTGGTGTATATAAGTGAGTATATGTGAGAGTGAGAGATTGGAAGAGTTCCTGTACAAATAAGTAGGTGTTTCTATAAGTGATTGTTTAAGAGAGTAAGTATGTGTAAGTTTCTGTAGAAGTAAGTGTGGTAGTGTGTGTTTAACTGTATATGCAAGTAAATGGATGTTTGATACTTTGTTTGCATGTGTGACTATGTGTGTGAGTAACTCTATGGATGAGTGGCGGTGTGTAACAGGATGTATAGGTGTATGAGTACATATGATGAGTGAGTACATGTATGAGTGACTGTATAGGGACTGTTGGTGAATGAGTGGATGTGTGTGTAGATCTTGGAATTACTGAATAGGTGTGTTGTAACTGGTATTGGTATGTCCATTGTTTTGAAAATGTCAGTTTGTATTTTTGAGTGTGTGTATCAAAGGTTATATTAGGGTGAGAGGAGGTCTGCCACTCTATCACAAGGATGATGTCATCAGTGATGTCATCAGTGATGTCATGAGTGATGTCACTGACCATGTCATGAGTGATTTAATATGTGACGTCATCAGCAGTGCATTGCGGGTGCGCGAGTTATAGTTAGCTGAACTAACTAGAACGGGGGAATTTCTATGGTTTTGTACGAGTGAAATGTCCAACTAACTATAACGCCCCTGAAACCTATGGTTTTTTCAGTGAATATATATATATATATTACCTACTGGCGGTCGCCAGTAGGTAGTTATAGTTAGAACCTAGTTTCCATAGGAAAAGCATTTTCTGATTTGCTAATAACTTTGGCGTCGAATGACGAATCTTCGCGAAATTCTCCAAAAACAAAGTCTATCCAGGTCAGCTCCTATCCTAAAAGTTTGGGGGTGATTCGTCAAGCGGGGCTGAGAAAAAAGGGGAGTCCCAAAACGCGTTTTCTCCATGTTAATTTCCATAGGAAATTTTGAGACCGGCTACAGCCCGAACTGCTGAACGGAATTACCTCAAATTTTGCAAAAAGGTAGTGCTTGGTTCAGAAAGCGACCTTTTTTTTTTAAATGGTGTAAATCCGTTCAGTAGTTGCTGAGAAATTTTAAAAATAAGAGTCAAAAAATCAATTTCCCATAGGAAACTTTAGGCAAGGCTACAGCCTGAACTGCTGAACGGAATTACCCCAAATTTGGCAAAAAGGTAGTGCTTGGTTCAGAAAGCGACCTTTTGTAAAATGGTGTAAATCCGTTCAGTAGTTGCTGAGAAAATCAAAAAATAAAAATATCGATATCTATGGCCGAGGAGGGTTCGCGAACTCTCCCGACCACGAGCTTTATTCTAATTGGCTGTCAACACTCCAAACCAGGAAGTGTTGGCAGCCATCTTGTGACTCGGTAGAACCGAGTCACAAGGAAACAGAGAATTAAGCATGAAAAACAAGAAAAGGGGTCAGGGTAAAAACACCCTGACCCCCTAGGCCTGCTCAGGGGGTCCCACAAGGACCCCCAGGGCCAAAAAAAGCATTTTTTTTTTTTTAAATCGGCCGAATTCGCGCTGGGTGCGCGAACCCGGACGAAAAATTTAAAAAAAACGAAGTGCGGGCTCCCGCGCTTCGTTATTTTAAAGCCCCCGGGTGGGCCAGGTCCTGGGGGCATGCAAAAAATGTTTAGCGGGGGCCTGCTGGGGCCCCCGCAGCCCCGGGGACCGCCACCTCCCCGGGGCTTATTATAATGTATGCGGGGGGCACTACGGCCCCCCGCAGCCCCGGGGACCGCCACCTCCCCGGGGCTTTTATAATAAACCGCGGGGGGCTCGCAGCCCCCCCGCAGCCCCGGGGACCGCCACCTCCCCAGGGCTCTTCTTTAAAATAAAAATTCTGTGTGGGGGGGGCTCGAGCCACCACCTCCCCGGGGCACAAAAATTGGAAATTGAGGGGTCCGTTACGGACCCCCAAGCCCCGGGGACCACCACCTCCTAATTGAAGGGAGGGGGGCCGCGCGGCCCCCCTCGTGGAGCCAGTGATGGCCCTGGGGACCGCCACCCCCCAGGGCCGGCTCCTGGTGGTCCAACTAGCCCACCAGGTACCTCCAGTAAGCGCCACACAGCTGCGTTGCAGAGAGGTGTAAAAAGGGGCGTGGCCTCGGACCACCTCTCTGCAATGCAGCCCTGTGGCGCTTACTGGAGGTAGCTGGTGGGCTAGTTGGCGCACAGGGACCCTCAGGATTCAAGGAGACTTAATCACCCAACTTAAAACGCGCCACAGGGCGCGTTTGCACACTTGTCACATCAGGCCCGGCCCCCCTCCCTGCACCACAGTGCAAATGCGCCCGTGGCGCATTTTAAGTTGGGGATTAATTCCCCTTCAATCCTGAGGGTCTCTGGGGCCAACTAGTCCACCAGGTACCTCTTGTAAACGCCACAGGGCTGGAGTTGCAGAGAGTGCTCGAGGCCACGCCCTTTACACACTCTGCAAACGCGGCTTCTGGTGCACTGCTGGTGGGGCATTGAGGTCCTCTTGTGTCCTGAGGACCTCAAGACACAAGTGGACTTCATCCTCTGAGCAGCAGTGCGCCAGAAGCCGCGTTTGCAGCGTGGTGTAAAAAGGGGCGTGGCCTCAGAACACCTCTCTGAAAAGCAGGTCGGTGGCGCTTACTGGATGTACCTGGTGGGCTACTTGGCCACCAGGGACCTTCAGGATTCAAGGGGACTTAATAGGGATGTCATAGTTAGAAATTAGCATTTAAAAATCTTTAGAAATTCACTGAAAAAACCATAGGTTTCAGGGACGTTATAGTTAGAAATTAGCATTTAAAAATCTTTAGAAATTCACTGAAAAAACAATAGGTTTCAGGGACGTTATAGTTAGCTGGACATTTCACTCTTACAAAACAATAGAAATTCCACCGTTATAGTTAGTTCAGCTAACTATAGCTCGCGCACCCGCAATGCACTGCTCATGACGTCACATATTACATCATTCATGACATGGTCAGTGACATCACTGAAGACATCTCAAATGACATCACCCAGTGACTGTGTGTTTCTGTAAAGTTTAAATATGTTTTATATATATTCCAAGGTGTATTGAAGAATGAGTGGGTGTATAAGTGTCTGGATGGAGGATTTAGTAGGTGCGTGACTGACTGTAAAAGTGAGTGATTAAATGTGTCTTACTGAATGCATGGGTTAGTGACTAAACTGTGTGAATGTCTGTATCAGTCTGTCTGTTGTTGTGCAAGCTGCTGCATGGGTTGGTCAGTAGTACATCAGTGTCTATATAGGTTATTGATTGGTTGTCTGAGTATTTTTTTGGGAGATTGTGTGGGTGGGTGGGAGGTGTGTGACTCTGTGCATAGATGTGTGAGTGGTTGATTCACTGGGTGTATGGGTTCAAGAGTGCATGTGGAAACAGCTGTATGGGTGCGTGAGTGTGTGTATGGGTGTGTTGGTGAGTGAATGGATGTCTCAGTGGTATATGTCCAAGTAACTACATATGTAAAAGGCAGTGTATGTGAGAGTTGAAGTATATAAATGACTCTACATGATAGTCGGTTATTGTGAGACTGGCTGTATGGATGAGTGTGTACTTGTATCACCGATTATATAAGAGAGAAAGTATGCGTTAGTATCTGTATGAATAAGTGAGGTGGTGTGTGTATAATTGTATAGGTGAGTAAATGGGAGTGTGATTGATTCTTAGCATGACTGACTAGGTGTGTGAGTAACTGCATGGATGAGTGGCGGTGTGTGAGTGTCTGTATAGGTGTATGAATGCATAGGATAGTGTTGTATTGATGAGTGACTGCATGTATGAGTGATTGTATGGATGAATGAGTGGATGTGTGTGTAGACCTAGGAATCAGTGAGAGCGTTTGTAGTAACTGGTATTGGTGTGTCAATGATTTAGAAAATGGTAGTCTGTATTTTACAGTGGGTGTATCAAAGGTTATATTAGAGTGTGAGGAGGTGCATCAGATTTTCACATGGATGATGTCATCAGTGATGTCATTTGAGATGTCATCAGTGATGTCACTGACCATGTCATGAATGATGTAATATGTGACGTCATGAGCAGTGCATTGCGGGTGCGCGAGTTATAGTTAGCTCAACTAACTATAACGGTGGAATTTCTATGGTTTTGTAAGAGTGAAATGTCCAGCTAACTATAACGTCCCTGAAACCTATGGTTTTTTCAGTGAATATATATATATATATATATATATATATATATATATGCGTGTGTGTCCTGGGAGGTACCGGGACACCCACAGCAATATATTTTTTTTAAAGTCAATAATAAATGAGCGGCAGGAGACGCTCGTTTACTATTCACTGTTCCTTTAAAGGAGTGGCCCATAATGCCCTGCAGGGGCTTTATTTTTTGTATTTTTTTTAATGTGGTGGTGCCCCTAAAATAGCGAGGGGCACCGCCAAGATTTCTTTTAAAAATGTTGTTGGGGACTTCAGGGAGACCAGCAGCCCCAAAATGTTATAAAAAAAAAAAAGTAAGTCTCCTGGGTCATTAAATCCATGGCCCCAGGAGAATTTACCATATTTTTTTTACAGTGCTCCTAGCTGGAGCTCTATGCTCTTTAGCTGGAGCTCTATGCTCTTTAGCTGGAATGCAATGACCTGTTGTGGTTGCTTTAAGGTTGCATTTTCTGGGCCAAAAATGTTTAAAGAAAAACTCAGAGGCTTGTTTGTTTTATTAGAAAAAAAAAAACAATATGTCTCTGAGTATTTATTTTGACAGTTTTCACCCACAAAAGGTAATACTAAAAATTATGTAAAAAGCAAGCATCACACACATGGTTTATAAAAAAAATATTTAAAAAATGTATAATAATCAATATTAATAAACATTAAACATCGCATTGTGTGAATCAATGACAAGCACTTGATTACAAATATGGGTGTTTTTTTAATATAGATTATAAAGTTGCTTTATATATATTGATATGCTCACTCCTTGAAAAAGCCAATAGGCTCACTTTTTTATTATATTTTGGTGTTGCAGAATGCCATGTGTAGCGTAGGGTTGGCTGCTCGCAGGGTGTTGGTTGGCTACAGGGCTAGGGCGGGTGCAGGAGGGGGTTGGGGCTTTATGTGTGGTAATGAATTATTACTTTACATTAAAAAAAAACTAGAAATTCACTGAAAGAAATTAAAGGTTAAAGTGACATTACAGTTAGGTGGGAACAACGTGGACGAGCCCACAAGTAAGTGTTACCACTTGTGTTGACTCAATATGATGTAACAGAGTACAGACATCCAATGGATTTCTAAAAAGACCCATCACCCACCAACCTAGTTGGTGGCATCCTTCATCATTGGGGTCCCAGCTGGTCTGCCGAATGCAACCCAGCTGTGCTTCAACGCCTGACTACAGCGAAGCGGGATTTGTGGTTCAGTGAGGTGGTGCTCAAAGAGTGGTGAAGTTAAAAATGTCTCTAAGAAATACCCAAACGAAAAAACTTTATTTAAAGTGTCTTAGGACATGGTTAAAAACTAAGGCTGGGATATAGTGAAGATGAAAATGTTAATTCAATATCCCTTAAGTGTAGGTCAACATGTTTCAGCCTTTTACGGTAATCGTAAGGCTTTCTTCAGGACCACAGTTTAAAAAAGCATTGGAATAGCCAATAGGTCTCGCCTTTGAAACCTTATAAGTATTTAGTTATGCAGTACAATATCCTTGGTGCAACAACATCATCTGTTGCATGGCTAAACACTTATAAGGTCCCAAAGGCGAGACCTATTGGCTATGCCAATGCTTGTTAATTGTGGGGGGGTGTCTGAGAGGGAAGGTGTGGCAACTTCCTCTCACATTACGCCACTGGAAGCTGGCATTAGAGCAGTTTGTCTGTCTCACTCTTAACCACATACACACATGCTCTTTATGACTGTCCGCGGTCGGTGAATTGAGTACCATTAAATTGGGCAGAAGCATCACCTGTTAGTTACAGCGCCTAGAATGGCATAAGCGGGGCATGACGTGTTACATATTAAAATGCATTATGAAATTGGCAACGTCCCATTCTGAATTGGCAAATTCCGGCACAACTGGTCACCCTGCTGGAGCTGCACATGGGTATACTGCGCTATATTAAGAAA
The DNA here is from genome assembly GCA_963921515.1 of Calotriton arnoldi. Classification (NCBI taxonomy): domain Eukaryota; kingdom Metazoa; phylum Chordata; class Amphibia; order Caudata; family Salamandridae; genus Calotriton; species Calotriton arnoldi. The sequence goes on along the minus strand of CAWUFW010015114.1, from coordinate 191,560 downwards.
TGAATATATTAAATACATGTGTATTCTCTGCATCGTGCAGTGTGACTTTAAAACCATGCAGTGTAGCCTGCATCGTTTTTGGGCACCAGGGATGTGCCGTGTAATATTTCTGCTTCCATTCTGAAGAAGCGTGGCTGGCACCAAGCCTTGGAAGAGGATCTGAGACTTCCGCCCGCCCGACCTCAAATGGTGATAAGGACGGGCTGTGTGCGGGGACTCGACTGGTTTGGAGGTAAAAGTCACATTGCAAAGAATAGCCCAGATGAGTAGACTCGCCAAGCCAGTGCCAGGCGGAATTTACAGAAGAGAAAAGAGAAGCAAGCCTTTAATGACACGCGTGTGTTTTCGAAGCATTTTGAAAAGCTTCCTTTTGTATGGATAAGTTAGTGTGCGCTTGTTATCGCGCGTAAGATAAATACAAAAAAGAAAAGTCAAACACAATGCTCATTTCAACAGTTAAATTAAAAATAATCATTTTGAACACTCACGCTCTACATTATCGCTAGAAAACAAGGCTTTGTTTAAACGCTTCAGGATTCGCGTGCGCGCGCTTTAAAAACCGATTTGTTTATTTTCTAAAGCGCACACACTTCCGGAAGCGTTTTAAACAAGCATTGGCCGCGCGGCCGTGAAACTGACACGGCCGCGCAGCCGTGAAAGTAATCGCGAGCGTCCAGATGGCGAGGGAAGCCATATGGCGCCTGATCGCGCGTGCACGCTTGCGTGAACGCAAGCTGGTCGCCAGCAAAAGCCACTGTTTGCACTTCCAAAACCCGCTTACTAAAACTCTCGCCAGAGCAGCGCATGCGCTGGCTCAGGCGAGACCTAAAAATAGTGAAGTGGCTACAAAAGTGGACGTAGCCACGTGAGTGAGATATCAGCACACATGCTAAGGTGTGCTGTTTATGTAGTGGAAGAACCGTACTTATGACCCACTTAATGGTTAAAATCTGTAAGAAAAAACACACAACATAAAGGACATACAAAACATATAAAACATATGCATGAAACACGTGACTGTCCTTACTTGCATGCTGCGCGCTTTGCTGTGCTCTGATGCATCTGATGAGTCGTGAAAATAACCCTGTCAAGGGTGTTTGCATGCGATGAACATGGATATACCTTTTGTAAAAAACGTCATGCATGGTGAGAGGATTAGCATGCATGTATTTTCGAATACCATGCGTGGTCACAAGTATGCGCAAAACATTCGGCCATCAGTAATGGTTTTACTGGGCTAAACTAATTAATGCGTGAGACACATTAGGTCTATAACTGTGAGCGCAGCAAAATTATTGCGCATATGCCAGCAAAATGAGCGTAATGTTACTAGAAACAACATGGATAAGAGGGTCCAGGGAAGACCAGTTTAAAAAGGAAGAAAGGGTCTTACTTCAGCCAAGTTAAAAAGGATCAGACGGATCCTGCAAGGGGGAGCCTCCTGTAGTCAAACACTGCGGGCGGTAAAGTAGAAGTAAGTAAATTTATGGAAAACGGACAGGGAGACAGATGTCAGCCTTGCAGCGATATCGCTATGGAGATGGGGCATGCAAACTTACTTCATCAAGGATGGCCTCCCACCATTCAAACCTGCTCAGTACTTGACAGGATCCTGCCGGTAACTGAGCCGGTGAACACCACGTTCAGATAGCAGTTCCTGGAAAGGGCGTGGCTACGTGAGAGGACGTATGCCATGTGATCCATGGAAACTACCTAGAGTGCTAACGTGGAGAAACGTAGCGTAGAGGCCCATTGGGAAATGGAGCGCGTCATAGTTGTAACTTCCTGGTTACAGGTGGAGTGCAGTCACATTGGGAAAAAGTGTTAATCGGTAATGCCAATAAAGTTAAGGTTGAAGTAGAGGCCATTTCCAATAGGAGATGGAGCGAGTCGTAGTTGCAATTCCCTGGTTACAGGTGGAGTGCATTCACATTGGGAAAATGTGTATATCGATATTGCCAATAAAGTTAAAGTTGAAGTTGTAACAATGCCAACAGTAAGTTAAACAAAGGGGGGGGCCGCTGGGCACACCAATAAATTTATTTATAAATTTATAAATAGGCAAACTTTGGATATTAGGCCCCACTGGGGCGTATTAATCACGGAGCGTGTAACTCCTAAGCAGTGGAATATACGCTGATGTGAATGAATGTAGATAAATGCAGGGGGCGGCATCCATAAACTAACATGTAAATAGCATAAATTTCCAAAGGATCTTAAGAAGTTTTCTTATGTCAGAACTTACCCCTATGCAGATGCTGAATATAAACCACCAACATGCACTGCACAGTCGTGCTCTTCTGATGATGACTCATCTGTCAGCAGCGGTTCCAGCGGCGGCAGTTACCGCAACAAACAGAGAGGCAGAGGTCAAAATGTTAACTGGCACCAACCTTGGCCCCAAGCATCCCAAGGGGGCCCAATGAATTATCCTAATCCATACCCGCCAATGAACCCACACTTGCTTTACGGCTGGAACCCTCCATTCGCCCAACCTCAAATGCAATATATGAATACCAACCCCAGGTTTCCTTTTTTAGGAAACGGCCGAAGAGGCCACGGCAGGAGACGGAGACAGAACCAAGTCCATTGGGAAAAGGATCTGAATCAGGGTGCCCACACACGCAGCAAATCCAAAGAGCAACAAGCAGGAGCCAGCACACACAGGATTTAGTCAACAACCTGTCATCACACACCTTGACCGAAGCGGAAGAGACAGTCCTGAACAAAGGGCTTGGTTTCGCACCCACTGCAAAACTTGATTAATTCAAATTGCATTGCGAGTTGGCGGAGTTCTTTCGCAAACTCAAACTCAAAGCCTTCTTTGAAAACCAACCACCACAGGAACCAAATGGTGATGAAGGTGACACGAATCTCAAGCTGAAATCCTCTTTCACTCCCCCGCCACATGCCGTACCAGTGGAGTTCATTGCTTTTGAGCAGGCTATCTTCAAAGAAATCAAAGATACCCAAGAAGAACCTCAATTCAAAAATACGAGTGGCACTGAATTTGCCCCCATACGTGCCCTCAAAGCCAATGACCACATCATAATCAAACCGGTAGATAAGGGCGGTGGGATTGTTCTCCAAGATAAAGACAATTACCAAACAGAATGCAGAAGACTCCTTGGAGACGCAAAAAACTACAGGCGATTGGAACATGACCCCACTGATGACCTAAGAACCAGAATACAAGCATTAGTTGAAGACGCAGAATCCAAGGGAGACATCAGCAAACACGAGGCCCAATTCCTGACCTCTGGTGGAGAAAAAATCCGATACTTCTATACCATCCCCAAAATTCATAAAAACAGACCCCCCCCCCTCCCGGGCGCCCCATAGTCTCGGGCATAGGTTCATTATTGGAACCACTCTCACGCTTTTGCGATTACTATTTACAACCTATAGTACAATCAACACCAACTTACCTGAAAGATACCAAAGACCTGTTGGGTCATCTGCATACCCCGAACTTCAATCCCGACACCTCTTTCTTTGTCAGTTTGGACACAGAAAGCTTGTATACCAGCCTTCCGCAAAATGACACATTACAAGTACTATGTTCATCATTTGACTCAACTACTTGGGATTATAACACTCCCAAATCGTTTGTACTACAATGCGCAGAAATGGCTCTGAAAGATAACTATTTTGAATTTGAAGGTGACCTATTTTTACAGATATACGGCACTTCAATGGGCAGCACATTCGCCCCCAGTGTGGCGGGCCTCTATGTGTATAATTTTGAGAAAACTCATCTTCTGAACCCCGCAACCCCTTTTTTCACAAACATTAAGTTTTACAAGAGATACATCGATGATGTGATCCTAATATGGGAAGGTACTGAGGACAGATTACAATCTTTTCTAACTTGGATCAATGAACAGGATCCGAATCTCAAGTTCACTCACAGTACTAGTGGAGACAGCATTACCTTCCTAGACTTAGACATCACTGCTGAAGATGGCTATCTCTCGACAAAAACCCATTTCAAACCTACTGCGAGAAACTCTCTCTTACGCTTTGAAAGTTTTCACCCCAGACCCTTACGCGAGAATCTGCCTTATGGACAATATCTTAGACTGCGCAGAAATTGCAGCAATGTCCACGACTATAAAGAACAAGCTACTGCTTTGACCATCAAACTCAAAACCCGAGGATACCCTGAGAAAATCACAAAAAAAGCGCAGAAACGAGACCGGAATCAGAATCGCGAAGGCCTGTTGGAACAAACGCAACGGATAACCTCTACAATACCACTAACATGTGTAACGACATACAACTCCATTTCCAATAAAGTAACACAAATCATCCAAAAGAACTGGAGAATACTCATGAGTGGGAGACTAAAATGGGAAAAAACGCTGTTTTCATACAAGAGAGCAAAAAGTCTGAGAGACAGTCTGGTGTCCACACGCCCCCAACAGCAAACGCCCACACCAAACACTGTTCTAAATGCTTGGGGACTCCCCAATGTGATGGGTCACTTTCCCTGCGGGAACTGCAGTGTGCGTCACCTCACCAAACCAACAAAAACCCTTAGTTTAGAACCTGGGAAGACGTGGCAAATCAGAAAACACACCAACTGCAACTCATGCAATGTTGTCTACCTCATCACCTGCCCCTGCGGACTGCGTTATGTAGGGATGACAAGCCGAAAAATAAAAATCCGAATATGGGAACATAGAAGTAACATCCGCTGCAAGTGCAGGACGACAAAGATTACAGAGCATTTCCTCGAACTGGGCCATACCACCAACGATATGAGATGGGTGATAATTGAACAACTGGACAAGGGCACCACCAACCTACAAAGCCGCCTCTTAGAAAAGGAGCAACGTTGGGTCTATCGCCTATCTACACATCTAAATGGTCTGAATGATAACATCCCATGGAACTCACTCCATAGAGCATAAATGACATCACTTCTGCATTCTTAGTACGTGGCGGCACCACGGTACACTTTTTCAAATTATGATAACACCCAATATTAGAGTACATTCTATTTGTAACACATGTACCCATAATGCGGCTATTCCACTATTGGACCAGGGAGACTTCCATGTTCCCTTAACTATAGTCGGGTTGGGAGGCACATTGTCCCACTGCTATTTACATGTTAGTTTATGGATGCTGCCCCCTGCATTTATCTACATTCATTCACATCAGCGTATATTCCTCTGCTTAGGAGTTACACGCTCCGTGATTAATACACACCAGCGGTGCGAGGCACATTGTCCCACTGCCATTCACATGCAAGTTCATGGATGCTGCCCCCTACATTTATCTACATCTATTTACACCTACGTATATTCCACACGCTCCGTGATTAATACGCACCAGTGGGGCCTAATATCCAAAGTTTGCCTATTTATAAATTTATAAATAAATTTGATGGTGTGCCCAGCGCCCCCCCCCTTTGTTTAACTTACTGTTGGCATTGTTACAACTTCAACTTTAACTTTATTGGCAATATCAATATACACATTTTCCCAATGTGAATGCACTCCACCTGTAACCAGGGAGTTGCATCTACGACTCGCTCCATCTCCTATGGGAAATGGCCTCTACTTCAACCTTAACTTTATTGGCATTACCGATTAACACTTTTTCCCAATGTGACTGCACTCCACCTGTAACCAGGAAGTTACAACTATGACGCGCTCCATTTCCCAATGGGCCTCTACGCTACGTTTCTCCACGTTAGCACGGTTAGCACTCTAGGTAGTTTCCATGGATCACATGGCATACATCCTCTCACGTAGCCACGCCCTTTCCAGGAACTGCTATCTGAACGCGGTGTTCACCGGCTCAGTTACCGGAGGGATCCTGTCAAGTACTGAGCAGGTTTGAATGGTGGGAGGCCATCCTTGATGAAGTAAGTTCGCATGCCCCATCTCCACAGCGATATCGCTGCAAGGCTGACATCCGTCTCCCTGCCCGTTTTCCATAAATTTACTTACTTCTACTTTACCGCCTGCAGTGTTTGACTACAGGAGGCTCCCCCTTGCAGGATCCGTCTGATCCTTTTTAACTTGGCTGAAGTAAGAACCTTTCTTCCTTTTTAAACTGGTCTTCCCTGGACCCTCTTATCCATGTTGTTTCTAGTAACATTACGCTCATTTTGCTGGCATATGCGCAATAATTTTGCTGCGCTCACAGTTATAGACCTAATGAGTCTCACGCATTAATTAGTTTAGCCCAGTAAAACCATTACTGATGGCCGAATGTTTTGCGCATACTTGTGACCACGCATGGTATTCGAAAATACATGCATGCTAATCCTCTCACCATGCATGACGTTTTTTTACAAAAGGTATATCCATGTTCATTGCATGCAAACACCCTTGACAGGGTTATTTTCACGACTCATCAGATGCATCAGAGCACAGCAAAGCACGCAGCATGCAAGTAAGGACAGTCACGTGTTCCATGCATATGTTTTATATGTTTTGTATGTCCTTTATGTTGTGTGTTTTTTCTTACAGAGTTCAACCATTAAGTGGGTCCATAAGTACGGTTCTTCCACTACATAAACAGCACACCTTAGCATGTGTGCTGATATCTCACTCACGTGGCTACCTCCACTTTTGTAGCCACTTCACTATTTTTTACACTGTGGTCCTGAAGAAAGCCTTACGATTACCGTAAAAGGCTGAAACATGTTGACCTACACTTAAGGGATATTGAAGTAACATTTTCATCTTCACTATATCCCAGCCTTAGTTTTTAACCATGTCCTAAGACCTTTTAAATAAAGTTTTTTTGTTTGGGTATTTCTTAGAGACATTTTTAACTTCACCACTCTTTGAGCACCCACCTCACTGAACCACAAAACCTGCTCGGCTGTAGTCAGGCGTTGAAGCACAGCTGGGTTGCATTCGGCAACCCAGCTGGGGCCCCAATGATGAAGCATGCCACCAACTAGGGGAAGAGGACGTACCCCTCTACTTATTCCTCGCTCTCCTGTTGTTTTCTATATTACAGTTAGGTGAACATTTCAGTGACAATGTAACATCTTGAACTAAAAAAAAACACTGAAATACACCAGTTATAGTTTTTTCTAGCAACTATAACTCGGGCCGTAAGGTAGCTATAGCTCGTGCCACTGCAATGCACAGATTTGACATCATTAATGTTTTTATTAATGTTGCAGTGATGTTATCAATGGTGTTATAAAGCATGTCATGAGTGATGTACTATACACGGTGTAATTAGGTGCATGGCAAGGGCGTGAGTTATAGTTTCTAGAAATAACTACAACTGGTGAATTTCAGTGGTTGTTTGGAGTTTAAAATGTTATGTTGTCACTGACATTTTCGCCTAACTATTAAGCTACTTTAACCTTTCGTTTTTTTCATTGAATATACATACACATATATATATATATAATTCTGCTCTGAAGCTGTCCAACAGTGTTTCTATAAAAAAACAAGCGTGCTACTGCTCATGGAGACCTGCATTACAGGTTGGAGATTGGACAAGGCCACAGCGCCTCCTACTGTCAGCAGAATTGTGATAAAACAGATTTAAAGTTTGCATTTCAGCACAAATTATTTTGCTCAAAAGTTCCTATAATAACCATTTTATGGAGGAGTTTCCACAATAACAATGTTTGCAAAATAAAGCACAGAAAATCAAACATATTTCACAATTAACATATAATCTATGCAAATGGCAGCCAAGACAGCCATATATATGTACACAAAGTGACCAAACCTGGAATAGATGTTCTTAGAAAAAAAGACCATCCCACTATGGCCTCCATGACATGCATGTTACATCAAAATGCATGCACACTATCACAGCCATGTTTGAATGGTCCCCCCCCAGAAAACGCTTTCAAAGACGCCCGTCGTCTTGTGCTCATACATCGAGACGTCACAACGCACGGACATAACATCTATTTTTCTTTTTATATATCTCTACCAATCGAAACCACTATTGGAAAAGTAATTAACTTGGCTTTTTAAAACGTGAGACCAAAGTTGCTTTGCCAATGCTGGTTTCTCTCTCTCTCATCATTCAGCAATTTTGCACGGATGCTAAGGCCCTGTATGTAAAGACCTCTAGTCTACCAACTATTACCAGTTGTACCCTGGTCGAACGTTACTACTGCTTACTACACCCTGAAAGCAGGGCTTTAAGTGGGATGAAAAAACTTGGGGGTCTCTCAAAGGGGCGTGGCCAATGTAATTAAGGGTGTGGCTTAAAAACACGTAAGCTAAAAATCTGTGCTTAGCATAGTGTGCCGCCCGACCTGTATTTTGTTGTTTCTGTCATTGCATCCAGATATATGATACAAGTAACATCATACCTACAAGTCAGGACTATTGGCTTTGTCAATGGTTGTCAGTTGCATAAGATAAATAAGCAGCAACTATGGCTTGTATATAATATTGAAAAGCTTCCACTTAAAGCCCTGGTGACACCACCACAATGTTGCTGCTCCTGAGTTTCAAAAAGAGAAGGGAAATCCAAAGAGAAAATGACACTCTTTAAAGGATTTCCCTTCCCCTACAACGCTCACCTGGCATGACCTCATGCCTTAACTTCTCTACTAGTGAGAAGTGAGCACGCGCACATCAATGTGCCTGCTGTCACTGCAGTCTGGAAAAAAAGGACCGCCTCTGCCAGGGCACAAAATAGAGCCCGATAGAGACCCGTTTCGAGGTCCCCTTTAAAAAACTGTCAGTGCTCAGCACCGGTGAGACCCGGCCCACTTAAAGCCCTGCCTGAAAGTACTTAATTCGAGTCTGTCCAGGGCACGAGTCGGGGGTACACGCGGGTGGACGGCGTCCACCCACTTTTTTCACAGGGTGAATGCCGTCCACCCTGCAAAGAATTTGGACCCCACTGAATAATGTGCTGAACTCGTCCCGGTGTAATTTCCAAACACCGGGACACTTTCAGCAGCACCTGCACGGTGTCTGCTTTGCTTCTGCAACAACGTGCAGGCGGGGACGGGGCTTTCTTATTTAAGACTCTAGCTGGGCCCAAAACAAATGCAAAAACAACAATTGATGGACAGAATGCAGAACAATGTCATACATTCACCCCAGTACAGAGATCTGGGCCTAAATCCATCGTTTTTTTGCTCACCATGCCATTCCAGTTTGGACCCAGCCATATGTAAATCAGTCTTGACCCTGCGCCCAATGGGAACAGTCCAGCCCGAACTGCCAGGCCAGGTCCTCCCTGGACTGGAAACAAGCATCCTAGGACCGGTTTCGGGCTTTCAGCCCTCATCAGCCAGGATAGCTTGACTCCAGTGGCATGGAGAGCACGGGACCCACGTCTGGGCATACCCGTCCCACTCGGGGTGACAAATGCAAAAACAACAATTGATGGACAGAATGCAGAACAATGTCATACATTCACCCCAGTACAAAGATCTGGGCCTAAATCCATCGTTTTTGCTCACCATGCCATTCCAGTTTGGACCCAGCCATATGCAAATCAGTCTTGGCCCTGCGCCCAATGGGAACAGTCCAGCCCGAACTGCCAGGCCAGGTCCACCCTGGGCTGGAAAAAAGCATCCTAGGACCGGTTTTGGGCTTTCAGCCCTCATTAGCCAGGATAGCTTGACTCCAGTGGCATGGAGAGCACGGGACCCACGTCTGGGCATACCCGTCCCACTCGGGGTGACAAATGGGAGGACCTGGCTTGGCAGTTCGGGCTGGACTGTTCCCATAAGGAACAGGGTCAAGACTGATTTGCATATGGCTGGGTCCAAACTGGGGTGGTGTGGTGAGCAAAAGAATGATGGATTAAACCCAGATTCCTGTGACTGGGGGTGAATGTTTGCATTGTCCAGCATTCCATCCATCAATTGTTTCTTTTGCATGTCGCCCTAAGTGGGAAGGGTATGCCCAGACGTGGGTCCCGTGCTCACTGCACCACTGGATTCAAGCTAGCCTGGCTGATGAAGGGTGATGCCCTGAAACTGGTCCTAGGATGCTTGTTTCCGGTCCACAGAGGACCTGGCTTGGCAGTTCGAGCTGGACTGTTTCCATAAGGAACAGGGTCAAGACTGATTTGCATATGGCTGGGCCCAAACTGGGGTGGTGTGGTGAGCAAAAGAATGATGGATTAAACCCAGATCCTTGTGACTGGGGGTGAATGTTTGCATTGTCCAGCATTCCGTCCATCAATTGTTTCTTTTGCATATGTCGCCCTAAGTGGGAAGGGTATGCCCAGACGTGGGTCCTGTGCTCACTGCACCCATGGATTCAAGCTAGCCTGGCTGATGAAGGGTGATGCCCTGAAACCGATCCTAGGATGCTTGTTTCCGGTCCAGGGAGGTCCTGGCTTGGCAGTTCGGGCTGGACTGTTCCTATAAGGAACAGGGTCAAGACTGATTTGCATATGGCTGGGTCCAAACTGGGGTGGTGTGGTGAGCAAAAGAATGATGGATTAAACCCAGATCCTTGTGACTGGGGGTGAATGTTTGCATTGTCCAGCATTCCGTCCATCAATTGTTTCTTTTGCATATATCGCCCTAAGTGGGAAGGGTATGCCCAGACGTGGGTCCCGTGCTCACTGCACCACTGGATTCAAGCTAGCCTGGCTGATGAAGGGTGATGCCCTGAAACCGGTCCTAGGATGCTTGTTTCCGGTCCAGGGAGGACCTGGCTTGGCAGTTCGGGCTGGACTGTTCCCATAAGGAACAGGGTCAAGACTGATTTGCATATGGCTGGGTCCAAACTGGGGTGGTGTGGTGAGCAAAAGAATGATGGATTAAACCCAGATCCTTGTGACTGGGGGTGAATGTTTGCATTGTCCAGCATTCCGTCCATCAATTGTTTCTTTTGCATATGTCGCCCTAAGTGGGAAGGGTATGCCCAGACGTGGGTCCCGTGCTCACTGCACCACTGGATTCAAGCTAGCCTGGCTGATGAAGGGTGATGCCCTGAAACCGGTCCTAGGATGCTTGTTTCCGGTCCAGGGAGGACCTGGCTTGGCAGTTCGGGCTGGACTGTTCCCATAAGGAACAGGGTCAAGACTGATTTGCATATGGCTGGGTCCAAACTGGGGTGGTGTGGTGAGCAAAAGAATGATGGATTAAACCCAGATCCTTGTGACTGGGGGTGAATGTTTGCATCGTCCAGCATTCCGTCCATCAATTGTTTCTTTTGCATATGTCGCCCTAAGTGGGAAGGGTATGCCCAGACGTGGGTCCCGTGCTCACTGCATCACTGGATTCAAGCTAGCCTGGCTGATGAAGGGTGATGCCCTGAAACCGGTCCTAGGATGCTTGTTTCCGTTCCAGGGAGGACCTGGCTTGGCAGTTCGGGCTGGACTGTTCCCATAAGGAACAGGGTCAAGACTGATTTGCATATGGCTGGGTCCAAACTGGGGTGGTGTGGTGAGCAAAAGAATGATGGATTAAACCCAGATCCTTGTGACTGGGGTGAATGTTGGCATCATCCAGCATTCCGTCCATCAATTGTTCCTTTTGCATATGTCGCCCTAAGTGGGAAGGGTATGCCCAGACGTGGGTCCCGTGCTCACTGCACCACTGGATTCAAGCTAGCCTGGCTGATGAAGGGTGATGCCCTGAAATCGGTCCTAGGATGCTTGTTTCCGGTCCAGGGAGGACCTGGCTTGGCAGTTCGGGCTGGACTGTTCCTATAAGGAACAGGGTCAAGACTGATTTGCATATTGCTGGGTCCAAACTGGGGTGGTTTGGTGAGCAAAAGAATGATGGATTAAACCCAGATCCTTGTGACTGGGGGTGAATGTTTGCATTGTCCAGCATTCCGTCCACCAATTGTTTCTTTTGCATATGTCGCCCTAAGTGGGAAGGGTATGCCCAGACGTGGGTCCCGTGCTCACTGCACCACTGGATTCAAGCTAGCCTGGCTGATGAAGGGTGATGCCCTGAAACCGGTCCTAGGATGCTTGTTCCCGGTCCAGGGAGGACCTGGCTTGGCAGTTCGGGCTGGACTGTTCCCATAAGGAACAGGGTCAAGACTGATTTGCATATGGCTGGGTCCAAACTGGGGTGGTGTGGTGAGCAAAAGAATGATGGATTAAACCCAGATCCTTGTGACTGGGGGTGAATGTTTGCATCGTCCAGCATTCCGTCCATCAATTGTTTCTTTTGCATATGTCGCCCTAAGTGGGAAGGGTATGCCCAGACGTGGGTCCCGTGCTCACTGCACCACTGGATTCAAGCTAGCCTGGCTGATGAAGGGTGATGCCCTGAAACCGGTCCTAGGATGCTTGTTTCCGGTCCAGGGAGGACCTGGCTTGGCAGTTCGGGCTGGACTGTTCCTATAAGGAACAGGGTCAAGACTGATTTGCATATTGCTGGGTCCAAACTGGGGTGGTTTGGTGAGCAAAAGAATGATGGATTAAACCCAGATCCTTGTGACTGGGGGTGAATGTTTGCATTGTCCAGCATTCCGTCCACCAATTGTTTCTTTTGCATATGTCGCCCTAAGTGGGAAGGGTATGCCCAGACGTGGGTCCCGTGCTCACTGCACCACTGGATTCAAGCTAGCCTGGCTGATGAAGGGTGATGCCCTGAAACCAGTCCTAGGATGCTTGTTTCCGGTCCAGGGAGGACCTGGCTTGGCAGTTCGGGCTGGACTGTTCCCATAAGGAACAGGGTCAAGACTGATTTGCATATGGCTGGGTCCAAACTGGGGTGGTGTGGTGAGCAAAAGAATGATGGATTAAACCCAGATCCTTGTGACTGGGGGTGAATGTTTGCATTGTCCAGCATTCCGTCCATCAATTGTTTCTTTTGCATATGTCGCCCTAAGTGGGAAGGGTATGCCCAGACGTGGGTCCCGTGCTCACTGCACCACTGGATTCAAGCTAGCCTGGCTGATGAAGGGTGATGCCCTGAAATCGGTCCTAGGATGCTTGTTTCCGGTCCAGGGAGGACCTGGCTTGGCAGTTCGGGCTGGACTGTTCCCACAAGGAACAGGGTCAAGACTGATTTGCAGAACACTGGGTCCAAACTGGGGTGGTGTGGTGAACAAAAGAATGATGGATTAAACCCAGATCCTTGTGACTGCGGGTGAATGTTTGCATTGTCCAGCATTCCGTCCATCAATTGTTTCTTTTGCATATGTCGCCCTAAGTGGGAAGGGTATGCCCAGACGTGGGTCCCGTGCTCACTGCATCACTGGATTCAAGCTAGCCTGGCTGATGAAGGGTGATGCCCTGAAACCGGTCCTAGGATGCTTGTTTCCGTTCCAGGGAGGACCTGGCTTGGCAGTTCGGGCTGGACTGTTCCCATAAGGAACAGGGTCAAGACTGATTTGCAGAAGGCTGGGTCCAAACTGGGGTGGTGTGGTGAGCAAAAGAATGATGGATTAAACCCAGATCCTTGTGACTGGGGGTGAATGTTTGCATTGTCCAGCATTCCGTCCATCAATTGTTTCTTTTGCATATGGGGCCCATAACAAAGGCAGAATTTGAGGGGGCATCAGGGCTCCTTTTGTTCAAGTCTCTTGGCTGGGAGCAGTCAGGAGCCTCACACCTGATGCAAATGAAGCGGAGGGGAAACAAAGGCTCACACCTTGTTAGCACTTCACACATACTTAAGAGAGGCATCTTTTCACTTTGTTCAGTCCCAGTTTAGGAGATATGCATGCGCTGTAAGAAAGTCAGATGTGTTGGTCTTTCCCAGTATTTACACAAAGCAAATTTCATTTATATAGAGCTTACTACACCTGAGGAGGCGCTGAAATAATTTAAGTACCACTATTTTTTCTTGTATAGCCCTACTCATTCCAATGCACGGTGTCAGAGCGCTTTACATGTACAATAAATGATATAAGTTTGTAAATGAATGTACAGGATGTGTTACATAAAACTGGGGGATTGCAAGGTGTAGAAGTCACATATCTTCCATAGCTCACTGTGCTATTATCCTCACAATGCGCGCAAACGTACACGATAGACCTGTTAAACATATATGTGAGGGCTTTAGATCTGACGTCACTTCTTGTGATGCCACTTCCTGTAGGGTCTTGGCTTGTGATGCCACTTTCTATTATGTCAATTTCTATGATGTCAATTCCTGTGATGCCATGTGTGATGTCATGCGCCGTGATGTCGTGCGCCGTGATGTCACTTGCATCCTGCCTAACTTGGTTAGTCCACCCACTTCTTTTTTTAGGACTTGTGCCCTGAGTCTGCTGGTCTTCAAATCTGCAACGCGTGAAGATCGAGCTTGCACTGATAAATTATTCTTTTGGATCAGTGCTTAATTTGAGCCGGTGCTTTCCGGTGCTCAGCACCGGCACTTAATTGGTTTCCGGTGCTGGGCACCGGCACCTAATTGTCAACAACATACTTCCAACAGTCTACAATATGGTGGCACTGCTCATCTAATTTAGAGATGAGCATAACAAGGGTTGTTTAGGAATACAATATACATTAAAAAATTGCTAACACCTACCTCCCCATCCATTCCTTTAGCTTTGGGGACCTGGAATAATCTGATTTTTTTTTGATTTTTTTTAATTTAATGCGATTTTATATAGCGCGAACATTACCCAAAGGTGTCAGAGCGCTTTACAAAAGAACCAGTTGCGTTACATAAGGACTTTGAATTACATGAGTTACAAAAGAAATGCGAACATAGCGAACATTACCCAAAGGTGTCAGAGCGCTTTACAAAAGAACCAGTAGCGTTACATAAGGACTTTGGATTACATGCGTTACAAAAGAAATACAAGCAGAAAAAAATTGCAAATGTACAAGTTGCAAAGTCACTCAAGGAAGAGATACAAACGGATAAACGCTAAACTCCTAGGAATGGTAGTAAGTACAAAGGTCTACTACATATACTAGTGGTTAGAGTAATATCTAAGCATATATACACAAGTAGTGACTTTACTCATGATTACATTTTACCAGCGATTAGGCTTGGGCACCTCAAAATTACATATTAACAGATTGAACGGAGAAATGAAACATCAAAGGGGGTAGAGAGTGGTGGGGGTGGGAGGGGGGAGAAGAGTCGGAGGCTGAGATTGGCGAGAGGGGGACCTGAGGGGGAGAAAGAGATAAGGCAGTCCAGCAAAGAGAAATGTCAGAAGTTCGGCACCCTCCCCCCCTGCGTCAGAGGGCTTTACAAAAGAACTGGTAGCGTTACATAAGGACTTAAAAAAAATAAAATGTAAATGTACAAATTGTAGAGTCACACAAGGAAGAGATGCACACAGACAAAAATTGCAAATTTACAAGTTGCAAAGTCACTCAAGGAAGAGATATAAACGAATAAACGCTAAACTCCTAGGAATGGTAGTAAGTACAAAGGTCTACTACATATACTAGTGGTTAGAGTAATAGCTAAGCATATATACACAAGTAGTGACTTTACTCATGATTACATTTTACCAGCGATTAGGCTTGGGCACCTCAAAATTACATATTAACAGATTGAACGGAGAAATGAGACATCAAAGGGGGTAGAGAGCGGTGGGGGTGGGAGGAGAAGAGTCGGAGGCTGAGATTGGCGAGAGGGGGACCTGAGGGCGAGAAAGAGATAAGGCAGTTCGGCAAAAGAGAAATGTCTGAAGTTCGGCAAAACGAGAGCTGGAGGTCCTCTTGATGTCATGTCAGGCATAGTCCAGGGAGGGATGAGTAGGTAAAAGTTCAGCACGGGGGAAGGAGTCACCAGTGTCGGCCATGTTGGGGTCCGGCATCCTGGGCCCCTTTTCCAAACCCCTTTGTGGAAAGGGAAGGGTCGGACTCACCCCCGGTGTCCCTAGGCTCTCGAGGCGCACGCAGACCCCGAAAGGGCGGTGGGCAGCGCTGTGGGAGTCGCCATTTTGTATAGGGAGGGTATACATGAATTTATCACCCAGAGCATTAAAGTTCTCTCGGCAGCGCGGGGCTTCCAACCTTCAAGAGCGCTCCCGCTGACTGCCGCGATGTACCGTAATACCCGGGCTGCACCAGGGCGATCTCGCGGTGGCAAGGGGGCCCACCAACACCTCCACCACAGCGGGCCACCCCTCACTCACCTCCCAACGTCGCCGGGGTCAGTCGCTCTCGTCGGGGGTCCGATCCGCCCCAGTTACTCGGGCCCATACAGGTCGCCGCCTCCGCCGGTTGTACTGCAAGCCCGCAGTCACCCGACACCCCTCAGTGCCCGTACCGGGCGGGTACAGCAGCGCGGCTATCGGATCTGCACGGCGGCGCCACCGCCAAAGGGATAATGCAGCTATGTGCTGCCAGGACACCGCCCAGACGCTCCGGAGGCTCCTGCCCACGACCGCTCCCTCAGCTCCGTCGTCGTGTAACTCGGCGCTCCCCGGGCACAAGTTACTGGGGATAGCCGCATTCAGTAGCGGTGCGCTTCCAGCTGAAGTGCAAACATTCTCAGCGCTGCAACATCGGATAAATGCAGGATATTCCGGGCTGTTGTCCCGGCCTCGGCGGAGCTCTCCTCTTACGCGGCCATTTTGAAAACGCCGGGTTACACGCCGGGTTACACGCCGGGTTAACTGTCGCATTTACATGCGAGAGAGATTGTTAGTAGTTGGTTTGGCAGCGATGACAAGGGCGATGGGTAGTGCAAGCTGCAGTGGCCTCCTGGTCAGAACCCTGGCACTTAATATTTTACAAATTAAGCACTGTTTTGGACATGGTGTGTAACGTTATGGTGACATAAGCATTACCCAAAAATATATAACATAAATCAAAAAGAACATAACCATTTGGATAAAAGTTAACAAAACGTTCTCTTAAATCCGAGTTGGGCGGATTTTTCGGCCTGCATTTCCCAGGATAGTACAAAGCGAAAAGAAATCATGGTTTCACATTTTACTTTTTAGCAAGATCCGCAGTGGACTTTCATTTCCTGTAAATGAAAGGCGCTCTTGCCCTCTAGTGGCATGTTAAGGGAAAGCAGCAATACTAAAACGTAACACCTCTGTTGCCGTGCGGGCCGCTCAAGAAAATCTATGTACAGAAGCATACACTGATTACATATTGCTAAAATCCATTTGAAAAAAAGAATAAAATTAAAGGAACCTAATCAAAATTGTTAATTGCATATTACCTTACACTCCAATATCTCTATCATGCACCTACAACGTATCGCACAGTAACGCTCTAGTCTAATGTGCTATATAGCAAAGCCTCATAATATCGCATTCACAATGACTCAATGAAAGCTCAAGCAACCTGCCTGGCTCTGGCTCAGCTTCGAGCACAAAAGGAGCCAAGCTTGCATGTGGCTTCTGCTAAAGATATAGTAGTGTTACATTTCATGTTAAAAATGTAAGAGATAGGCATATAGCAGCAGAATTGCACACTGTGAAACCAGAAAACATGGAAAAAATCCCGGATCCCCCGCTTGACCAAATAGTATGATCTTAGGCAAATATTTATTTCGCCGAGTCTCTTTTTTCTTCACTAGCACACATTATGAGCACCTGCAAGTTCAGGATGTGTGGCAGCCTCAGCTCTAGGATTCTTGCTCTGGGAAGGCCATAAACAAGGATGGGTGGATCACGAAGGTGAATGGGCAGTGGCACAAAGTATTGCAAAGATCTGATATTTTAAGTACTGACATTGTTTACTTCTGACATTTAAACACCATAACCACCAAACGACGAGGTATGTAATTCGCTTTCCTTGCTGCACTTTTGGCTTTGTGGAAGGGACACTTTGCGCACCCCTACCTGATACCATAATACAGACTTTACCATTATTTATCCTCCCTTTTCATGCATAAGTTCACTAAATAAAACATTAGATAAAAACTGAGTTATGGTTTTGACAAATGCGCAATACCAATGAAAATCAGCAGTTACGGTGACCAACGCACACACTACAGGCCATAACTCATGTTGCTTGTTATACTCAAAACCCATTCTCTACTGTGCCTGGGTCTCTCTCCAACTGTTTTGAAGCAATACAAGTTTTTTTTTCCGGAGTTATTCCTTTTTTGTGACATTCTAGCCTTTAGTAGCCTTCGCTGTAGTGGTTATACTTCCAGGAGAAACAGAGAGGGACCCCTTTTCACCAAAAGGAATAGAGTACTAATAACAAGTAAAAAAACAAGTCTTCATTTGGTTACCTTAATACTCCGCACCACTCTCACTCAAACACCAAACCATATAGTGCCCAATCTAATTCAGCACAAGGGAGTCTAGTTGCCAACTCAAACCAGTACACCAAAGATACGTCAATAGTAGAAATTATACGTCTTTTTATTAAAATAGTTAAAAACAGTGATAAAGATTAAAACAGAGTTAAAAAAAATCACAATATATTAAATCACATACATTTCATATTCCTATAATGAAGCACCAATATTATAGCAGCAAGTAGCAAGAAAGTTTGCTACCACATATAGAATCAACCAATCAAACAAACAACATTGAAGACAATGAGAGTAAGAAAAGACAATACACTTTGTCATAAAAAACACATTCGTGTATAAGAAACGTTAAGACTGGAACCCGATATGTTGAAAATCGTTGAATATCTATGGTTCCAGCCACCAACACGAATTGTGTACCAAGGCGTTTGAGTTGGCAACTAGACTCCCTTGTGCTGAATTAGATTGGGCACTATATGGCCTGGTGTTTGAATGAGAGTGGTGCGGAGTATTACGGTAACCAAAGGAAGACTTGTTTTTTTACTAGTTGTTATACTTCCAGCATTCACATCTCCCCCTTAATGAAAGAAATACCAACATGCTTGAGCTGCTAGTATTGATTTGTCTGGGAGTTTTGTAGCGTGTATTTGGTTTGCAATGTGTAAATGGTACTTAACATGTACCAAGTAATAAAAGAACCAGCAGCGGCTTCTCCGCTAAGGTGGAAAAGCGCCGCCCACTACTCTTTGAGCAGTGAAAAAAACTAAAAATAAAATGATAATAACACAATGTTATTATCATTTTATTTTTCCGGGGCAGTTTTACAGGGCGGGGCTGAGCTGTCTTCACAGCCAGCAGGGGGCAGAGTGGTTGGGGCACTTAAGTGCGCATGACGGTTTGGCCAGCCATCTTGGGCCTGCCAAACAGTCATGTGCACTCAGCATGTTCTCCACTGGGCTGTAATGCAGAGCCTGGGTGGAGAACATGCACAGGCTCCTACTCCCTGTCTAAGCGCAGAACCATGGCGCTCAGACCAATCACGACGCTGGTGACAGCAGCATTGTGATTGGCTTAGGAAAGGCCTGTGTGCTTCCTGCTTCTGGACTGAGAGGAAAAGAAGAGGATGGAGGAGAGGTGGTGGCTGGCAGCCAGGTAAGTGACATTTTATATTTTTTCTCCCCCCTCCCACCCATACTACTCTGTGGCAGCCGCCACTGAAAAGAAGTTTTATTCAGGAAAACAATACTGCAGTTCTGCCTACTGAACACACATGCTGAGACTAGACAACACTATACTGCACACTACAGAGCTCTGCTTAGCCACTCATTTAATTCAAAAGGAGGTAAGGGAAAAACGGGTGTGCATTATGAGCCTTAAAACACATATCTTGAAGACACTGAAATACATAAGGTAAGGTGCTTTTGAAAAAATACATAATAGTGCTATTATGTAAAATGCTTGCCTAATTCTGAAAGATCATCATTATTATGCGATATAAATTCTTATATCATTTAGTAATAACTGAGGTATTTGTATAGTGTCACGGTTAGGTCTGGGCGGTGAACTCCGCTCCGCTCACGGAGTTTGCAGAGTTTTCTGCACTCCGCGTTACACGGAGCTCGCGGAGTTCCGAAAAACTCTGCTTCGCGCAGTGGAGCGGAGTTTTTTTCCTCGCTCGCGTTCGTCAACGTCATGTTGGTGAGCGCGAGCGAGGAAAATCCACCTCCCGGTGAGATTTTTCCTCCTTCGTGATCGTTAACATCAAGTTGGCGATCACGAGTGTGGAAAATCAACCTCCCGGCGAGATTTCTCAACGCGGGCAGTCAGATTTCTCATTGCGAGTGGTCGTGTATGCTTGCGACCGCTCGCATTGAGAAACTGTCCGTTCGCGTTGAGAAAGCTGCCGCTCGAGTAAAAATCTACTCTAGCTGCAGAAAAGGAGGCAGCGCCCGCTTACGCTGTGCATGGTGCCGTTTGCGATGATTGCACAGTGCGGACAAGCATCTGGCACGGAAAATCATCGTGAACTGCATTTATCTATCGCACTCCGCCGCTCGCGGAGCTTCGTGTAGCGCGGCGGAGGTTTTTTTCACTTTGCGGAGTTTCTCGTAGCGGAACTCCGCGAACTCCGCCCAGGCTTAGTTACGGTGCCTTTTCTTTTTAAAAACACCTCAATCGATGTGTTTGTTATTTTTTGATTTTCTCCCTTATGTGTTGTAGGCGGCAGCACTCTATCAATTTCTGTTGCCTCTGAGTTTTATTTCAGTATTTTTCCTGTCTTGAAAATTCTCCCTTTATTCAATTTTGATTTTCATGTCATTCACCCTCATTTCTATCTAGCCCTTGAAATTGATTGTGTCCTGTACCTAATGTTACATTTCTTTGTGTCTTATTTACTAACTTCCTGCCTACAATAGGGTCATCATTTCCCTCAAGCCATTAAGTGTTATGTGTTCAGTCGTGGAACTTCATGTGATAGCCTCATGCATTCTGATCGTTGTAGTCTTGTTTTGCTTCTATTGAACAGATCCGACTAACACACATGAAACAACGATTTCCAGGTGAAAAGTTCAGGACTGGAGACAGTGTCCTCAAGAAACTGGAGTGAGGTGGTCACCATTACCTACAAGTTCAAGCATGGAAGAGCTATTGGCTGTAAAGCGAAGACAGATTGAAGGGTTGTTTAAAACCCCTTTTCCATATTATTATCTGTGGTTACATTAGACTGTGTAATATGATCAAAGTTGGACCTTTAGAAAATGATGTGGGCATATTTTCAAATCGATATATGGTCCCCTCGCCAACACTCAGTTTCATTGATGTGATGCATTCTATTTATTTTATTTAAATTTATAGGATTATGTCCAATCCTGCAACCACACGGGTGTCCAACATGGGTCTAAGAGGGTCAAATCCAAATCTGCATTTCATGACAGCAACTTAAGGTAAATTTACACACAATTAATTAAAAAGCAAAACATTTAGACTATCAGTGGTTAGCCTGAAAATCTAGGCTGGATTTAACCCAACATATGTACCAGGTAATGTGGATCATTTTCTCTGTTTTGCAGTCTTTCTTTACCTCTATAGCCATCTCCCATTACACTGACTTCCTCTATGTTACAACCTTTAATCTCTGCCATTGGTTCTCTTTCATAATATCACATCTTGGCTGTCCCTATACTCCTGTCAACTAGTAACTTCCTCCAGAGCCCTTCTAGTCTAATATTCTTTCAGTTTAGGGGCATAGTTCCCATTGGTGCAGAAGGTGCAGTGGCACCAGAGTCAACTGAATCCTGATTATTGCTGTATTTTAGAATTCAAACAGGAACAAGGTGGGATATTTCTTCCTTGCACTAGGGCCTATGACTGGCTATGCTACTGCCTCAGTTCACTCTTCTGGTGCACGCCACGTGTAATTGATCATAGGAGATGATCCCTGTTATTTAGTTAAGTAGTATTAAAAAATGTTTCTGTTCTGTTTCTCTTCTGCCACACAGTAGATATTTACATGTGGATTGTTTCTTGTGGAAAATAATTTTTAATACTCACTGACCCTAGTAATAGTACAAACC
This sequence comes from Calotriton arnoldi, assembly GCA_963921515.1. NCBI lineage: Eukaryota > Metazoa > Chordata > Amphibia > Caudata > Salamandridae > Calotriton > Calotriton arnoldi. The sequence goes on along the minus strand of CAWUFW010015114.1, from coordinate 169,903 downwards.
CACGCCTTACTTTTATCACCTCTGAAATCTTCATTGATAAACATCATTGATAAAATTGCTGAAAGTCGGCTCCATTAGTATGGTTTGTTTTACATAGAAAACCCTGCGCAATAGTTGTGTGACATGCGTTTACACAGATATTAAATGTCCTAGGTAAAAACAAAAACTCAAGAAAGAAAGAAGTGCTCACACTAGAAATCCAGATATTCAAGAAATAGAAATTGTTTAGACAATCCCTCCCTACTGAAGCTCCAATAATTTGGAACTCTATTCCCTAGGCACTCAGAACAACAACTCTTACACTGCTTTTTAAAGAAGAATGAGGTAAATTATCCTAACAGTCGCTTCAAATCATCGATTCTATTGAATCCAGAAACTTACTCACTCTAACTTTCAACAAGAGAATTTCTACCAGAAGTTAAGGTAAAATACAGTTTCCGCTGGAACTGTCATGGAGATACTTTCTGGTGCAGCTATGGACTTCCAGTATATTTGCCAGCACCGGAGTGATCCACCAAAATATTGGAAACTTGGACAGAACGTGGCTACTCTCATAAGGTTATCCACTGCCATTCCTACATTTACCGTTAGTGGACTGTATCTTAACACTCTCATCAAATCCTCACTTTCAACCAAATTGCAAACCCACAGCTACTCATCGACCACAATCATAATGATAGCTTTTTATATAGTCTACATAAGAAATGCTGAGATAAGCAATATTTTTTGCAAGCACAACTCTCTTTCAAGCCATGTTTAAGCATAGACACTAGTTCATTGCATCTTCACCAGAGTGCACAGCTGAACATCATGATCAACCCCAAAGTAGTTCCTACAGAGATACCCTGATAAAGAAAAAAATGCCACCCTACTAACCATTCATAACAAACTGAGTAAGTACTTAACCACCCAGAAGACATTTTCAGGCCTCATTTGGGGTTGAAAAGCACTACACAAATGCTGCAGTATATACTAAAGAAAACTATTGCCAACATTTGCTCCAGGTTTATGCTTGCCATAAATTCAAGTATGTTCAGTTTCAGAGTAGGATTTCTCATGTATTTCGCAGTTCTAAACCCAATGAAACACTCTCATCAGATTGAGAATGATATTAAGGGCCTGATTATGATCTTGGCAGATAGGATACTCCATCACAAAGGATATAAGGGGACTTCGAATACGGCGTATGGGGTATCCGTCACGTTTGTGACAGAGTCTCCCATCCACCAAGATTGTAATCTGGGCCGGAGTCTTGAAAAGGACAGGGTTGACGTGAACGCCATTGTACTGTAAATAATAAAGTAAGCCTACTTGGTGATCTTATAAAGGTGCAGTCTTCTGCCTCTTTCATCAATACGATCACCACAGTCCTCTTTAAGTTACATGTAATTGCAACTAGTGGCTCTGTTTTCAACTAGTAAGTTTATAACAGGGTGTTAACACAGCTAGATAATGAAAAAGAGTAAATGAAATAAACATCCAGTAGAGGGCTGGGCTGATTTCGTCTTACGTAAATTAAAAAAATATATATTTAGATGAGAGCCTGTCACGTTGTTAGATTGATGGGATATGCCTTATAAAAAATTACAACAGGAGGTGGTATTTAAAGAAGCAAGAATCACCACTCAGCTTTTCAAAAGTCAGGTCCTCATGGGATCTTACCTGCCTGTAGGTGCAAATGATGATCTCCCGCAGGTGGTAGTGCATTGGAGTCATGGTTTCGCTCACGGTGTCGAGGGCCATGTCTACTTCCTTCTTCATTCTGTGGCCATCTGGCAAGAGCTGGACTATCCTCATCACAACCTGGAAACAGGGCAGGAAAGATGATGAGCTGTATTCCCGAAAATGTAATTCAGAAATTGCTTTGGCTATTTTTAATTATCACGTGCATAACATTTTGTAATTACAGCATGAAATTTAGCTTGCATGGTGCCTAAGTACTTTATCTGTGGGCTAGAACTTCTCAATCCAGGCGCCCCACTCCTGACATACAATGAGCAGACAGTCAGGAAAACCACAAACAATACCACAAGATGCTGAAACCTTACATTTTTCAGTTACCATTAATATCTCGAGTCCAAGGGTGGGAGCCATTACTCAGCCCACCCACAGTTCATGAACAGCTAGTGCCTTGAAGCATTCCTTAGAATAAAAGGCACAATGAATAATTGAAATTACGTTTCACATTGCTTTTTGTACCACAGTATGACAAATCCAATAGCTGACAAAATAGAAATGCTCCTTGATCTCGTAATCAGTTAAAGGATCTGATTAGACAAGATAAGACCTCCATAGGTCACCAAGTCTTAATGGAAAACCAAATCAGGCTCCTTAATTGCCAACAACTGCAGATCACTCACCTAGTGTGCAGTCATACCAGCAATAAAGAAGGCTTTTACACATTACAAATTTCACTGAAAGCCGGTTAACAGCTTTGGAGTACCAGCGCCAAAGGAGGAACATATGCATGTCGAAATGGACAAGGTCTCCTGGGAAGTGTGAAATTTATGCAATCAACTTTACCTAGCCATGGCCATTATATACTTTGACTATTATCTTGAACATCCATAAGAGTCTTACTATTCTAATTATGAAAGTACAAAAACAGATAACTGGCAGACTCAAGGTAAAATGAAGCCATGTTGCTGGAATGGTCAGTTATGTCCAATCTTTTAAGAACCAGTCTTTGAAGAAAAGTGCTGTATAGTTTTGGACTTAGGGGATTTATGCATTTCCAGCATCTTACATTATCTGCTTCTTATCAAGTAAAGTCCACCTTCGATGTTTACTTTTTATTAGAGATATGGTGGTTGATGGAGTTTACTGTTGTGTAAGTGACGCAGAGTACTTTAAGGAAATTCTGGACTGTGGGGACAGCCAATGTATACAACCCAGAAAGGCTCGACATGATTGCAAATCCTCACTGAATACTTGCTTCCAGAAAGAAAGAGACCTAGCTCAAAATAGACTTGCCTATTTTCCATGCTTTTGGAAAGTATTTTAAGGAGGATCTCATGGTCGACTATAAAAAAGCCGATTGGGAAGACAGGCACCATAGCTGGCCTGAGAAAAAATGTCTCCATTGATTACATACTTTATTTATGTAAAATGCAACATTCCTCACACTTAGATATCATTTAAGACATCCACACAGTAGTGCTTAGTAAACATGTGTGAGTCGAAAGTGTAACTGATTTACTAATGTCAATTATGGGGATATTTCCAATGCAAGTCATAGTGGCCCTTTTGCCCTATGTAGAATGCGGCCTGTGCAGGTCAGGCAAACTTCTTTTAGCCCTAATGTAGCAGGTTTGGATACATTTGACAATCCACCTGGCTTTGCCCGCCTTTTGTAGAGCATGCACTTTTCAAGGTTTGGCAAAAGCAACAAAAATTTGCTGTGTTTTGCAAATGGGTTTGGTCCTATTAATTTAGTACATAAGAGCACGCCTGATGTCAAGGGCCCTCACTGCTACTGAATCTGGCTGAGAGGAAAAAAATGGTGAGCTCAATGGTCTGGTTGAGGTGAAAGGAGGATACAACCTTGGGAAGGAACTTAGGGTAGTTCTAAGGACAAGCTTGTCATTATGAACTTGGAAGAAAGGTTCTGCTCAAGTGAGGCCCTGCAGCTCGCTAACATATCAAATTCAAATTCAAAAAGCTTTATTCGGTGTAAATAAAACAAACACCATAAAAGCATGCTAATACACAATAAAAGGAAAACATTCACAAAGTACATCATACTCAATATTCAAAGTTAAAAATCAATTTTACACATTAAACTTTTCATAGGGATAAAATCAATATAAAAATTAATAGGATATCAATGCATGAAAAGCTCTTAATACATTAGTACAGGCTGCCACAATATATGCAATAAAATGCTAATACTTATAAATCAGTATAAAATTAATAAAGTGCTAGTGCATGGAAGAATCTTAGTACAAAAGTACAAGCTGCCACAATGTATGCAATAAAGTGCTAATGCCTATAAATGACTATATAAAAGCGTACACAAATAAAATATGATTATTAGTCTTGTTCTTCATATAATAGTGCATCCAAATGTGTAAGTTCTTTTCTCTTCCTAATTGAGAGTTGTATGAATCGTATAACAGAACTTATTATTTTTGCATTATCCAGACTGCAAACAAAATGAAACGCATTTTTATAATTATAAAGTGTATTTCTTAAAAAAGGGGTTTTAAAATTGATTTCCGGATACCCATATAAAAAGGACAAAAAGTATAAAATGCATAGTTGATTGTAAAGTTTTACCATCACATGGGGAAGGTGGTAATATAGGACACCATTTTTCAGTACTTGGAAAGGCAATTAAATGGTGTAGGGTACCCAGCCTCAGCCTAGTCAAATAGAATCTATGCTGGGTATTCCTTACCAATGTCAAATATGGCTGGATGCCCCTTATAAGCGGGCCTTCACAATAACTAACTATAGTCTTTTTTTGCTGACAGCACTTTCCCGTTCCTGCTCCATTACAGTTAAATATCTTAATTTCAAATCATTTTTAGTATGGTCCTGTATTGTAGTGGGATTGTTTTTGTCAATACCGACTTTACATTTCATTAAAAGTTTAAAAATGTACTCCAGCCATGGTATTTTCGAACTATGGCCAAGGGCTAGGCAATCCATTATTAAATCTTTTGTGAACTTAGTTTCTTCCTTTGCCCATAGCCCTTGCCAAAGTATAAGGCCTGCCATGTTTATTGTGTCACTTAGGTATGGTAGAAATAACTCTTTATGTACAATAGCATTCGCAGTAGCACTAGGAACCGCCAACAGTCTTTTTAAAAACGTATTCTCCTTAATTTGTAGTGCAGCCGTATTTGATCTCCCCCATATTGCTGCACCATAACAAACCCCTGAGACACACTTGCTCCTATACAATGATAACATTTCCCGTATGGGTTTGTTTCCTAGTTTTGCTGCGAATCTAAAAATACCCTCTGTAGTTCTTAAAAATTTCATTTTGCATGATTCAATATGCTTATCCCAAGAACCATTTTTGCAGAATAACAACCCTAAGTACGAAAAGGTGGATACTCTGTTAATAAGAACCCCACCCACATGATGTTGTCTATGCTTTGGCCTTTTGCCCCCACATGTCATTACAAATGTTTTCTTTAAATTTAACTGCAAATCAATGTCCGACATGTATAGGGCAAAGTTTTCTATCAGAATTTGCAGGCCATTTGCGGTCCTAGACATTAAGACAGCATCATCTGCATATAGTAAAACAGGTGTGGGGCGTTTTCCTACTTTCGGGGCATCTGCAGCTAATTTTTGTAAAAATGAATCCACGTTATTTATGTATAATGAAAATAAAAGCGGAGCTAGAACACATCCTTGTCTAATACTCCGCTTTACCATAAAATCAGGTGTACATTCCCCCATCTGCCCATATCGTACCCTAGTAATTAAAAAGGCATACATTTGTGATAAAAATGAGATTATTTCAATGGGGGCCCCTAGCCCCTTCAATATTTGCCAGAGTTTTTGATGATTAACTAAATCGAAGGCTCTAGTAAGGTCTACAAAACATAGGTGGAGTACCCCCTCCCTAGCCTGTGTATACTTCCCTATTAACAGTTCTAAATTTAAGCACTGCTCTACCGTCCCAATACCCCTTCTGAAACCATACTGGGCTTCTGTCAAGATTTTACTTTCACTAGCCCAGTCTTCTAGCCTTTCTAGCATAATTCGACCCATCAGCTTCGATGAGGTATCAAGAAGGGATATTGGGCGGTAGCAGTTTGCCTTCCCTCCATCCCCCTTTTTAAAAATGGGAACGATAATACTTTCCACCCAAGTGGAGGGTAATACACCTCCCAAGACAGCATTAAAAACGTTCAATAAAATTGGTATCCAAAAATCCATGTTACACTTAAAAACATCTATAGGCACCCCTTCTGGTCCAGCAGCTTTTCCATTTGCACTTTTTTCAAGGGCTAGTTTGATTTCTTCTGTAGTTATTGGTAGTACCTTGACTGGTTTTATTATTATAAACTTTTCTCTTTTACAATCAATTAATTTTAAACCTTCAGGGTTAAAAATCTTCTCAAAATGTAACACCCAGTCTTCTGGTGGAACCACAGTATTAATCCTTGCTTCATTATTTTCTTTGAAATATGGATGATTAATTGTCTTCCAAAAAAGAGCAGAGTCTTTCATCTCTGCTGCCTGGTTTAGTTTCTCCCAGGCGCCCTCACGGATCTCCCTTTTTCTATTTTCCAAGGTCTTTTTTTAGTCTTTCCTTGCGGTACTAATCATATCAGGGTCTCTGCGTTTTTGTTTAAGAGCCAATTTCAATTCCCCATTCAACCTCGTGCACTCATGGCTAAACCATCTTGGATTAAGATTTTCTTCTTCTTTTAGCTATTAAGTTACCAGCAATTTCTTTGGCAATATTAGTAAAGGCAGTTATGGTAGCTGTTTCACTCGAAAAGCTATCCAAGCAAATTTCTAAATCTTTTTGTGTTTTCTCTCTAATATTTTCCATAAATATAACTGGGTTAATACCCGTCCATTTTATGGAAACACCATTGTTTCCTTGGATATCAATATCAGCATCTGCTCTCTTTCCTCGTAATTTTGTAGGCAGGTTTATTTTCAGTATCACACTTAAGGGGTGATGATCGCTAAACAGACAAATATTAATCAAGACTTTTTCAACCAAATTACTACCATTTGCTGATATTATAAAATGATCTATATTTGACGAGGACCTTGCTCCTACAAAAGTGTGCATTTTTATTTCACCTTCTGATGTATTGGGTTCCAAAACAATTAAATCGTATTTATGCAACACCTTATTAATGGCTTCCCCATACATATCATGCGAGAAATGTGCAATCTTGTCACCATAGTCATCACAATATCCACAAGGTTCACCTACTTCATAATCACATCTGACACAATTGAAATCCCCCGCCCAAACTAAAACATATTCCCCTATCACTCCCTTTAAGAAGAGATCCAGGTCCTTTTCTAATAAGCTAATTACCTTACTCTTTGTATTATCAAACAAATTGTTATAAAAGTTTATAACAACAATGGCTTGATTTCCATTAGAATGGAGGTATACAAACTGATAATATTGTGATGTAGTAAAAGTTTTCCTTAAAATCAATGTTGAAGTAACAGCAATTAATGTGGCAAGACCACCCTTCGCCCTTCCCATCCTGGATGGAGCGGCATTAGTACAGATTGTCTGATGGCCATTTATATTGAAAGGTTCAGTACTCCAGGTTTCCTGTAACAGTACCACTCCAAAACCATCCAACATTTGTAACCAATTTGTATCGCATATTTTATTTTTAATTCCTGCAATGTTCCACGTCATAATTTTCAGGAACTCACTGTGATACAAACTAGATTCATCTTTCTTTAAGTTACTAATGGGAGTACTATTACTATGGTCATCTGCAGGAATGTCTAGGATCTCTATATACGATGTTCCTATGCAATTTTCCATGGGGGTATTTGAGATATGAAGATTGGTATCTCCCATGGTGCTTAAAAAAGGTTCTTCCGGACCGATTTCTCTGGTATAATCGATATTACCAACATCTGACAGACCATAGACATTTACTTGATCCTTTCTTCCATATGGTTGATCGGCAGCTGTATGTCAATCTATTTCACTACAACTCCGCAGTGGCACATATCTATTGTACAGTGGCATGTGCAAAGATGAATTAAATCTAGCATTTGCATTGGAACTATCATGATTTGGTCTGTAGAAGAAGCCTAGTGGGACGGCCGTTATAATATTGGTAGCATCCAAACAATCACCTTTTCCACAATGCATAAGGTTTTTCAATATATCGCCCACTAGTTTTTTTACTTCGGAAGTTCACCACTATACAGTCTCCCTGACATGATTTCCGGGATGTACCCAACCAGTTAGTTCTCCTCAACATAATTATATCCTGGTACAAAGTATGTGCCCCAACATTAGCGTTTAAGCAAAACCAATGGACCACTTGATTCTTCATGGTATCGTATGTTTCCTTCTGGTTTCTCAATTGTTTGGGCACATTATTTAAAACTATAACATACGGTGTTGCCTCACGAGGAAGATTTAGTATCCCCCTGAAGTTATTAACAGGGTATGTATAGCTATTCTCCATGTGTATTGACGTATCTTTGTTACGTTGACTTGTGACTATTATAGGTAGATTAGTAGCTTTTGAAGTGGCTGTTAAGAGCGACTCCGTCTCTGTATGTGCTCCAGGGCTAGTTCTATTAGCCGGAATTGGGTTTCCTTTTACAGTTCCCATTTGATTTTGTCCTGTCTTAGAAATATTAGGTGTTTTGCCTGTATTTTTTATTGATAGAATTTCAGTAACCAAGTCCGTTAGATGTACCACATCCTTCTGAATCTGTTTGATCTCCTGCGTTAAGCGTCTTTCAATACAGTCCATTTTACCATGTAGTTTTTTACATAAAATTTCCAAATCTGGGGATTTCTGTTTTATTGGGTCATGTTCCTTACTAATCTGCCCAGGAGTACATCCTCCCTTTTTACGCTTGGCTGTTAATTTAGCCTTAGATGTAATCTTTTGTTTTTCCACAGGGCTATCTACAGGTTGGCCTGGTTGTTTCATCTTTTTTGCTGATGGAGATATCAGAGACATATCATCTGTTAATTCGGAGATTTCCAGGGATAAGTTTTGAACACAAGAATTAGGAGCTTTATGGATATCCAGACTTATATGAGCGTTTGCTTCACATATATCTTGCTCCGTGACCCTATCTCTCGCAATATTTTCAGATATTAAGTGCTCTGTTTCTCCCTCTGGTATTGATTCCTTTAAGGCCGCATCAAGGGCTTTCTTTGTTGCTGCCAGTTGTTCCTCCACATGTATAATTTCATCATTTATGAGGCCCACTGCATTTGTTAAATATTTCGTTATTGGGGCATTCTTTATAGTCTTCGTAGACTTCTTCCCCCCTTCTTGCGGTAACTTCCTTTTACCCATATTGGCAGTCTATTCAATATAGGGTACCTATACCAGTGTAGATGAACTCTTACCGTTACCTTATGTATCTCCGCCAGATGACAACGAAAAGGGGGGGTGGCCCTGCCCTGCCACGTCCTGTCGCGGACGGGCGGAGACGGGCCCGCCCTTGGCCCGGGCTTCGCCCGCGCGCGTCCCGCGCTGCGGGAGGCCTGTCCGGTCCTTTACACGCCTCCAGGCGCGGGAAGAGACGTCAGGGCAGTCGGCGCTGCAGGGGCTGCTGGGGATTGTGGTTTGCCGTTCCCCTCACGGCGACACAGACCAGGAATGCCTGAAGCCATTCCCCTCACGGCAGGTAAATGAAGATATGGCCGTTCCCCTCACGGCAGAGTAGCAGAGTGGCCAAGACAAACTCACGCTGATACAGCGTCCCGCGCTGCGGGAGGCCTGTCCGGTCCTTTACACGCCTCCAGGCGCGGGAAGCGACATCAGGGCAGTCGACGCTGCAGGGGCTGCTGGGGATTGTGGTTTGCCGTTCCCCTCACGGCGACACAGACCAGGAATGCCTGAAGCCGTTCCCCTCACGGCAGGTAAATGAAGATATGGCCGTTCCCCTCACGGCAGAGTAGCAGAGTGGCCAAGACAAACTCGCGCTGATACAGATCATAAATGTGACAAGAATAGTGACCTTCCAGGAGAGAAATTGTAAAGGGCATGAATGTAGAGGTTCAATAGGATGAACTATGGAGTCAGTAGATGACCTATGCGTCAGGTAAGGGCAACAATAATGATCCAGACTGTGACAGTGGGTAACCTGGGTTTTAGAACCGGTTTGAGTCTTTCCATGAAACCTTTAATGACAGGAATCTTGAATAAAAAAAGAATGTTCCCTGTTCTGCATGTAAGCGGCCAGGTGAGGCAAATGGAGATGTAAGCTAGACCTATTTTTTGCATTCGGAGAAGGGAGCAGATATCTTGAACTGCAGGTTTAAATGGGTCCAGGTGATTGGAAATGCAGTAATGGGCAAACATTTTACATTTGGCCGTGTAACATGCTCGGCACAGTGGGTCTGCATGCTTCTTTGAGGGCATACATGTACTCTTGAGGGAGAATGAGATAGCCAAATATTCTAGAACTTCAGGCACCAAACTGCTAGATTGAGCTGCCTGAAGCAGGTGTGCCTGATTGTGCATTGCTTCTGAGAGAAACAGTCCAGGCTGTTGGGAAGCTTCTTCTGTCAGACAACTGACATCTCAATGAGGTTTGAGAACCAAGATTGTCTGTCCCACATGGGAGCCACCAGTATGAGAGTAAGAGATGTTTGCTGAAGCTTCTGGACCACCTACATAAGGAGTAGGAGAAGAGTAAAAGCGTAGGCAAAGATCTCTGACCAATTCATCCATAGAGCACTGCCCATGGACTGTGGGGGCCTGGAGGCAAAGCTTTGGCATTTTACATTCAGGTCGGTGGCAAAGAGTTCGACCCTGGAGAACCCCCCAATTGCAGAAGTAAAGGAGCAGGACTTGTGGGTGGCCTTCCCACTGGTGGACTTGTTGCTGCATTCTGCTAAGCAGGTCTGCAAAATCATGGTCCACTCTCAGAAGGTACTCCACCAGTAGGTGTATCTGATGGTGAAGGTCTGGATGCCAAGCTCATAGCTCCAGTGCTAACAATTGTGGCTAGTGTGTGCCACCATGCTTTTGAAGATAATACATGGCAGTCATGGTGTCTATCTTTATAAGGACTGCTTTGTGCTGAATTTCCTGAAAAAAGGCCTTGAGAGCTAACTGGATGGCCAGGAGCTCAAAGTAGATGATGTGGAGACACCTTTTTTGAGAGGACCACATGTCCTGAACTGTTAGTTATTGAAGATGTGCCCCCGAACGTGACAGTGAGGCATCTATGGTGGCAGTCACCTATAGACCATGGTCTGTGAAGGGCGTGCCCTGCAAAAGAGTGCTGCTGTTTCACGATTGCAGAGAGCGATGGGTGCAGGCCCATAACAACACTAGGCTCTCCAAGTGTTCCTCTGCCTGTGACCATTGTACTGACTGTTGGAGAATACACATGCGCAGCCTAGAATGGGGGACTATGGCTATGCATGAGGCCATTATCCCAAGAACGCACATAGCTGTTCTTACTCTGAGATGATGATTTGGCTGAAAAAGGCAGTAGCTTCTGGAATGCCTGCACCCTTGCTGGGCCGCATCTAGGGCACAGCAGATAGTGGCATTAGACATGGTCTTTCCCTCTGTCATCAGCTCTTGTCCATGCTGCCTATACGCCTCAGGGAAGTGTTTAAGGAGTTCCCCCATCTCATCCCAATGCACCCTGTTGTATAGGGAGAGCCAGCCAATTGAGTTGACAATCTTCCAATCAATACGTGGCTGATTGTACACCCACCTTTTTGCCTGCTGTACCCACTTTTTACTCTCTTTGTCAGGAGGTGGAGCATCTCCTGTAGCCTGGCATTTACATGTTTGTGTGTTATATGGACGACGAGCGACTCCAGAAGTACGTGGTTACAGATGTGGGGAGTATCATTGGATGAGGGTTTATATTCTTTTATTGGCCCTAGGCATAATAACCCTTGATTTGATTGGTTCTTTGAAAGTTTCAGCAGTGGTCTTGAGCATCCCTTTAAGCATAGGGAAAAACTGAAGGATGCGCTTGATCTTGGATACCATTTCAACAGGAAGTCATTGTCTTCCTGGACAACATGAATATCAGATTTATAATATGTGGCTGCCATGTGTATGCTCTTGTGGTTTATAGTAGCATCATCAGGGGAGGAACATTAGGCTGGATATGGATCGGGGTCTGTATCACTTGAGGGACTCAACATTCACCACTCAAATTACTTTCATATTTCACTATACTAATTCACCACTAACACTGTATGGGTTCCAGAGTAGTGCGCTACTCGCCGAAAAAAGCATTTCAAACCCCCATCAGGGGTAGCAAGCGCTATATAAATGCAAACTTTTTCCCTTCTCTATCCCTCCATTATCCTTCTCAATCCAAATAACTGACTAACATATCCACCACTTAAATTACTTTCATATTTACACTATACTGATTCTCGACTAATCCTTTCTGGGTTCCGAAGTAGCGTGCTACTCCCCGAAAAAGCACTTCAACACCGCATCAAGGGTAGCAAGCGCTTCATAAATGCAAACCATTTTCCCTCTTCTATCCCTCCATTATCATTCTCAATCCAAATAACTAATATATCCACCACTCAAATTACTTTCATATTTTCACTATACTAATTCACCACCAATCCTTTATGGGTTCCGGAGTAGCGTGCAACTCACCAAAAAAGCGCTTCAACGCCTCGTTAGCGGTAGTAAGCGCTAAATAAATGCAATTACAATACAACATTATAGCCGTCCCATGGGTCATCCCTGGGATCGGGGTCATAGGGGGCATCACCCAAATTCAGTTGGCTGTGACCTCTGCAAGAAGAGTGTGGTGATCCCTCTAGTGAATCTGAAGGCGGTGGGGAATGAGGTGGAGGTGGTGGGAGGAAATGGTGAAGAAGGAAAAGGAGGAAAGGGTCGAGCAGGGTGGGGGCTAGTGCTCCCATCCTTATGTCTCTTATGCTTTGAAGATGTATCAAAAGCGATTTGCTCCTCAAAAGTCAGTTTCCTCTTCCTTGGAAGAGTCTCCTGAGGCTTCAGTGACAGCTTTGTGAAGATACTGCCTATTGACAAGTGAATAAACAGATGTTTCTGGCGAGCATCTAACTCCTGCTGCAGGCATTGGAAAATAGGTTGTTGTGAAACTTCGGAGCTGGCCATTGATGGAGTTGTCAGCTTCAAATGAGCATCAAGGGTGCCTTCAAGGGAAAGGCAGTTTTAGGCATGGAGGTGTCTTCTGGGCAGGTTTCAGCTTTGGTGTAGGTGTTGGCTTCAATAGGGCCCAAGGCTTTTAGCATGCTCTTTGTGGCTAGAGAGGGGAGCGGTGTCAGCTCAGAAGGTTTCAGTCATGCCTACCATGGCCCAAAGGCCATGATGGCCCGGCAGTTTTTTGTTGAGACTCTGGGTTCAATCCGAACCCCACTGTGGCAGTACTCTGCCAGTCCACATGGTCGCTGTGCAGCTATGGGTTGCGTGTGGGTGCCAACCATACTCATGGATGAAGCCTACCGTGACTGTGCAGCTTCGGTGTCTTGCTGCTGTTCTCCCGTAGATATGGAGCGTGTGCTCATCTCTGAACTGGAGTGGACCAGTTGGGCCCCTCAGGGACTGGCTTCTTCCTCTGCTTCAACGACATGCTCTTGTAAGATGTGGGGTGTGTTTTTAGATTCATGCCTCTGCATCCTTCGATGTGTTCACTTATGCCCTTGGCAGTACTGAAGAGTCTTCTTCAATTGAAAGGTGAGGCAGGCCTGGCACGTGGTGTCATCATCTCAGGGGAGAGGCAGTAATTGTAGATTTCATGGTGGTCGGTCCAGGAAAACTTGGATTGGCACTGCGGGCAGTATGGAAACGGCATCCTCTCCATCACTGACCTGGCATTCTTGTAGATGTGGTTCCAGAATCGGTCAGAGACACATTCATTAGGGGGTAGAGTCCGTGGAGGTGAGGTGCTGAGAGGAGCCATGTTTTTCAATGTTCGTCAAGCAGAGAAGAAAAAAGAAAGGAGATCGAGGATCTGTGAGTTCTTCTGTGGTACATCTGTTAAGTGGTGGTATCAGAAACCTCTACCGGAGCCATGGAAGGGGTTAAATTACTGGTGGATCTGTCTATATTCTCTTGGACTCATGATTCGGTGGGGTTGTAGGGAATGTGATTGGATGTACCTTACTGGTGGACGCCTGCACCACCAAGCCCTCTGCCTTGGGATGTTGTGTAAGAAAAATCAAAAGTCGGCTGGTGCTAGTCGATGGTAGCAAGAAACCTTCATATTAACTGGTGGCCACAAACGTGGTTTCATCCACGAGCCTAAAAGGGTGCCCATAAGGGCTTCATTAAAGGTAATAGAGGTTCAGTAGGTGCTTGATCAGGATGAAGTACCTCTGTCAGAACATTAATATTCACCTCCATTGAGTTGTAGATGTAGTACTTCTGCCACCTTACGCATAAAAACATTGAGGGAGGAATGTTCTTCGCTGGAAGGGACCGGTGGAGAAACGAGACTGGTATCTTGAGTGTTCAGGCCACTGGCATCCTGTAGTTCCTCTAACCAGTTTTCCTCATCATTCACATGGTGAGTGCAAGGTATCAGAAAACAGGTAGTTTGCCGGCTGGATGCTGTTTTGTGGGAGAAGAGTGTCTCCTAAGTCGAGGTCGGGGTGGATTATGCTCAGACTTGGAAAGCACAGTGGGCTACAAACCCTCCTCCGGCATCAACACCAACACTGATGTGAAGGGTACTAGTGCAGTGGGTGGCGTCCGGACCGAAGTCAGTGATGAACCTGAAACGAGAACAGGGTAGCACAGATGGTAGACTGCTGGCAGGAGTCTATATGGAGGACTCTGTGGATCCTTGGGACTGGAAGACATGCTCCAGGGAACTAGTAAAGTACTGGTAAAGTGATGAAAATGTGCAGCATGGCCTCCCTAAAGTCCACCATATGATGCACCATCACCGATGGACCTGTAAATTCAAGTGCATCTGGACTAGACTTCATATCGGCTGCAATGGAGAACGGGAGTGAGACCGGGTGGCATGCTGATGCCCTTGTCCCCTCTCTGGATTTCGAGAGTGGCAGGAAGGGGCTTATTACTACTTCAACTTCTTGTGCTTCTTTTTGGACTTACCTAAAGACTTCTACCATAACAAATATCTGCTGTGGGAAAAAGGCCTTGCTTTTGACTTCAACCAGTCATGGCATGGAGTCTTTTGATATTTGGCAACATACAGCTTTGCCTTTTGGTCTCGTATGTCCTCCAAATTCATCTGGGTGCAGTCATCGGAGGCCCTAGAATCCTGCTCTGACCCCAGACACCATAGGCATACTTTGTGAGGGTCTGTCACAGACATCTATTTGCGTCAATCCCTATATGGCTTGAACCCTGTTGTTTTAGGATATGACACTTTCCCTTGTACAGTGGAGGATTTTTTGAAAAAGGGGTGTTGAAAGGACCAAGGAGTAGCTCCAGATTGGTGTCTAAAGCCATGGAAATAAAGTTACTGATGTCAACACGCATGGGAAGTGCCTATATCTGGCTCCGTTCGTCACTTCCAGAGTGAAACGATGTTGGCACTGAGCCACACGACATCACCTACCAGCAGGAGTACTGCTCTAAAAGTTTTCAGAACCAGACTGACACCTGGGGAAGAGTCACAAGGTGAAAAATCTGCAGTTAGAATTATCCATCAGAAATAACGTAGCAAATGAATAGTGTTGTGTACTCTTCCACCTAGCCACTCACTTCTCGACCCAGTGACATCTGGGCTCCTCTGAGAGGATATTTACTAGAAAGAAGTTCTGCTGATTAAATACACTGTAGAGTTGTGCAGGATTTATGAATTTATCTGCAGTTCAAAGATGAACATTGTGACCTTTTATTGGAGTCAACAATTCATCATGGTTTTTCTGAATGGTCTGAATTAAATATGTCGGAGTGTGATAATATTAATGCAAGATTGCACAGCATACGTACACTGAACTGTGC
This sequence comes from Calotriton arnoldi, assembly GCA_963921515.1. Taxonomy (NCBI): domain Eukaryota; kingdom Metazoa; phylum Chordata; class Amphibia; order Caudata; family Salamandridae; genus Calotriton; species Calotriton arnoldi. Next base: position 154,292 of record CAWUFW010015114.1, on the reverse strand, counting down.
AACGTTTTTACTATGGAATTGATCAACTTGTCTCTGTTCTCTATTTTTATATTCTTTATGCAAGTGTCTTCATTCTGAGTTTACTGTAACTATTTTGTTGTAAAATCATATATAAAGGAAGAAAAAAAGAAAAATTGCTAACCAATATGCCATTCAGCTACACTACCATTAGGACTCAACCTTACTTGTTTGCATCTTCTCAGTGAGAGAGCAGGTGCCTTGCTCCTCACAACCGTTACCTGCAATGGCACAGTTATTTGCGGTCATCTTTACAGATCTTAAATGAATAGCGGTGAATAATTTGTAACTAATTTCAAAATGCAGGTCATTTGAAACAATTTGTGCGGACCATTTAGTTCTAAAATATCAACTGTTGGTATATTTTACAATTAATTTGATAATATTTAATCTGAAAAGAAAATCAAAATATCTTTTTCTGCCACCTCAAACCAACCATAACTTTGACATTGTCTTTCTGTCACAACAACTAGTCAGATTTACATACTCTAACTTTAATCATATCCATACACAGAACCGAAAAGCCCCGAAATAATGATCCGGAGTTAGGGAGGGGGTGAGTAGTGAAAGTAAAGGATTCCTCCTCCCTTCTACAGTTACCTTGACAAAAAAGATATCCTATGCATGTAGCTGTTCATCCTGTAATTACTGCACAATGGACAGTACAAATAAAGTGAAGCTAAACACAAGCCATTTGGACAGAACCATAGCGGTGTTAGGTAGACCCTCACACAACGTATTGGCATCATGCTTCATCATCGGGTCTTATCCTGGTCCCTAAGAACCAGGATGGCTCAGCCATGTTCCAGGGAGCACTTAGGATATTGTCCTACTGGGGTCTTAAGCTAAAATACCTTGAAACACACAGGTTTACTTTTATAAGCAATGTTTCTTGTATGATTAAAATATTAGGGGGTTGACTATGGAGATAATGGTCCTACACCGTATGTGTTAAGTCGGCATGTTTCAGCCCTGCGTCAGAGTGGCCATAGAGTCCAGGGCTTTCGTCAGGAGTCAGTAACTATTCCTCAGAGTAATAATTATGATATCAGTCAAATCTAAAAAAATGTGGTCAGGACAAAATAAAGACATACTACATATATCTGGCATGCAAAAGGACAAGAGTGGCCTTGTTCATGTCGGGTTCCCTTCTGGGTCCTGTAAGGATAAAGACGATAACAAAACAGTTTGCTTTTGTTTGTATATTTACACGCTTCAAATGCACTGTTCAGGTGCTCACTCAATGTCACCCCTTCAAATTGGTGAGCAAAACAGCACCTTTTAGAGAAGATATTCATGGTGGTCAATGTGCATATAACTTGAGACTAAGCGCACACATCCCGACAAATATATGAGCACATATGATACATGCTTAAAGTATGTGCAGACAAACCAATGAGTGGTGACTGGAATCATCAGGAAGAGGTTTATCTACCCTCTTATGTTCAACCACCAGGCTACAAGGGAGGAGTGCAGGACATGTCCCTGTAGTCACACGCTATCACAGGTATTGCGATAACACCATAATATCACACACAGAAGAGGGAAAAATAACACGTGCGGGTGGGTGAGTGTAGGGGAAATGCACCAAATTGATAAAACTGCCCTCACACACAGCAAGCTGTGTCATGCTTCATCATAGGGCTGCTAACACACCTCCGCGTCAGCCCAACGCTGGAGGTGGAGCAATAGGGATAGTTAATCAAAACTTAAAAGTTTGTCTCAAACTCCAGAGCTCCCATCTGTGTATTGTGCCGAACGCAAACACAGTCCCCACTTCCTTTTAGATTTAAAATGTCGACATTATAGCAGTGTGGAGGGGTTGGCGTCTCATTATAAGCTCCCCAACCTAACATCCACTATTTTGTTTTAATTCTGGACAGGTGACCTATTATTAAACTTACTACTAGGATCCCTGGATACCAGTTTTATACCACTTATTCCTGCACTTTTTTCTCACCTGTGATTGGACACTGTATGTTGTATTGTCTTCCCCTTCCCTATTGCTCCACCTCCAGCGTTGGGCTGACGCGGAGGTGTGTTAGCAGCCCTATGATGAAGCATGACACAGCTTGCTGTGTGTGAGGGCAGTTTTATCAATTTGGTGCATTTCCCTACACTCACCCACCCGCACGTGTTATTTTTCCCTCTTCTGTGTGTGATATTACAGTATTAAGTGGGAGGTCGAAGAGGGTTCATTTTCCTCTCACCCCTTTCGTGTGTGTTTTTTTTTTTTTTTTTTAATTGCGATAACACCAGGCAGATGAAGTGTCAGAGGAGAGGGGGAGAAAGAATAAAATAATTAGAGTGAAAAAAAAAATAATAACAAATGTCCACCGCTAGTGCCATGTATGTCTTAGGCACCTGAAGTTACTTATTTCGTCAAGGGTAACGTGTCTCCATCCACACATACTCAGTCGACTTTTCACCTCCGCACTGGTACCAAGCAGTGTCTGGGAAGGGTTTATCTTGCAGTTTGTTCATTCTATCTTCAGAACGTCATTACACCAGAATTGTGATTCCTCCTCGGTGTGTGTTAGTGCTGCTAAGCCCCATGGGAATTGTAGTATGAGGGGCTAGAGAGAGTATGTGTAAACCCCATTAGAGTGGTTAGTCAGAGGATGCGCCGGTGTTTAACAAGATAATGCAGTGTGTTTAATCTTGTTATGGTAACAACGATTTTTGGCTATTGTTTGTGTGCACCCCACTGGTATCTGTAGTCTTTTATGTAGCTGGTCTATATATTTTTTGGTAACAAGGATATTTTAAATATAGAGGCAGAGGAAAAAAATGTAAGTTGTGTTTCAGTGCGTATAGCCGGGGCCAACAGGATACATATCCCCTGACCAAATTGAGTTAGATTTCACTGATATCATTAATATAACTCTGGGGCATAATTACCAAGTCTTGATGAAAACCCTGGACCCTATTTCCACTCTGACGTAGGCCTGAAACATGTCAACTTAACATTAAGGGTGTAGGACCCTTTACTATAGACAACCCCTAATATTTTATTCATACCAGAAACACTGCTAATAAAGGGACACCTTGGTTTTTCGAGGTATTTTTATCTTAAGACCCCAGCAGGAGAATATCCTAAGTGCTCCCTGGAAAATGGTCAAGCCCATCCTGGTTTTTAGGGCTCAGGAATTGACTTGATGATGAAGCATGGCACCAATAGGGTGTGTGAGGGTCTACTAACACCACTATGGTTATGTCCAAATGACGTGTGATTAGCTTCACTTTATTTATACTGTCCATCGTACAGTGATTACAGGATAAACAGCTAAATGTATAGGATACCTTTTTGTGGAGGTAACTCTCATCATAACCAATTCAAGTGATAGATACAAGCAGTAGTCGTTATAGGCTGTGGAACAGGCTCATGATCGAATGTGTTTCAAACTAATGATTTTTTAATAAAGTGATTCAAAATCAAGGACTTTCAAACTAATTGTTTCAAACTATGTGCCTAATACTATTTTAAATTGGAGTTGCTACTTCCCTTTGTAGAAGACAAAGAGATGTTCATTCACTGTGCATGAATGTGCACCAGGTTCACAGAGGCAATCAGTTGGAGCGCATCAATGTTGGTTCGGGCCCTCCAAATGTATAAATGAGGGTTGTTTAATTAAGTATGCGTCTCAGCTTCTAAAAACTGTGGATAATGGATCCAAAGAAGTTACTACTGAATCCTCATCAAAAAGTAGTTCTTGTTTAGATGTTTTCTTCAATCTCACACGTACATTCCCAAATAAGGACTAGTGTATGTGGAGACAGCAATCAACGAAGGGGTTCCCTTTGAAGCTGCCTGTATGAGGCATGAAGCTCCTCAGCAAACACAACTGGATTAATTACTCAAAGTACAAACCACTTAAGCATGCTACATAATACAAGGATTTACAAATGTCAATGAGCTAGTGTTGAACACTTCTTCATCTTTAAGTAATATGTTTCTCTGGATACTTTAGAACGTATTGTGCATAATAATCCCATAATGCATATCTATATATAATATGGTCCAGAATGTCAAATAGGTGGCAGACCTCAAGTTTGATGAATAACCTGTTAAGTTCTGCACACGGAACCTTTCTCCCCTAAAAGGAAAGCATTTATGTACTGAAAGGTGGTGACCATTGTGTCCCAGATTTAACAGCGAGGCGTACAAACTAAGTAGGAGGGTCAGATGAAGAGGAGAGAAGGGAAGGGAAAGGGACAACAAACTAGGGGAAATCCAACAGTTAAGAAACAGGTTGAAAGTAAATCACTGGGCGGTGTTGGGTTCCTAGCCACGAGGAGAGGAAAGGTGCAAGAGGGATGGTAGGTCCAGAGAAGGGAAGACGGATTGGGAAAGAGACAGTCAAAAGAGAAGGGAAGAGGGAGTATCAGGGGCACAGGTCTCCAAAGTGTACATCATCAAGACCGATGACCTTTCCTGCCTCCCTAATGGGAGTTTGGTTACTAAAACAGTCAATACAGGAAGCTATAGGGATCCCCTACCACAACGTATGCACTAAACTCCCTCAAACTCCTCCAGTCCATCTGAAATCTCCTCTCCACCTCTGTAGACCCTCTTAGGTACAACATCAGGTGCCGTAAGTGATCTCATATGTCAAGCCTTTTCCCCCTGAACTGCTTGTCCTCAGTACCATTGGAGCTGGCTGCGCTGAGGACTAGACCATCTCATCCTTAGCACTTAAGTGGCTACATTGATGCGTTCTCATTAATAGTGGGCCAATATTACACCTCAGCATCATTAGCTGCTCCATGTACAGGGGTCACAGCATGTGAGCCATCCCTTGAAGTAGCGAGTTCACTCACCCTGATCCACTTAGAGGGAGCCCCTCAGAGACACATCTGTCATGATCACTGTTTAGCCATGCCTCACTACCCTCAAAAGGAGTTTTCATTTGAATCAGGTTTCCCAGTAGATACTGTTGTCAGTGTTAAGTGCAACCAAGTACCTGCCAGGTTCAAAATCTCTTCCTGGCTCATGAGTCTGCCTAGCTGCGCCAGGCCTTCTTCAGCCTGAAATCCACTTCTACCTACCAAATGTTGTTGGGGGGAAACTTTTGGGCACTTTATCATGTGAAAATCAACCCATTGAATCCTCTCACAAGAGACAACATGAATGGACTGAAGTCAGACTGACTCTAAGGAAACTAGATACTAGATATGATTGGGGATTTTTCAGGTCAACAGATTTATGTGAAAACTTTTGATATGCGATCCTTTACTTGTTTGGATGTCTTTTACTAATAGCAATTGAAGGGACTGAAAATGTAGTGGCTGTTGTTGCATAACTCTGCAAACTGATAATGATTTTACATGATTGACTTACCTCAAACTCCCCTTTAGTATATTTGGCATCAGGAACACTAACAAGTTCATCCTCACTGAGTTCAGGAATACCCTAAAATAGCAAAAGCAAACTTAAGAACCACATTAAACTGATTTCTTTTTAATGTACTTATTAATATTCTTGAAGTGCTTTTTATTCACTGTCAAGGAGAAAATATATTCACAGGTTCCATGCTAGAAAATAATTCTTACCATACCTAGTTAAAGTCTGGTTGCATCATTCATGTAGTCTAATGAAACCATTCATTGCAACACACAGATTTTCATTTGAAACAATTTCATGATTTCCTAGCCCATTTCTTATGAGTGGTAAGATGTAAAAGCATGCTTTTTATAGCTGGATAATCACTGTTCTTGAAGTTCCTCAAACTCAAACACAAGCCCTGGTTACTCACCACACAACCTGTTTGTTTTTCATCTAAACAGAGGGTTTCACCTGATTTGTTTGGTTAGGAGGGATCACCAGCCCTTTACAAATAAATATTGCACTCCTGTCTAGATTAATCTTTGGGTTAGTTTAACAATCAGTTCCGTTTGGAGCCAATTTTGCTTTCAGTAGAGGCAAATTCTTTAAAGAGTAGTGTTCAAGCCCAGCTTCAATGATAGGGGAGTAGTGGCCAAGGATCCAAAAATGATTGGGCCGTGCACAAAAGGTAGCTACATAAACTTTGGCACGTTACCCGTTTAAGACAAACTGCTTTCACACATATCAAAGGATCATCCTCTACATAAGTCAGTCTTTATCTTTATACCTTATAGAAGAACCAAACAAAATGTGACAGCACACAGCAGCTTTCTTTTTAATTCTTTTTAATTAGAAGGAAGATATGCTAAGGAACCATAGGTATTGAATCCCAGTGGACTATTCTTCATAACCCAGTTCATATTGATGTACGTGCTTCCTTCAATTGTTTTTTATACAACTTCACAGTTCAAATACCAATTTGAACTAAAATGCTTCCCTGTAGTGAAAGAAACCTTCAAAAATTAATGACTAATATACTCTGCACAATAAAAAGCACCGATATGTTTTACTATTTAGCTCAATCACAACTTAGTTCTTTCTTTAGAAAACTAGATCAATCATTATGAATTCTGAAACGCATTATACATTTAGATGGGAGTGAGGGTTTGATTATTATAGGGAGTTTATAGCATTTTGTAAGGATTTTTTTTTAATAAATATTTTTATTGTCATTTTCAAAAACAAACAGAACGTAATTAACTGCAGTTACAGTCATACAGCCTTCGATGTTATTAGTCAACATACAAAACAATTTATCTTCATATATCTTACATTTCCTTTTGCAGCACAGACATGCAGTAACTGGAGATTGAAAACAGTTCCTTCGGGCTACCCCCTCCTCTAAATAGCCAGGGATTCTCAGGTTATTGCAGCATCTGGGGGAACTTGTCCAGTAGGGTCCGGTTGAGTATCTCCCACTATTGCGTCGAGACCATAATACCTCCTCCGTTTGCCCCATACCTTATTAAATTATTTCGGGCAGCACCTCGCCTTGTAGGTGACCCTTTCGGCCACCATATACATATCCATCCCTGCCCTCCATTCTCGCAGTAGTGGTGTATCTACGGCTCCCCATTTCCTCGCCACATCTCTTTTGGCCACTACCAGCCCTAGTGCAAGGAAGATTAATTGAGGTCTACCCAGATCAACATCATATGAGATACCCAATAGTATAAGTTTGGGATCTAGGGGTACCATGGTTTCTAGTATTTTGCCTAGTTCCCGTGTTATCTTTGCCCAGTAGGCCTGTATCTGGACGCACTCCCAGATAATATGGTAGAAATCGCCTGCTCTGTGTCCACATCTCTGACATCTAGGATCCTCTGCTCGTCCCATTTTATGTAACCGAACTCGGTCATAATATATTCTATGCAGTATTTTATATTGTATGAGGCGAAGTCGTGATTTGATCGCCACCTCTCTGGGATTCATCAGAGCTGCCTCCCAGTCTACATTTTCTAGCGTACCCAGGTTACCGTCCCAAGTCGACCGCAACTTGCCCAGTCTGTCTGGAGCGTTATTATTCAGGGTCTTGTACGTTAGTGAGACGGCTTTAGTCGTGATAGCTTACTGGAGCAGTCTCCCCTCTAGTGGTGCATATTCCGGCAGCGGGGAGTCGTCTCTCTTCTCCGCTAGCCAGGCGTGTCTAAGTTGTGCGTACTTGAGGAACTGGGATGGGTGTAATGAGAATTCAGCCTTGAGAGCATCAAAGCTTTTGAGCATACCATTGTGGATGATATTTCCTAGCATGGAGATGCCTATGTCATCCCACCCTCCAAAGCCCTTCAGTTTATGCAGTTCTTTAAGCCAGGTGCAGTGCCACAAGGGTGTCTCTTTGGTCGGTTTATGTTCCCATCCCATTGTCTTCGTGGCCCTTCCCCAGGATTCTACAGTAACCTGAGTGGCCGGGAGGAGCTTCCCTTTGCCTTTGCCACCATATAAATAGTGCAGAAATGTGCGGCCGCTCATGGTTGCCCCTGGTGCGTGTATCCACTCGTTGATTGGGGTTAGGTGTTCCGCCCAATAGTAGGCTTCTATATCAGGTAGTGATATTCCCCCATTGTACTGATTACGCTGTAGAGTATGAAGCGCAATCCTGGGCTGTTTCCCTAGCCACAAGAAAGAACGTACTTCTGCCGCTATCTCTCGGAAAATTGCTTGTGGCAGGGTAAAGTATGTATTTTGTAGGGCATATAAAAATTGTGGTAGTGTAATCATCTTGAACATGGAGGCCCTGCCCAATATTGTGAGTGGGAGAGATTTCCATCATTGCACGTCCTCCTTAAAGTTTGTGAGTACGCGTTTGATGTTTCTCTGATAGCAGAGATTTTTATCTGTTGTGAGGTAGATTCCTAAGTAGGTAAACCCACTGTTTGCAATCTGGAGATCTCCCGGGAGTGTGGGCCACGTGTGTAACACGCCTGGGCTGTATATCACGGATTTATGCCAGTTGATCGTGTAACCCGAGTTCTGTCCATAGTTATCTATAGTGTGGAACAGGTTGGGTATCGTTGTGTCTGGGTGCGTAATATATAGAAGTATGTCATTCGCATACAAGGAGATCTTTTCAAACATTTCGTCTTCTGGGGTAATTAGAAATCCCTGTATCCCCGGGTGTTGGCGTACTAGAATCTCTATTGGGAGGGCAAAGAGTAGTGGGGACAGCGGGCATCCCTGTCTCCTACCACGTCTCATGGGGAAATCCTCTGATGTCCTTCCGTTTACCCGGACTCTTGCTCTGGGGTCTTTATACATTAATCCCACCCATTTCCTGAAGTTGGGGCCTAAGCCGAATTTAATCAGGGTGGCCTCCAGGAAGGGCCAATGGACTGCGTTGAATGCTTTTTCTGCGTCTAAAGATAGCAACCGATGTGGAGTGTCTCGGTCCTTGACCTCCATCATCCAGTTGTGGGTCCTTCTCAGGTTCAGCCTGGTTGCTCGGCCAGGTAAAAAACCAGATTGGTCCTGGTGTACCAGGGTCGTGATCACTTGGCGCAGTCTTATGGCCAGGATAGTTGACAATATCTTTACCTCTGTGTTGAGCAAGGATATCGGGCGGTAGGAGTCGCATTTATCCTTTGGTTTCCCTTGTTTGTGAATTGGTATGATTGTGGCCATTCGTAAGTCTAACGGGTGAACCCCGTCTTCGCCTGCTTCTTTAAAAAGGGTTAAGAGGTGCGGACCAAGAAGATCCATGCATTTTTTATAGAGTTCTGCTGGTAGGCCGTTTGGGCCTGGTGTCCTACCGGGGCGTAGCTGGAGTATAGCTGCTTTGACTTCTTCAATTGTGATGTCAGAATCTAGCCCTATCCTGTCCGTATCTTCCAGTTTGGGGGTATCTACCTCTTGCAGATATGCTGCTATGTCTAGGGAGGTACGTAAGTGGCGGGCCTCATAGAAGTCCGCGTAGTAGGACGCGAAACTCTGCAGGATCTGTTCATCTCTGTCTTGTGGTATTCCTAGTTGGTCCACGTTACGATCTACCCATCGGGCCTCAATTTCTTCGCGACTGAGCCACGCTAGAAGCTTTCTGGATTTATCTCCCACATCATAAAGTTTGTGCAGGGTCGCTTGGGCCTGTGCTGTCCGCCTGGGTTGCTAAGTCTTTGTATTGGTGTTGTGTGTCTATCAATTGCCTCAAGATCTGGGGATCGGGGTGCATTATATGTTCCTTCCCTCAAGGGATAAGATCTGGGTTTCTAGACTTGTAAGCTCTTCTTTCTCTTTTTTCCTATCCCATGCTATGCGGTTCTGTGCTCCTTCACGTAGGATTGTTTTATACGTCTCGCATATTACAACTCCGGATTGCACCGATCCCAAATTTTCTTCCAAGAAAACTGTAGTGTCAGCCCTAATGCCTTTCAATATCGATTCATTTTGGAGGTCCCACGCATTTAAGCGCCAGCATGTGTTTCGGTCTCGCAGTCGGTCACCTATCCGCACATATAACGGGGAATGATCCGATAGGCCCCTAGCTAAGAATTGTGCCTCATATATTTCTCGTATTTCACCTTTCGGTAGAAACACATAGTCCAGTCGGGAGTAAACCTTATGTGCACAGGAGTAGTAGGAATATTGTCTCACCTCCGGGTTCAAGTGTCTCCAAATGTCCACTAACCCTAGTGTCTCAGTAAGGCGTGTTATCAATGAGGTCTGGGGTGCCTGGGAATGGTCTCCTGTTCTACGTCGGTGTGTCTGCGTTTGATAAAGGATGACACTAGCCCCCTCTTGATTTTGTCCCCTACGCCATTCACATTCCATGTCATTACGGCAAAGGGAGTATTTTCATAACTTAGCATTTGTGTCTGGTGCATATACGCAATGCATGTCTATCGCTGCTGGGAGTTGAAGCCTGGCCAGATACCTGCATCTGGACGTGTTTTGTATGTAAAACCACTGACTAAGCTGAGACTGATACCTGAACAACAACAACTTTGCAATTAAGCTACGCCCGTCCCTTGCCACCCCCCCCACCTCCCCCGTCCCCCCCAATCATACACTCCCCCAGAGTCTCCCTCTCGGTTTTGTGAACAGGGGTGGGAAAGGTCTGTCGCCCACCCTACCCAAAAGATGCTAAATGGGCCCCAACACCTACAACACGGTGAAGGACCATAGAAAAAAACAACAGGTTAAAGGAATATCTGGGGAAGAGGGAGGAAGGGTAGGAACAGGGGGAGGGGGGAAAAAGCCAGGAAGGGAAGGAAAGGCAGGGATACTGAAATCAGTGTCTCAGGCCTGAAGTGGCTTATCACCTGCTCTTGGTTTCGGGATGTCTGTCTCTGCGCAGAGCCAAGAGGGTGCTGTGGTTGGGGGCATGAGTGCATTCATGCCTGGAGCCCCAGGCCGGAAAGTTGCGGTAGGCCCTTGTAATCCTCGGTTATGAATTGGAGTCTGGCACTTCATCTTGCGTCTCCAGTTTCCCCATCTCTGAGTCTTGTTCCATGTCAACTATCTCGGCCAACAGGGGGTGTTGCAGCGCTTCAACATCTTCTCCGCCGGAGGTGCTTTCTCTAGTGTCGTTCTCGGTACCAGGGTCAGTCCGCCCGAAGAGGCGGGGCGTGCGTGAGTTTACGGTCCTCTGGGGATCCTGCGATCTTGGAATTCTCCTGCGTAGGCGTCCTGTGCCTTTCAAAGTATAGGGTGTCGCCCCCTGTACTCGCAGTCGTCGGTGACTTTGGATCTTGGCAGGTTTCTGGGGGCCGGCTGTTCTCTGGGTCGTTTCATTCCTTTTTTGGGTTTTCTGTTGGGGGCCGTCTAATTGTCTCATTATGGGGCGTTCTTCTATCCAGTGCCAGGCCTCTTCAGGTGTCTGGAAGAAGTGGATTTTCCCCATAAAGATGATCTTTAACTTTGCCGGGAACAGCAGCATGTATTGAATTTTAAGAGTTCTAAGTTTTGCCTTAACGGAGTCGTAGGTGCGTCTCTGCCGCTGGACCTCCCTGCTGTAGTCTGGAAAGATCATGATACGCACGTTTTCGTGTTTAATTTCCCCCAGTTTCCTGGCTTCTCTAAGAATCAAGTCTCTGTCTAGAAAGTTGAGGAATTTTGCTATAATGGGTCTTGGCTGTGCGCCCGGCAGTGGTCTTGCAGACAGAGCTCTATGTGCACGTTCAATGACAAAGCATGTAGAGAATTTGTCTGTGGGGAAGGTTTGTTTGAGCCAGGCATATAGAAAGTCCGATGTGTTTCCTTCTGTAATTTCGCCATTCCCTTACGGAGATCTTGAATCTGGTCCTCCGCTTCTCCTATTCTGGTCTCCGACTCTGTGACCCTGTCAGCCAAGTTACGGAGATCTTGTCTCAGCAATGTCACTTCTGAGCCTACACCCTCTATTTTCTCTTCCCGCGTCAACCTGGAGGCCTGGATGGCCTGTAGAAGGGTATCTGTATCTGTACGGGTTGGTGGTTGTTCCTCTGGGGGTGGGGTGAAACCCTTTAGTATAGCGTTCCATTTTCCCTTGCCTGGAAGGTTGGGGTCTTTGTCTTTGCCCATTATGGATAGCGGGGGGTTCCAAAGTCTGGAGGTGTTTCTGTGTTGGCAGAGAGTGGTAACCTGCGTTTTCCTTTTTTCGAGGAAGTAATTTGCCCCCTCGCGTGCCGCCGGAAGCAATATTCAGGGCCTGATATAGGTCAGCCCTTTCAGTGGGGGCGCGCAGTAAGCTTCTGGGCGTCCGCCCCACACTGAACGAGCAGGGGGGTGGGGGTGCAGGAGGACGTCGCTCCAATACGGTGCCCCGCCAGCCGCTATGTCAGCAAGGGCCAGAGTCTAGCTCTCCGCCACTCTTGCTTCGCACGGCAATGCAAGCCCCACTTTTGTGTCCCAGGGGGGGTGGGGGGGGGAAGGGGGAACTCCCCAGACCAGGATGTCGTGTTTTGGGGTCCCCCACCACTCCCGAGGGCGTTCCAGGCGGTGTTATTGTTTTATGCCTGTAGGAGTCGCCTCGTGGTACTGGCGTGCAAGGGTTTCCTCCACAGGGGGGCTGAGGACTCCAGATATGCCGTGGGGGCCCCAGGGGGGTGACCTCACCACCAAGCCGTAGTTTCCTCCGCTATTTCCAAGAGCGCCTTCTTACTCCCATTAGGCCGTGCGCACATTTACTCCGTCATTATTAACCCCTAGTGTGGTCTTCACCCCCGCAGGCTGCCTGGGTTTTCTTACCGCTGCCCAGGATGTCGTGCAGCGCTCTGGGTCTCCCCCGTCTGGGCCTCGGGAACTCCCCCAGGCATGCTGGCCAGAGCGTCAGCCGTCCTCCGACGCGCACTCCGGGTGGCCCGCGGGGAGCGCCGCCTCAGGAGTCTCCGGATCTCAGGAGCCAACGGGGAGAGGGTCGGGGCACCAGGCTCCAATGCCTCAAGCCCCGGTGTGCCGCGGTATGGCACCGTCCCACGTCGAGTCGGCCACCGTCTTCCAGCGGCGTCCACAGCTCTCGGGCACGCCTCTGTCCTCCTCCACCAGTAAGACTTCCGTCTGCTTTCTCGCGCCGTCCCCAAGAGCGCGGCGCCGGTGTCATCAGCTTCGGTGTCCCGGTGGATGGGAGCTGCAACGTCGGGGGTACTGCAGCGACGCTGTGGGTCAGTCAGGAAGTCCGCTCACCGGCTCGGCACCATGTTACTCAGCACATCGCAGGCCTGGTCTGTGCCGTAGTCGCCTTGTTCAGGAAACCGCCGTATTGTTACCGCTCCCCACTGTGCGTTTTGGGGTGCCGCCATAGTTTGAGTACGGGATCAAGCAATCGGGCCTCGAGACCGCCGGAATATGTTCGGATTCGTGAAATCGGCCGGAGCTCCGTGAGAACACGTCCTAGTCGGCCATGCCCCCCTAGCATTTTGAAAGTTGGTCATCATGAAATTCAAATACCCTTGATTGCATGGGTGTGGATCAACCACTAATTCAACCTAAGAACAAACAAGCCAATGAGAAACAAATTTCCTCTCAAGATACATCAACTGACAATTCTCCACACAGCAATTCCTAATTTTGTTTTGTGAAGAAACATTTACAAAGAAAACACCAACGGGCAAGTAAATAGGTCTCGCCTTTTGAACCTATTGCTCTTGCCAGTGCAATCGGCATCCGCAAAAAAAGGAAAAAAGTTAAGCGGTCCGACTTGCATTTTCACTTATATGCTACACCTATTGCTTTTGTTAAGGTTTGTTAGTAAATGCAGTAACTTTTTAATTAAAAGAGATGTCTGTGCTTCAACATTATTGCATTTTAAGTAGCAATAAGGAATTAGAAATCATAATCAACTACGTTGCCAGAATGTGCAGGGACATGGTGCTTTCCCTAAGCTCTGTGTTGCCTACTACATCCACTCACTTATTACAATGCTTTCATGCATCCGCTGTGTCACCACTCTGGCAATGTTTTCTTTTGCACATCTGACATAATGCATTTCTCTTACAGAATAACTTTGTACCATCACTCCTCACTTTATGAGTACGCTTTTACCTTTTTGCTTCCCTTATTTATTCTGAATGCAGCTCTTCTTCCCTTCAACCTTCCGCATGCCTCTTCTGTATATAGACACACTACATTTCATGACTATCTGTCTTATTCTCTCCTTTTTAACCATATCCCTACAACCTAACATTATCTATTAATTCCAGCAATCATTTGCTTCTTACATAGCCCTCACTATTGATCACACTGAAGTCATGAATCCACCAGAAAGAAACTAGAGAAAATACATGGATGGTTTCCTTCAGTGAAAAAGACCTATCCCAATAACCAGTTGACCGAGCACTTACTTTAGGCTCCTGGAAAGGGTGCTACTTGCCAAAAAAGGCTTCAACACCTCATTAGGGGTAGTAAGCGCGGCATAAAAGTAATTTCAATCTAAGTAAAGATGGCATCAGCCTCCTTCATATAAAATAATATGACAATATCAGCTGAAATGCAAGCCTCCATTGCACACAAAACAAGCACGCCACAGGAAGAAGCAATACAAGCTTCTCTCAGACAGAAGTGTCACATGCAACAGCTCATTAAGCGCCCAGCACAAAGCAGGTAGAGCATGGGAAGCAGCCTTGCAACAATCCCCGATGCAAAACACACAACACGGGAAGCAGCTGTGAAGCCTCACTCAAACCAAACCGGTGAAGCATGGGTAGTAGTTGGCCAAGGCTTTGATGGCTATCAGAGATATCCACATCAGGGGTTCCTCCTTCAGCCCGCCCAGGCTTTTTTAGCTAATATTCTACATAGTGTCAAGATTCTTCAACATTCAGTGAGTGGGTGGGTGAGCTGCTATTCATACTTTCATATTCTGCCTTTAACTATCAACAACATGTGCTGCAGAGCCCTCTTCTGCCTGCCATGTCGGTTATGCTACCTTCCTACATTAAAGTGCTGTATCAAATAAAGTCCATCTTTTTCATTATCCGTCATTTGCAGTGAGGCACATAGGCAGCAGCTTTTGAAATTGCAGCTCAGGAAGAAGGGAAGGAGAGCACAAGGACAAGCAGACGTCAACTATTGCAAAGCAGCTTGCGTGGCCTGCAAGGGAATCCGCATTAGAAGTATTATTTATTAAAGCTTAAGTAAGTTGCAAATGTGAAACTGTAGTTGCTTCATTGCACTGAATCACACACTTTGAAATCTCAGCCAAACAATAAAGGTTATATTCATCTATAAACAAACTGTAATCATGCATACATAAATACATGCAAACCTATGTGTACACTCACTCAACATTAACACCCACAGATGTGTAAATAAAGACAGGATTTCATGTACGTGCAGGCTCATTAATAAAGGCACATACATACACACAAATGCATGTATATACATATATATTCGTAAACACTTGTACATATACACACAAGTACACAAATGCATTCAAGTATACCAATACACAAATACATACATATACACACACTCTTGTAAGCACTTGAGTACTATAACTTAAATGGAATGACAACGTATTGACTTTTTTCCCTGCACAGACACTCTGCATTTTTTTTTTAACTTCTGTTCCTAAGCAAAGGACTTGGCGTCCCGGCCAGTGCTGCCGACTTTGGAGCTGGGGACAAGGGTCGAATCCTGGGTTTTGGGACAAGGGCCAGTGACCTTGGGCGCATCACTTAATCTCCCCGTGCTTAGTAAATGAACGTGACCGTAATGTTACTGGTGCTCACATACAGCGCCCCAATGCACTTGAGCCGAGTTCGCACCATACATAAAAAATATAAGAGTGGAACGGAGGTTGGGTAGAAGCACTGTGCTTGAGAGTGACATGGGATGAGATGTAGTGGGGTAGAGTTAAGGGTTCTCCTACAGAAGCATACATGGGATACAGCTGGAGAAAAACTGCACTCATAGAGAGCTTCAAGAAAAAGAAAAGAGAGTGTCTGAAAAGGAAGCACTCATGGAAGAACAGAAGGAGCCAATCAGAGAGGTGGTGAAAAGACTATGCTACATGGGAGGGACAAAAGCATGCTTGGGTTGGCTAAAACAAATGGGGCCACTGAATAAAAAGCAAGAACTGTGAGTAACAAAACAAAAAGTGAATCATAAGCAATGGGTGGAACGCATTCCTAAGTAAGCTTTCAGCATGTCCCCAACTTTGCAACCAGACAGATGCCAGGTCTAAAACCTCTGTCTACAGGGTAGGTAGTCTTGACCTCCTACAAGGGCAAAATAAGATCAAGGGTCTCTTCTGTCCAAATTATGACTGTGGCAAATGACGCTGCCTCTTCAGTGGCCATAGGCGGATTCTGGATGATAACCCAACATCTGGAGATCTATCAAGTCCCCTACCATCTTGCAAATCTTGCAAAATGTCATCCTGGGCATACTCTGCATCAAAGAACTCTTCCTTTCATATTTCCAGCTCTAATTGAGCATAAACCATAGCAGGAGAAGCGATGACCTCAGATTCATAAATAATGAATGGATCCGAAATCGGTATCATTGATGACGGTATTAGCGTCGGTAACTGGGCCAACGGCATTGGATGGCTTAATCATGGTGTCAGATGCAGTGCCAAAGATGGAGCCAAGCGTGTCACTGTATCCAAGCCCAGTGACCCGAGTCCGACATGGTTAATGGCCTCGAAACAAGGTCAAAGGCACAGTTGGAGCCGCCGGAGGCCCCTCTTATCCATAGAGCTCAAAGACGCACTAGACGTTATCGGAAGAGCACCAAAGGTCGAGTCCATAGCCTTTTTCAGCTGCTGGAGTAGATCTGGTGTTGCAACCTGATCTGTTGGAAGGGAAACAACACTGTAGTCATCCTGAAATGGGGGAACCACTCCTAATAGAGGTGCTTTGTGCATCATGTGAATCTGAATGGCACAAGTGGCGTGATGCAGGAGAGTTATGCTTAAGTTTTTTATTTTTTATGGCTTTCTTTGGACTTTCTTGATGTAGAGGAAGTCCAATCTCTCAAACAAACTTGACAAGAAGAGCGAGTCCTCGCTCTTGACCTTAATTGAAACCGCTGTACCATAGTCAACGATCGAGAACAACTCTTCAACCTCCTCTTCTCTACAACAGCAAACTTTGTCTTGTCTTCGCAGATAGCCTTCCTGTTCATCTTTGCACACAATGAACAGGACTTCGAATTGTGGCTGGAACCGAAACCCAACAAGCAGACATTGTGTGGATCCATAACTGACATTTGTTGGTTACGTGTCATACACGGTGTGAACCCTGATAGTTTAAGTGACATCTTGCACACCAAAAAGCACAATTTTCAATGAAAATTGTCAAAACTGCTGACTGATAGTTGAAACTCTAGATTCGCATCAGTTGGCGTGGAAAGAAAGAAAGGCACTAACACCAGCATGAATTGGTGACACAGATATACTGATCCAGAGTAGCACATCACACGACGGCCCCTGCTGAAGCTGGAGGATACTGCTATCCAAAGGTTTCTGGATCCAGTCGGACATCTGGAGGTAGTCAAAAGGTTAGGAATCTGCAATTAGAAGTCTCCATCATTGGTAAATGACAATAAAAATATATATAAAAAAAAAAAAGAAGTCTCTATCAGAAAATGGAAACTCTAGTATTGAAAATTATAGGGCAGTTCACAGTTAACACTTTGAAACTGGCAATTTCGTAAAAAGTGGATAAATGCAAAATTAGTTTTACAGGGTAATTTTAAATATGGTTATTACTTAGTTACTGAGTTTAAATAAGACATTTGTACTTCCAGAATAACACTGTAGAGTCCAAGAACTGTGTAGCAGAATCGTAAACTATCAGCATTTTTTTCAGCTTCAACTCTGAGAGAATAGTTAAAAGTCTTGATAGTCAATCAAAAATGTAGATGGTTACTATTATCACAAATGGCCAGAAAGGAAAATGCTACTTACCCAGTATGCATCTGTTCTTGGCATATAGAGCTGTAGAGTCATATGCTATGCATAGATCACCATCTAGTGTTGGGTCCGGATGTTTGCACTTTGTTTTTCTTCGAAGAAGTCTTTCCAGTCACGAGGTAGGTGACTCCTGCTTTCGGTGATAGTGCGCATGGGCATCGACTTCATTGTTAGATTGTTTTCCCGTAGAGGGTGATAATGGAGATAGTAGGAGTAGTAAAAGGAGATGTCCATGAATGCATATATCTAAGTAAGATATTGCTGCAACAGGTATAGGTACCCGGGGAGGTTGGTAGGCGCATATGACTCTACAGCTCTATATGCCAAGAACAGATGCATACTGGGTAAGTAGCATTTTCCGTTCGAGGCATATGAGCTGTAGATCATATGCTATGCATAGACTATATAGCAGTTATCTCCCAAAGCAGTGGCTAACCTGTATCTGTTGCAGCGGTTTGAAATAGTGTACGTAAAACTGCCTGGCCCACTCTAGCTTGTTGTCTTGCTAACACATCTACACAATAGTGTTTTGTGAATGTGTGAGGTGTAGACCATGTTGCAGCTTTGCATATGTAATATATGGGTAAATTTCCTAAGAATGCCATAGAAGCCCCTAGTTTGCGTGTAGAGTGTGCTCTAGGGGGAACTGTTAATGTTCTTTTTGCTTTTGCACTTGACTATCCACCTTGCAATTCCTGATTTTGATATGGGATTGCCTTTGTGTGGTGGAGCAAAAGCGACAAAAAGTTGATTTGTGTTACGGAAAGGTTTTGTCCTTTCTATGTAATCCAGCAATGCTCTCTTTACATCTAATGTATGTAAAGCATGCTCTGCTACTGAATCTGGTTGAGGGAAGAACACTGGTAACTCAACAGATTGATTGATGTGAAAAGCAGGAAGGAATTTAGGATTAGTCCGAAGAACTACTTTATTTTGGTGCATTTGTAAAAAAGGTTCTTGTATAGTTAATGCCTGAAGCTCACTAACTCGTCTGAGTGATGCGATAGCCACCAGGAAAGCAGTTTTCCATGTGAGAAATTGCAGTTCACATTTGTGCAATGGCTCAAAGGGTGGACCCATTAGTCTGATGAGGACAATGTTGAGATTCCATACTGGAGCAGGTGGACGTCTCGGGGGAATAACTCTTCTGAGTCCTTCTATAAAGGCTTTAATGACAGGTAGTCTAAAAAGAGATAGATGTCTATTTTGTAGGTATGCAGCTATTGCAGCTAGATGCAAACGTATGGACGTGTATGCTAAATTGGAACGTTGTAGCTGTAACAAATAGCATATAATGTTTTGGACAGAAGCATCAAGGGGGTTGATGTGGTTATTACAGTAAATCACAAACCGCTTCCAGTTTGCTGCATAGCAGACTTTTGTGGTAGGACGTCTAGCTTCCTTGATGATATTCATACAGTCTGGCGGTAGATTAAGATAGCCAAACTCTAAGACTTCAGGTGCCAGATCGACAGATTGAGTTGATTGAGGTCTGGGTGTCTTATGTCTCCATGGCTCTGTGTGAGGAGATTGGGTGTAAGACGTAGTTTTTGATGAGGAACTACCGAGAGTTCCAATAGGGTTGTGAACCATGGTTGACATGCCCATGTGAGAGCAACTAGGATTAGTGTCAGGGATGCTTGTTTGAGTTTCCGAACCACTAATGGAATGAGTGGGAGAGGCGGAAAAGCGTAAGCAAATATCCCTGACCAGTTCATCCATAGTGCATTGCCTTTGGACAATGGGTGTAGATACCTGGACGCGAAGTTTGGGGATTTTGCGTTTAGGTGCGTGGCGAACAGGTCTCTGTCTGGAAAGCCCCACATTTGAAAGAATGGGAGGAGAACTTGAGGGTGTAGTTCCCATTCGTGGACTTGCTGTGTCTGGCGACTTAGCAGGTCTGCCATCTGATTGTCTACTCCTGGGAGATGTTGTGCTAGGAGATAGATCTTGTGATGAATGGCCCACCTCCAGATGTCCTGAGCTAGGTGGGACAGTTGGAGGGAGTGTGTTCCCCCTGTTTTTAGGTCTCGCCTACGCAGCGCGCATGCGCTGCATAGGAGGACCTTTAGCCGTCGCTCTGGTAATTTTCAAGCACACACTCGTGCTTGTGGCGGCATCCACCTTGCTGGAGCGAGCAGGGGTGCGCCACAAGCACGAGTGCAGGGCTTGAAAATGAGCAGACTGCGCGCACACGCACGCACCACTCCCGGGCTCACCTCCTGCTCCCCCTCTGTCTCACGCGCGCACCACTCTTAATCTGCCACTTGTTTTGCTTGTTTAACTAAGTAAAGTACATGGCGATTACATTTCAACGAAAAAAAAGGCATTTCAGTCTTGGCGTCACCACATCATATGGTGATCTTGGCCAATTTACACTGTCGAGATTTTAGCTACCTGGAGAGAGCAAGATACGATCTTTTCACATGGTAGAGTCAGCCACACTGAAACACTACTTGAAAAAACGTTTTCACTTTCATGTCTAAAACATATGCTATATTTACCATATCTGTGGCAGCTACGCATTAATGGCATACGCCCGTGTCGACCTTTGTAGGCGCCATTTGCTTCACTTTGTGAAAAGTAATACAGTATAATTTAAGAAATATGCACACTGCAATGCATATATATAATATTGTTGAATAATGTTCATCTCTGCACCGTACCACTGTAATACGAGTAACTCTGCCTTTAACATGTTCTCTATACATAAACAGCTACCCAGGACTGCCAAGTGTGGGGTTACACCCCTCCCAGGATGCTGGCTTTTCTTGCCAGAATCCGCAATAAATCCATTGGGAGAATGCACTTCAATACAGGGAATGCGCGCTCCGACTCCACTCGGTTCTCCGAACAGTGAATGGAGGGTCAGGAAAGGTTAAGTCATAGAATGAATATATAAATACATCGGTACGTGCACATCCCTGCTAGTTTATCTTCCACTCATGTCTTTATTTTTAGCTATTCCTGTTCTTACTTTCAAACTGACTGCACACCTCACACCGTAATATTATTGCTGGCAGCTGCTAAGCATTGCCCCATCTTAGTTTTTTTTGTCGATTTTTATAGCGCAAACTCGACCCAAAGGTATTAGAGCGCGTTACATGAGCACCAGTTACGTTATACAGTTACATTATTTGCCCAGAATCACAGGCTGCTGTGCTGACACCGAGGCTCGAACCTGGTTTGAGCAGCTCTGGCCGTGAGCTTACTCAAACTTACCTTTTTCTCTTATCCTTATTTTGCTTTATTTAACCTTCCTCTATTGTTGCTCCCTTTCTGTAACTCAAAGCTCCTATCCTTTCTAAGTTTAACTACACTCCTCGGCCGTGAATTATTTCACTGTTGCTGCATGCATTTCCCTGTATGAGATCTTCCTGCTCCTGTCTTTATTTTCCTCTCCTTGTCCTTACTTTAAAAACACACCTCACACCATAATTACATTGCTTGCAGCAGCTGTTATAATCTTGGTACTGTATAGCTCATACTAAATACAACTTTGACACAATGGACACTTACAGTGACAGCTGGGATATGCCAAAGGATAAAATTGCATAACTAGTGACCCACCTTCCTCTAGGCATGTGCTGATTCACAGTACCACCCCTCATCTCCAGCATCTCTTTTGCATGAGCCATTACATATTGAAAGATCACGCAGGAAAAGAGATAGACATGCTGTATAGATTGGCTTCTGGTGTCCATTGCATCTGACGTCACAAGAGCCTTCCAAGTGTTTACCATAATGCCGCCCAGAAAGAAAAAGCATGCGGCAGAGGAAAGCATGTATTTCTGAATCATACTGCATGACCCAGTGTGTAGTAATAGTATAGCTGTTCAATCCCTGGCAGCACAGCACCCAGGATAATGTGTTGCATGACTAAACACTTATAAGGTCCCAAAGGCGAGACCTATTGGCTATGCCAATGCTTGTTGTATGTAATACATGGCTGTCATGTTGTCGGTACGAACTAGGACAGTTTTTCCCGTCAGCTGGCTTTGAAAAGCTTTGAGGGCCAGAAATATGGCCATGAGCTCTAAATTGTTGATGTGGAGCAATTTTTGTTGGTGACTCCACAGTCCTTGTACTGTGTGTTGCTGTAGATGAGCACCCCAGCCAGTTAGAGACGCGTCCGCTGTTAGTACTGTCTGTGGAACCGGGTCTATGAAGGGCTGTCCTTTCAACAAATTGTGTGTGTTCCACCACTGCAGAGAGCAATGAGTACAGCCGCTTACCAACACTAGATCAGTTAATAGACCGTGGGACTGGTTCCACTGACTGGCTAAGCATTCCTGGAGCAGATGCATGTGGAGCCTGGCATACGGGACGATCATGATGCAAGATGCCATCATCCCCAGCAGTTGCATGTAAGCCCGAGCTGGAAGAGATTGATTGGGTTGAAACTGAAGAACCAAAGCCTGAATGTTGCGAATTCTGGCTGTGTTGGGAAACGCCAGAGCATTTTGAGTATCTAAAGTGGCTCCTAGGTAGTTCTGAATATTGGCTGGCTGAAGATGTGACTTTGGCACATTGACTGTGAACCGTAGTCGATGTAGTAACTTGATGGTTATGGAAGTGAATTTGAGACACTGTTGGTACGTGCTGGCTTTGATGAGCCAGTCGTCGAAGTATGGGAAGACATGGATGCTTTGTCTCCTGAGACGAGCAGCTACTACTGCCAGACATTTTGTGAAGACTCTGGGGGCAGTGGTGACTCCGAATGGGAGTACCTTGAACTGGTAATGTTGGCCTGCTATCACAAACCTGAGAAATTTGCGATGAGCAGGGTGGATTGGGATGTGAAAGTAGGCGTCCTTTAAGTCTAGGGTGGACAGAAAATCGCCTTTTTGCAAGAGAAGTAGTACTTGTTGAAGTGTTACCATGTGAAAATGTTCTGACTGTATGTAAAAATGGAGTTCTCTGAGATCTAAGATTGGTCTGAGAGACCCGTCCTTTTTTGGTATTAGAAAGTAAAAGGAGTACACGCCCGACCCTTGGTGTTGTAGTGGCACGAGCTCTATAGCTCCTTTTAAAAGTAGAGACTGCACCTCTTGTTTGAGGAGGTGTAGATGATCCGATGAGAGTTTGTGTGACTTTGGGGGAATGTTTGGAGGAGTATTGATGAACTCCAGGCAGTAACCAGAACGGATAATTTGTAGAACCCACTTGTCTGTTGTTATTGACTGCCAATCTGGTAAGAAATTTGACAGTCTTCCCCCGACAGGTGTTAGGTGGTCGGGGGGAAGGAGAGGTGAGTCACTGTTTTGTATTGGAGGGGGAGGTACGTGAGTTTGAACCTCAACCTCTTCCCTTACCGTTATTTCCTCTGTAACCCCCTCTGAAGTAGGTTTTAGAGACAGAGGGTTGGTTATTACCCTTGTAGGTGGAAGTATTTTCTGAGGAAGAATTGTTGGACCCCGCTCGATAGAAAGAGCGTCGAAAGGTACCACGGCCTTGTGATGAGTGAAGCGCCCCCATGGATTTGGCCACTTCGGTGTCTTTCTTCATTTTTTCCAGTGAAGAGTCTACCACTGGGCCAAAAAGGTGTTCCTTGTCAAAAGGTGTGTTTAAGATAGAGGTTTTAACCTCGGTTTTGAATCCAGAGATACGTAGCCAGGCGTGCCTTCTTAAAAGGACATTGGTATTTACTGCTCTGGCAGCTGTGTCTGTAGCATCGAGGGAGCACCTGATTTGATTGTTGGAAATAAGTTGTCCCTCCCTAATCAGGTATTCAGCTTTAGATTTATGTTCTTGGGGTAGATATTGGATCAATTGTTCCATCTCGTCCCAATGTGCACGGTCGTATCTAGCTAGCAACGCTTGTGTGTTGGATATGCGCCAGCAGTTTGCTGCCTGAGATGCGACTCTTTTCCCCGACGCATCAAGAAGCTTAGATTCTTTACCCGGGGGTGGAGCATCTTCTGTGGTTTGGGAGTTAGCCCTTTTGCGTGCGTTAGACACTACTAGCGAGTCCAATGGTAATTGTCCCCTAATGTACGCTGGGTCAGATGGTGCAGACTTATATTTTTTGTCTACCCTTGGGGTAATGATACGTGCCCTGACAGGATCACTAAAGATATCATCCACATGTCTGATCATACCCTTGAGCATTTGTAAAGTGTGTGATGACTTTTGAGTAGTGCTAAGGGTCTCGAAAAGGAAATCTTCTTCGAGGGAATCTTTGTGGAGCTGCACCCCATGGTAATTAGCAGCCCTACCCAGCAATTTAATGTATCCTACACTGTCGTCTGGAGGAGAAGGTTTGTTAGGATATAAGTCAGGATCATTGCCTGTGGGCGAGTTAATGTTATAATCGTCCCATGGGTCTGCAGGTATTGGCTGGCCATCGTCATCCCCATCCCCATTATCATCCCCATCATCCTGATTGTCAGGTGTATGTGGTGAGTGCTGAGGTGAAGTAGGCACAGTTATAGACTGTGGAGAAGGAGGAGATGGGATTGGAGGAGGAAGAGAAGGAGGAGAAGGGTTAGTTTCGACAGTTCTTTTCTTCAAAGGAATGTGATATTCCTCTTCAGCCTCAGTCCTTCTCTTTAGAGTCACTGTGGTGGTGATATGCCCAGTTTTTGGATGAATATACAGCACTTTCTTTTCGGGTCCGGTTTGTCGAGCGGATCGTCGAAACGGTGCTTTTTCGGCGATTTCGGTGTCTCCGGTTGTTTCGGCGTCGAAGGTTTCGGTGCCGAAGGTTTAGGGGCTGGTGTTTTCGGATCCGAAGTGTGTTTCCGTGCCGAGTGTTGAGAATCGGAGCCGGACTTAGATTTCGATCCCGAAGGTTTCGGCTCGGTGCCCGATTTGGCGTGGGGTTTTTCGGAGCCGGAAGGCTTTTTCGTAGGCTTTGGTGCCGGGCCAGAAGGCGGGGCGTCGGAAGCATGGTCTCAGTGCCGACCGGAGCCCGAGGGCGCGGGTTGGTCCGGAGCCTTCTTTTTCATTTGAGGTGGATTTCGGGGCGAGGGAGGGTCTGTACTTACAGTACGCTGTCCCTGTGGGATGTCTTCATCCTGGTCGGAGCCATACTCAGAAACGGAGATGGGTTCCTGTTCTTCCTCAGCCCCGATAGCATCGCCGGCTTCTTCCTCCGATTCAGTACCGAAGAGGTCCGGAATGGATCCTGTGTGTCGGCTCTGCATGTCGCAACGTTGAGACCGACGGTCACAAAGCGTCTTCTTGGAGCGGAAAGCTTTGCACGCATCGCAGTCCTGTTCACTGTGCTCAGGGGACAAGCATAGGTTGCACACTTCGTGTGAGTCGGTGCGCGGGTACTTCGCGTGGCACCGAGGGCAGAATTTAAATGGAGTTCGTTCCAGCGACTGCAAGTCGAATCGACGCGGGTAGACCCGACGGCCTACCACGAGCTTTCCGATCGAAAGAGGGTTTTTTGTCAGTAAACACGAAACGCGAAGAATGGAATACGCGATCGGAAACAATACCGTTGAGGTAGAATGTCTTGCGTGCCGAGGGAAACCGAAGGAACAGTGTCGAACCGGAGCGCATCGACTAACATCCGAACCCGATGGTGGAAAAAAACAATCTAACAATGGAGTCGATGCCCATGCGCACTATCACCGAAAGGACGAGTCACCTACCTCGTGACTGGAAAGACTTCTTCGAAGAAAAACAAAGTGCAAACATCCGGACCCAACACTAGATGGTGATCTATGCATAGCATATGATCTATAGCTCATATGCCTCGAACCAGGGGCTTCCAATGTTTTGCTACGCAAATGAAGAAGGATCTTGGTCCCAAACTTTCCTTAACTATGGTACAATTGACAAATTGCCTTGACAAGATTCTGCAGAAAGTGGTGTAAAATAAAGTCTTAATTTAGCTATGAAAGCCTAATGGCTGAAAAAATGCATTGCCTGTTCTGTAATGCAGAGGGCTGTGCATGCAATTGAGTTGGCCTTAGGCAACAATATGAAAGTTTCAGGACCAGTCAAATAGATCTACTCTCAACATCCTCAACACTCCCAAGACTAGGAGGCAACCACAATCTGTATCCTCTCCTATCAAAAATAAAAATCACTGCAATGCCAGTTCAGTTTCTATTTGCAAAATGATTGAAACCGAGGGTATTAGGATCATATGTTTCTGAAAGATGGACCTGAAGGGAAAGTTTTTTTCAGAACTCCAGCCACCATTATGTTAAGTTATTAAATATTTGATCATTTTTAAGAGTAATGTGATCATTCTTCTCCTTTTTAATGCTACACATGAATCAAATACCAAAATAAATGACTTTTGTGTGCACTCATTGTGGTCAATCACTATTATTGTTTCTGATAAAGGTATATCTATGAATATCCTACTCATAAATCTGTGTTGCAAGTTGAATATGTAACTAAAGAATAACACAGGGGAAGGAGGGTGGAACAGCCACAAAAGCAACACTGGAGAGAGTGTGTGGAACAAACACATAGGCAAAAAGGACAGGAGGGACCGGAGAGCAACAAACAGCACAAGTGTTGGGGTAAGCAATGGGGTGAAGCAGTTGGGCGAGATCAACAAGAAGGGAGACGAGCGATAGAGAGCAACCCGGGAAGGGATGTAAACAAGATAGAGAGTCTGAAAAAACACACACCCTCAAGGAGTGCTCAACATAAAAGAATAAAGTAGTGCTTGAAAAGCAAGCAATGGAAGCAGAGATGTCTGCCAACTAAAGCAAGGTCAAAAGGCAATGTTACATGGGAGGCACAAACAAGATTGACAAGCTGTGACATGAATAAGAATGAGGAAAATAAGAGTGACAAGGTAAGCCAACCAATTTTATTTTTATTTATTTATTATTATTATTTTTTAATTTTAGTTTTTATATAGTTTTTATATAGCGCGAACTTGACCCGAATCGGGTATCGGAGCGCTTTACATAGCACCAGTTGCATTACATGAGGACACATTAATTTTTTTTTGTTAGGCACGGGAGATTAAGTGATTTGCCCAGAATGGCCAATTACCAATGGTAAGCAATGGGTGGGCTCCAACCCGCTCTATGTTCAAGCTAAGCCACAATATGCCTCACAACAGACAGTGCATGCTAGGTCTAGTAGGCAGGTTTAATAGGCTATTTCCACTTTTTTTTAAAAACACTGCCATTCAAGATTTGTTTGATTGATGCTGCCCATGGGGAAATTTCTCTTTGTGCTGTTGATTCTTACCCCAGCCCCTTCTGCTTGTGGGTTCATCCTATCTTAATATTAATAGGTGATGAAGAGTATTAACTCTGGTGTCTCGAAATTGAAAATTTACATTTTGACAATGTCTGAAAGTGGGAGAGTGTGTGTAGTGCCTGTCATATCTATATATCAGTGTGATTCTTCCGCACTAAACCATTACTTCCAATAGAATCCTTACAGAAATTTCTGGAAGAGTTTGTTTGTTTGGTGGTTTCTTCATTTAATCTTAATATTTAAGACACCTTTGTTGTCTTCAATGAATGAATTATATACACATGTTTTGAGGAATGCTTGCTTAGTCATTGAATCATGGTTACACCCTTATTTGTGTTCTACAGATCTCTTTAATAATTTTGTTTCTGCCACATGGATATTTAACCAGTGTGTACTCTTCAGACTCTTTTGTTTTAGTCCCTTCATTTTGGGGTATTAGGGTCTATCCTGTAATAAACACATTTTATTTAGCAATGTAATTTGAACAACCAGAGTTCTTCTATGTTAGCAAACACTAGGATCTCAATTTTGTTATCCCTTATGCCTAAGCGAGGTCTAACACAAAGTGGCTTTGCTTGATTTGCATTTGCCTTAAATTAAGTCTGTTTGAATCTTACTAAATGGGCCCAAAGTAAAGTGAGGTCTTCCAATAGGTAATTCTACAAATAAAAATGAACATGTTACTTACCCTGTAACTATCTGTTTGTAGAGTGCAGTGCTGTAGATTCAGATGCTCTGCATACTCCTGCCTTCTGGTGTTGGGCTTGGACATTTGCAAGTTGCTTTTCTTTGAAGAAGTCTTTCAAGTCACAAGCTGTGCTGTGACTCCTCCCCTTACTGGACAATACGTATGAGCACTGACTCAATATTAGATTGTTTTTTCAAACAGCGGGCGGAAATATGTTTGGAGTGTCAAATGAGTGTAACATGGTGCATTATGCATGTTGTGCAGTGTTATCTTGTTGATAAAAGATGAGATCTAAAATCAACACAGGCTTCTAGGGAAGAGGGTGGGCACATTTAAATCTACAGTGCTACACCCTATGAACAGATTACCAAGTTATAAGTTAAGTAACATTTTCAGTTCGTAGCTCTGCATAGACTGTAAAGCATGTTCCTGAAGCAGTAACTAGTGTGTGGCTTCTGCAGATGTCTGGAGCAAAGTTCTGGCAAATCATAGGCTGTTTGAGGACTAGGATATCCAAACAATAGTGCTTGGTAAACATGTGAGAGGTTGACCAGGTGGTTGCTTTGCAGATGTCAGGTAGCTGGATGATGCAGAAGAAAATCATGGATTCTCCTTTCCTACAGGTGGAGTGTGCCCTGAGCAGAATAGGTAGGGCTCTCTTAGCTTTGTGGTACCAGGTTTGGAGCACCTGACTATCCTAATTGCTATGTCAGCTTTAGAGACGTGATGGCCTTTGTGAGGAGTCGCAAAGGGCACAAAGAGCTTGTCAGACTTACATAATGGCTTGGTTATGTCGATATAAAACACAAGATCTCCTAAAGTTTCCTAACGTCTCTAGAGCTCTTTCTGCTTCTGACTGGCTGCAGAAAGAAGATTGGGAGTTCAACAGTTTGGGTAAGGTGGAAGGGTAATACCACTAGGAGAAATTTAGGATTGGTTCTGAGAACAGCCCTATCTTTGTGAACATGAATGAAAGTTTCTTGTAGGGCGAGTGCTTACAGTTCACTAACGTGTCTGAGGGAAATAATGCCCACAAGGAATGCCACCTATCAGGAAAGGAAGTGAGGTGGACATGGGTGTCGAGTTTCACAGGGTGGTTCTAGGAGTTTCGAGGTCCTATGTAGGGGCAAGAGTTATTGTGTGAAGTATTACCCTCTTAAAACCCCTCCATGAATGCCTTGACTACTGGAATCCTAAATGTGGATTAATGTTCTGTTTTGCATGTAAGTCACAATGGAAGCAAAGTGTAGGTGTGCTGATGTTTAAGCAAGGCCTGATTTCTGCAGATGTAAAAGATAGCAGACGATATTCTGGACATTAGGCTTTAACGGATCTAGGTGTTTGACAATGCAGTAGTGAGCATACCTCTCCCGCTTTGTTGCATAAAAGGCCTGTGCAGTGGGCCTATGTGCTTCCCACAGAATGGTCATTCATTCTTGAGGGAGGTTTATAAAATGATTATATTTTTAATTTTAAATTATTAGAATTATAAATTCTAAAACTGCAGGTGCCAGATCACTAGATTGAGCTGCCTGGGGTCTGGGAGTCTGATCTGGCCTTTTCTCTGTGCAAAAAAGTCCGACTTAAGCGGCAGCTTCTCATGGGAGCTGATGGACACCTCCAGAAGCATGGAGTACCAGAGTTGCCTGGCCCACATGGGAGGCACCTGGATGAGTGTCAGGGATGTTTGTCTCATCTTCCTCAACATATACGGGAGGAGTGAGAGAGGAGGAAATGCATAGGCAAAGATCCCTGACCAATTCATCCACAGTGCATTGCATATGGATTGTGGGTGTCAGCCACTGGTGACAAATGTTCCGCATTTTTGGGGAAGATGTACAGGTTTATTTAAGGAGTGCCCCCATATTAAATGCACCTGCATAGGACTCAAGGGTGGGGTTTGCACTCATGGACTTGTTGATTGGTCCTGCTGAGCAGGTCTCCCAAGTCATTATCCACCAGCAAAAGGTTTTCCGCTCAGAATTGTATGTTGTGGCAGATCGCCCAATTACAAATCCCATGTGTTAATGCTGAGAGCTGGAGAGAATGCTTGCAGCCCTGTTTCTGTAGTTAATAGAGAGCAGTCAAGCTGTCTGTCTTGATGAGTACTACTTTTCCCCGAATTTCCTGTATGGCTAGAAATTATAGGTAATGGATGTGGTTGCCCTCAAACTGAGATGGTCATGACATTGAGCATGAACCCCAGCCTTTGAGAGAGCCGTCCATGCTGATGGTCACTTGCAGAATAGTGTATGTGAAATGCCTGCCATGCAATAAGATCATGTTGGTCCACCAATGAGGAATCCACAAGTGCAGGCACTGTCCACCTGTGGCCATTGCAGTGGCGGGTGGTAATTTTAGAAGGGAGGGGGGGCGGATGGGACACACAAGCACACATACACACTGACGCCCATGCATTTATACATGTGCGCTCACACACACACACACATCCATTCACAACACTCATTTCCAAATATTCAAACATTTTTTTTTTTAATTACACTTACCTGCAGCTCTGCCTCCGAGGTCCCAGGAGGGTTGGGACTGCTGCCAAAGGTCAGCCAATGAGGGAAGGCAGCAGTCCCTACGTTGTCACAGAGTGGGATGGGGTCTGTGAGACTGGTGACCCCACCCCACTCTGTGAAGAAGTTTCACTGATTGACACTCGACCCTGGACACTTCAGGGCTTGAAACTGAAGCTCCCAGGTGTGAGGCAATGAGTGACACTTTCCCTCCTCACGAGGAGAAGGGCCTCAAGGTCCTTTGCTGAGCTGAGGAGGTCACGCCCACAGGAGCTGTGACATCCTCAGTCCAGCAAGTTCAGCTCAGGCAGCAAGGAGCCTTCGCATTTAGCGCATGTCTAGCTCATGGCTGCCTGACCTGAAAGAAGAGTGCCTGGCAGGCCAACCTTTTGCTCAGCCGGACAGACACTCTTCTTGAGGGGCAAAAGGAGAGGGGGGAGTGGCTCCTCAGCCCCAATGGACCAGCTGCGGCTGGATCATGGCCCGTGAGGCACTCTTGTAGTGGGAGCATATGGAACCTGGTGTGGGGTTCAATCAAGATGCAAGAGGCCATCGTCCCTAGAAGGAAAACCAACTATTGGTCTACAAAAGAGGCAGCAACTGCTGAAATGCCAACAGTCACTGTTGGCTGAGGTAGGCTTTCCCATAACTGTGTTCTACAGTGAATCCAGGAACGGATGGATCTTTTGAGGTTAGCGATGGGACTTGGTGACACTTATGGTGAATCACAAGCTGTGGAGCAGGTAAATTGCTGCTTCAGTGTGGGCTAAGCATTGCTGCCAGCAGTTGCTCTTGGTTAGCCAATCATCAAGGTAGGGGAAAACATGAGTGCTCCGCCTTGCATGTGGGTGGCCAGCAATACTAGGAACTTCGTAAACACCCTTGGAACTGTAGTGACCCGAAAGGAAGCACTTTGAATTGGCAGTGTTGTCCACTAATCGCAAAACAAAAGTACAGGCAGGGTGAATAGGTCGGTGAACGTAGGTGCCCATAAGGTTGTGTACTGTCATGTATTCGCCTTGTCGAAGAAAAGTGATGTTGTTCTATAGGGTAGTAACATGGAAATGTTCCAACAAGATGTATTTGTTGAGAGGTTTGAGGTCTGAGATACGTCTGAGGGAGCTATAATTTTTTGCGGATGACAAAGTACAGAGATTATGCCTTTTCCCTTCTGGTGTGGAGATACTTTCTCTATTGCACCATTCTGGAGAAGCGTTTGTTTCTCTTCCTTAAGAAGGTGAAGATGGTGTCTGCTGAAGATGTCTGTGGTATGGGAAGCTGGAAGGAGTTAGAAGGTCTAGGCACTTGCCGTGGTAAACCACCACTAAAACGCACTGTTCTTGTACGATTTCCTTCTTGTGAGATTGGAAGTCTTGTATTCTTCCTTAACAGGTGACATGTGATCGGTGGGAGAGGAAGGTGGTGAAGCCATTGCTTAGTAGTGAAAACTGCTCTACCAGAGCCACATTTACCTTGCCTCTGCTGGCGTTGAGCACTGGTCTTCGGTCCTCCGAATGTGTCCACTGACGAAGCACAGAGGAGAACAGTCAAGGGGCAGATTGTCTTTCCCGATTCTTCGGTATCAAAATCTTATGTGAGCCTGAAAAAATGTGTTGAAAATTCAGAAAAATCATGATCCTACTGCTGAATGTCCGAACCCACTGGCAGGAAACAAAACAAACATGGAGTTGGTGCCATGCACAATGTCCACTAAGGAAGGAGTCACAGCACATCTTGTGACTCTAAAGACTTCTTTGAAGAAAGACAACTTGCAAACGTCTGAGCCCATCATCAGATCGCAGGAGTATGCACAGTATGCGTGTCTTCAGCCACACATGCTGCAAGGTATTGTATCCTTACCAAAACCAGCAGGTTCCCTAAGTACTAAGGATAACAAACCATGATAATCTCCATAGTTCTATGTGAACACAATACAGAAGAACATAAGTAGTTTGTGAACTATAATTATACATCACCATTAAATATTATTTAATCATACTATAACAGACATTAAAGTGCCAGAGATTAAATATTATTAAATAATAATATACCTACATTAAAGTGCCAGAGAATGAGAAGAGCGATGACCATGGCAGTAGTGGTCCTCCCCCGCCCGCCATGGCAGTTGAATACAAAGGCTGCCTGGGAGTCTTCAGCCAGAACAGACGTCATTGCCTCAAGAAGCATATCAAAATCCTGAAAGTGGAAAAACATGTAAGTTCATCATAAAAATATATTTTCGTCCAACTTTTCTGATTCAGCTAAAAAAATATGACAGACTAAGGACTCTATTTGCAACTCCAATTTAGTTCTGACATACTTCCTACACTTTACAAACTCCTCAAAACTCATTACTTAATATGATGAGTTTCCTCTAAATGGCAAACTAATGTCAAATTTTTAATAGGATATTATTCATTCAAAGAATTATGAAGCTATTGACCATTATGTGTCTAATATCACAATCAATACTTATTCTTATATTAACATGACCTATTTAGATCATGAAATCACTCATAGAAGCACATGAACCAGTTTGGCTTTCCTTATTAATTTTTCTTAATTTTCACCCCAACTTTTAGGCTTCAGATTTCTATTGCTATATTCAGATTGCTTTGACTAATAAAAAGAAGAAAGGTACTTTTTTGGAAGTTGTCATTTTTCTCTTTCCTAACACAGGCTACGATGATAAGTTATGAAAACATTGTAGACCTATCTGAACATTTTCCACAAAAGTATTAGAAATGAGAATTAAGAGACAGCATCAGGATTCATGAAGTATGGGCTTTCTGGTGACAATACACACAACTCACAATATTATAAGTAAAGCCTCTGCTTAAATTATCTCTTGGTTGGGCTCCATTCTTTTATAGCTAGTTTATCTAAAGCTTTAGTTTATTCAAATAGTACTGTTTCACTTGTTTTCAGTTTCTAAGCGGTACCCATCAAGGCTGTGTCCTATCTCCACTGATTTATTTTATCATTAAATTCCTTCCAAGTTAAAAATGACAAAATCTACATTTTGAGGCTTTTCTTTTAACAAAACTAATTAAAATAAATATTCAGCTTATGTTGATGAATTCCTGCTATATTTTAATCATCAAGAGTCCTATTTTGCTGCGTTTTCAGGGAATTTACAGACTTAGCAAATGTATTAAATTACAAACATAATTTAGAAAAATAGACATTTACCATTGCATTAGTACAGTATTAAAGATATGTGTGGGATGGATTTATTCTGGTTTGGAATTGTTCTAAAATGAAGCATCTGGATTTATGGATTTCCAGTTCATTAAAGGTACTGTATGTCTATACCTGCCATTTTATACCTGATGTCGATGTTGCCCCTGAAAGTAGCCAAATCTAATATTTCAAAGTATTGATAATTTTTAATAAAAGTTTAAATGTGATTATGCCAAACAGAGTCTTGCTTTCTAGTTTCAAACTCACAAAGAAATTGAAGGTGTAGGGGAGGACAAGATGGCGTCCGCAAGCTCGGACGTGTGAGCTGGCTGCTCCCGGGCACCGGCACCGAGTCTCGATTATGCCTTAGGGCGAAGGAGGAAGGATCGACATATGGAAATGTCTAACTAAACAGTAGAAAGGATTTTTAGCAACTCACTGAAGCTGGTCTTCTCGGCATGTTAGGCACTGCTGCCACGGTCATCTCGGCGATGCTGCGGCGCCTTCACAGCGTTTACTGGAGCGTAATGAGGACCCGACACTGGTTCTGCTTTACGGCTGTCACGCTCGACAGAAGCCGGAGAGGGGAGGGCTGCGCTACTCTGACGATGCCTCCCAAGACTGGGAGAGGGAGGTCGCGTCCTCTGGTTGACCCTGTTGGAACCGGAACTGTGGGTATCAAGAACTCAGCGAATTCAAGCATTGTTGGTAAAACTGCCAAAAATGACGCCGCAGCAACGGGAGAAAAACTCTCAAAAGACAGCATGGGTAAGCACACTATTCCCCTTTTGTTTTCTGTAGGGAAGGAAAAAAAAAAGTTATACAGTCCCCTCAGGCTGAGCCACCTTCGCAAGCAACAGGGGGTAGGAAGGTATCTGACCTCGCGGTAGAACACAGCTTTGGGGAAAAAGACTCTGCTATTGCCCATTCTAATACTGGCAACACTGATTCTGGATCGCTACCTATCTCTAATGCAACTCAAATGATGGAAGACGCTTCAGGAGGGCAGCCAGCATACCACTTTACTCAGTGTATCTACCCCTGAAAGTGCTCCAAATGATACCGGCCCGGAGATAGCTCATTCTTCAAACACCGAAAACATTGAAAACTCAGGTTCTGGTAGGAAGAATGATTTTCAAAGCATAAAGTCTCCTACGAAGGAGATAGACTCTGGGGATTACTTTTTTTCCTCGCTCGGATCATTCGGATTCTTCTAGTGATGACTTAGAGTCAATTTTGAAGGCCCAGGCTAAGACCGGTTTGCATGGTGGCGGTGGCAGTGACCTTAGCAGCACACATCCGGATGACACTGGAGTGATACATCGGACGACAGCCCCCGGACAGTGCGTAAGAACCCGGAACCTGGAGAAGGAGCTAAGCAGGCGGATGGTAGCAATGCTTTACAATGGGACTACTCCTTTTCAACAGAGATAGGTACTGGCAATGGGTGCAGTTCGGAGACTGTCAAAGAAAAAGCGGCAGGTCCATCAGAAGAGGTTTCACTGGCCCTGATCTACCAAACTATCATGACTCATAGGGAGGAGACACGTGCTGAGAGTCAGAGGGCGCAAAGCTCATGCCGCAAATTGCATAATTCGGTTCGACGCATAGCCAAGACCTGTACGGAATTCACCACTAAGTTTAACGAAGCGGAAGCTCGTATCTCGTGCTTAGAGGACGAACTGGCAGCGCAGAAGGCTATGACTGAGACCCTGCGATCCCTAAAAGATGACACTCAGTGGAAACTGGCTGATCTAGAAAATCGGTCTCGCAGGAATAATCTTAGAGTTCTGCAAATTCCTGAGGGCACGGAAGGACAGGATCCTCGCAAGTTCATCATCGACCTGTTCACGGAGGCCTTCCCAGAACTTACACAGTGGGACTGGCAGAGAGAGATACAGAGGGTGCACCGTTTCCCGTTTTCCCTCTGTCCTCGATCTGGTCAAACAGTAGCTAGACCGAGAGGGATTTTGATCTCTCTCAATAATTTTCTTGCCCGGGAAGCTGTATTCGAGTTGGCACGTCCTGATAAAAAGAGGGCTGGGAAAGGGGTGGAGTTTTTCATCAGGCCAGACTTTTGTCATCAAACTGTAGAAAAGCGCTGGCAGCTACGCCAGCTTATTGCACCATTTCAGGCCAAAGGGGCTCAAGCTTTTCTATTAAACCCAGCTAAATTAAAAGTGCTATATAAAGAACACACTCGATTCTTTATCTCCGAAGTGCAAGCCAAAGAGTTTTTACAATCTTTGTAAAGTAAAAGCAGTTGTCTCAGGCCATTAACATACTGGTCGTGATGTATCATGTTTAAATCTGTGCTACTCTTTTTTAGGATGTGCAATCATCTGCTTTTCTAGGTTTTTTTTGGGTCGGTATGTGGGTCGTATAGCTTTGACTTGTCTACTTCCTCCTTTTTCCTTGCTTTATTGCACCGTATGAGGGTTTTTTCCCCCCATATGTATAAAATTACATTTACGGCACTTGCAATATTTGTATGATGTATTGGAATGTTTGGTGCTCCACTGTTGCATTTTGTCGCGCATAGGGTGGTGTATAGGTGCGGGGGGGGGACAACCCGGTGCCAGGAGCTTGTCATCACAGGGACCTTTTTGAAGGGATGGGGATGGGTCTGGAGGGTGGGGGAGCCTGGGTGGGTGGGGTTTTTGGGGGCTGGTGTGGGAGAGTTGGGGTAAAACAAGAAAATCAATCTACAGTATCGCTAAGTTCATGAAGTCGAGAGATCTAAGGTTTTGTTATAAGAGAATTGAGCAAGGGCTGGCACCCATACCTAACCAATGGCTAAGTTAGGGCTTTGAATCTGCTCTCTAAATGTCTGTGGGTTAAATAAATATAACAAAAGACAAAGAGTTGCTGCAGAGCTTCGCGTGATTCAGTCTGACCTAGTGTGATTACAGGAAACGCATATACCATGGGGAAAGCGGAAAATTCTGTCAGAATTGGGTTATGTGGTCTTGGCAGCCTCACAGCAATCAACCATGACTCGGGGGGTGGGGGTGTTAGCTAAACCGGCAATACGAACATCAGGACGTGTCTTAGTTGATAATCAAGGACGTTGGGCTATTCTGGAATGTATTCTGGGGAGAGTGAAGTTCACGCTGTGCACATTATATGGTTCCAATTTCGATGAGGCCCTCGTCCTTGAGCAGTTAAATTTGGAACTCGCATTATGGCCTACCCCACTTGTGCTGTGCGGGGATTTTAATATTAATTTGGTCGGGAGGGAACTCCAATCTGCTATCCAAAATTATAAAGGTAGGAAACCTAGGGTTTTTAAGGCATTATACCATCTATTGTCTGATCATGGCCTAATAGATGCTTGGGGCACTCTCCATATGTTGGATCCGGGGTTTACGTTCTACTCTCACCCGCATAGTAAGCTAGTACGGCTTGATTATTTTTTTGTATCTCCTTTATTAATTACAGGAGTTAAGATACAAGTTTTTCCTAGAATCACCTCCGATCATGCGCCAGTAGTGTTGGACATTCCCGCACTTGGTACATGCATAGCCCCAAGGGTTTTCACTTTTGATAGGAAGCTCCTTTTGGATAATATTTTTATCGACCACATTAAGGTTTGGATAAAGGACTTCCTCCAAAACAATCGGCACTCCACGTCACGTGGGATTGTCTGGGATACCCTTAAAGCTTGTTTTAGAGGGGAAGTCCTGAGCTATGGACTATATAAACAAAAGCAAGCTAAACTAGTAGTTCAGGAATTATATAGTAAACTTAAAGCAGCTGAAGAAAATCTGGCACGGGGGATCTCGGCTGACAATAATATTACTGATCTGCAAACCAATGTGGCCAGATGTAAGGCTAATATCAATCTGCTATGGAGTAAGGAAATTGCGCTAAAATATCAACTGTATAAAAAGGATTGCTACGAGTATGGTGAGGCCACAGGGCGCTGCCTAGCTCAAAAGTTACGCTCAAAGGAGGCTGCACAGAGAATAGATGGCATGAAGAATGCTCTGGGCAGTATAGTACATGATCCTCAGGGGATCCTTAAGATCTTCTATAAAGAACTATACACAGAACAGGATACGGGGCTACACCCTAGGGATCTGGGGCTGCAATATTTATTATTGGAGAGGTTGGATCAGGAGGAAGCTGGGATGCTGGACAGCCCTATCACTATTGATGAATTAGAGCAGGCTATCAATAGTATGACGATCGGAAAAGCGGCTGGCCCGCATAAGCTTCCATCGGAGGTCTATAGGACCTTTTTTCAAGACCTCAAAATGGATATGCTGGCTGTCTTCCAAGCAGCGCAAACTGGGGGTGCGCCGCGATCTTGGGATGAGGCTAATATCGTTATATTTAAGAAGAAGGATAAACCATCTGACCTTCCTGGGTCCTATCGCCCGATCTCCCTTGTTAACTGTGACGGGAAAATCTACGCTAAAGTTCTTGCGAATCGATTGGCTAAAGTCATCTCCCCTCTGGTCTCTCCAAGACAACACGGTTTTATACCTGGAAGGGGGACAGTGAATCATATCAGTAGGGTAGTGACTCTATTTGATATCGCACAGGTCGGACCTAGGACTGATCTTGCTTGACGCCGAAAAGGCATTCGATCGCGTCACGTGGGATTTCCTTTGGGGGGTCGTACAGCAGATGGGGTTCGGCCACGGGCATATTCAGGCTCTACGGGTTTTATATCGATCTTCCGTGGCCAAGATATGCTCAATGGGGCTTGTATCTGAATCAGTACAGATCTCTAGAGGCACACGGCAGGGGTGTTCCTGCTCCCCGCTTTTGTTCGCTCTGTACATTAACCCTTTTTTAAACATGTTGGAGAGGAGTGCCCAGATTAAACCTTTTTTAGTTCGGCAGGATCATTTCTGTGTTCTGGCATACGCCGATGACATAGCAATTGTAACATCTGATCCTGTCGCGGCTCTACCTGAAATTGAATATTTGGCACATGAGCTTGGCTCTGTTTCAGGCTACAAGCTGAACACGTTTAAAACACAGATCCTCTGTACGAACCAAATTTTGGTTAATGATTCTAGAGTGGTTAAGGAAGTTACATATTTGGGCATTAAGATTCGGGTCTGTCTAAAAGAGTTGGTCGAGGTTAATTGGGGGGCTATTATTGGCAACGTTAAGCAATCACTAGAGAGATGGGAGTGCTTACACCTCTCCTTGGTAGGCAGATCTAATGTACTTAAAATGAATATATTCCCTAGGGTTCTGTACTTTTTTAGATTGGTTCCATTGGAATTATCTCGTGGACAACTTCAGCATTTACAATCACTTTGTGCCAGATTCCTGTAGGCCCTGGGGAAACCACGTAGAGCTGCACGCTTCATGACTCTTCCTCAGTATAGAGGTGGGTGGTCGGTCCCCAACTTTGCATTTTATTATTATGCGTGTATTTTATCGAATATACGTATATAATTGACCGGAGAAGAAGTGAATAATTTGGCCGAGGCCCCTTCAATATATCAGATGATCTTGGGGACCGAGGTCAAAAAATGTTTGTTTAAAAGAATAGATGGCAGTTACTATAAAAAAAACTGCCTTTAAAATTTTGGGTGCAGTCTTTAAGGTCTGGAAAATAGTGCGAAAAAACTTGCAGATTGAAGGGCTATCATTTTATACACCCACCTCCGCAGTAGGGCTACTTCCATCGATTTTCTGGGATCACGTGGTAGGTAATTGGAGACTCAAGGGCATCACGCAAATTGGTGATTTTTATCAGGCTGGGGGGCTATGCTCTTCTTTTTCAAGCTTGGCGGACAAATACCATCTACCCAAGACTCAATTTTTCAAATTTTTGCAAATACGGGATTTCTTAGGTAAACAGTCAACTATGATGATACCGCACAAGATAGTAGAAGCTATTAGACGTCAGGAAAAAATAGGGTCTCTCTATAAAGTATTGCTAGCCTCTAGGATGGATGATCTAGACAAGCATAATCTTAAATGGGTGAATTGTCTGGGATCGATATTGCAGGGAATTTTTTTTTTAAGCGAACTTAAAAGCCCAGCATTATAAAACAGTTTAATCTGTACCACACCCCTGCAAAGATGATGAAATGGGGGGGAGGAAACGACGGGAAATGTTTTCGGTGTGGTGCAGACAATGCTGACATCTTCCATATATTCTATTCATGTGCTAAATTGGCTCTTTTTATAGGATATATCGAAAGGTTTTTATCAGAGGTCACTGGAGTTTTTATAAAAATCTCGGCCTCCATGATGTTGCTAGGGATTGGGGAAGATCTACGCCAAGGGATGCTGATGCATACATTTCGGTATTTAAATTTTATCGCCATGGCAGTAGCACGGCTGTGTTCAGCGTCCACTTGGCTACAGCCCGATGCACCATATTTTGAAATGTGGCGTGCCAGGTTCTACAGTACCTTCAATTTGGAGTTTAGTCTGTATTCTGTTAAAGGGCCCAGAAAGCGAAAACTGGGTCTGTATGTGTGGGGGGCAATGATTGATCATATGACGGGCTGATATTAGTGTCTGTACAGGGGAATGAATTGAATTGCTACTGTGCTCCGATTTAAGATATGTTTGTACTTATTTATTTTTGACACTGTGGAATTAAAAAAAAATTTAAAAAAATTGAAGGTGTCTAGGTTCCAAACTTCTCCTTATATCACTTAACCCTTTCATTAAAACAAGTGTGGCATTGGCTCCAAGACCTTGTTAATGTAGAAAAATCCATTGGGTCACTATAAGGGATGGTCCCATAGCACCTGTTTCTTTTAGAACATGCATCACTATGCATTAAATAGCTAAGGAATCCCAGTTCCCTTTCCCATGTTCTTTTAGATAATAGTTGCAAAATTCTAAATCCAATAACAACTTATCTAATACAATTAAATTCTTGTCATTTTCATTAAGTTCAAACAAATTAATTAGGATTAATAATAAGGCCATTTTGGTATAAGTGGAATTAAAAGAGTACTCAATGGTTTAATCAATTATTTGATGATAACATTTGAATTTCAGTTTCTAATTTTCAGAAATTATATAGTTTACTCGATTCCTTTTGACTCAAAGTATGCTCTCTGATTTCTTTAGATGCACCATTATCTCCTGTAGTAAACTATATACAATACAAGACTGAGCCCACCCAAAACGTCTAAACTGCACCTTATTTTACTTCAGAGTCACTTACTCAGATAAAAATAAGATCTAAAGTAGAATTAATATTATAATAATTTGGCAAATTGAGCTTTGAATTAAAATGTGGAAGAAAACGAATATTCTTCCAGATCTGAAAACACAATACAGACAGTTTGGTTTATATTTAATTATTTGTTACACACATTCACTAAGGAAA
Source organism: Calotriton arnoldi (assembly GCA_963921515.1). NCBI lineage: Eukaryota > Metazoa > Chordata > Amphibia > Caudata > Salamandridae > Calotriton > Calotriton arnoldi. The sequence continues at coordinate 113,657 of CAWUFW010015114.1, read as the reverse complement.
ATTAACCTAACCTATTTGAATACATATTAGTATATGTGCTCAATCTAATGTAACATTTTTCACATTAATTGTGACTGTCCAAATGTTAAGATATTTCGGATTAAGGTGTGACCAAAAGTTTATCCCATTCTTCACACTGATTAACCCTGCCTTTATATAATATTTTGTTAGGTAGTCAGGTACAAAAGTGGCACACTGTTCCTTTCGAAGGTATAATTATTCATTTATTTATTACTCTTTCATTGCAGCAATTAACCACAAACTGGCATGATCATTTTTTGTCTAGGTAGCTCTAACCTCAAAGTTAATATTATTCAGCCTTCAAATTGCGATTGAGTTGTTAGAAGAGATTTAATATGGAATCCATTCATAATTTTTCTGTTGTATAACTTTATTTAATTCATAACCCAACTGATTATTAAGTAACTACCTGTCTGTGAACGTTTGGTCTGATTTCTTTTTAACAATGGATTTTATATGGGCCGGTCGGACACCTTCGTGGAGACTTGGGTGAAGTCCTGGATGCCCAAAGACGCTCTCTCTGTGTGGTTCGCGGTGGAGCGTGCCCATCGCTCCCTTGCGCCCAGACCTATCCATGGGGCGCCATCTCGCCCCCTTCATCATCCGGATTCTCAACTTCCGTGATAGAGACGCAATCCTCCGGGAGGCGCGGGCCCACACCCCCCTGAAATATCAGAACCACACAATAATGGTCTTTCCGGACTATACGAGGGAGGTACAGGCCCAACGGCGCACCTACTCGGAGGTTAAACAGAAACTCTGCAACCTGGGGCTACGATATGGACTTCTTTTCCCGGCCCGCCTCCGTGTTGTTTTTCAGGGCAAAGCCATTTTCTTTGATACCCCGCAGGCGGCCTGGACTTGGCTCACGGAGGAGCGCCCGCTACGGACCCGGCCCCTTCCCCCACCGCCTTGTCAACACCTTCACGGTCGCAGTCGTCCCCTCCCAAGCCTCAGCGACGGCCTCACCGATCTCGCAAGAGGGGGGATCGGAAGAGAGGCCCCTCGCGCTCACCGGGCACAAGCTCACATCTGCTGATTTCCTCTGATGCCCCCCCCAGCACCGGGCGGCCAAACCCGAGCCAATTCCCTGATTGACTTAAATCCTGATCTTGAAGCGTCTGAGCTGATGCGCCCCGTCCTGTCAGACTCCGACCTATCTCGCAGTCCTGCACTCCGGGGATCCGGCGACAACGCCGTAATCTGATGACGGAGGCCTGAGGAACTGATTCTTTTGGGACAAAACTCTTTGTTTGACTTTTCTTTCATCTATGCTGGTGACACAGAGACATCCGTCTATATGGAGGGGTCCATCAATGCCACGAACTACCCAGCTAAACGTTTTAGATTAGCTTTTTGTTATTGTTCTTGTTAACTTTTCCTTTTCAGGGTGACAGATGCTTCATTTCCGGAAGTATAGGGTGGGGGGTGTTGGGGCGACTGGGGGGTTGGGAGGGCCGTTGCCTTCTGGAATCTTTCTTTCTTGGCTTCGTTTGAGCCACCGTTTTTCATTTTCCAAGACAGCTCAGTGCACACATACGCCATTGCCATTGACAAGAGACCTACCGCAGTGTACAGACCTTATCCTTTTACGCTAGCTATGACACATCACCTCACCTGGGACCCAGGGCCCTTCGCACTTGCTCACCCCTGCACCACCCAATCCTCAGATGCCTACTCCTGGTAGACCCCTCCACGTTCTGTCGTGGAATGTCAATGGATTACTAGACCGTATAAAACGGGCCGCAGTCCTTCGGAGTGCCCAACGCCAGGCGCCTGACATCCTTTTCCTTCAAGAGACACACCTCTTAGGAACCCATTGCACCTTCCTCGCCCGCTACGGGTTTGACAGAGTCTGGCACTCTGGTTTTACGCGGGGCTCCCGGGGGGCGGCCATATTGATTCGTGGGGGTCTCCCCTTCACACTGGTGCACGCGACGATTGACACGCAGGGACGCTACGTGGCCTTGACCGGTAGGCTCGAGGGACAGATTCTCAATCTCCTATCTACATACATCCCTCCCACCACACTGCCCTCTGCCCCACAACACCTCACAACGGTAATTTCTACTTTCCCTCAGGGTCAGACGATAATTGGGGGTGGCTTCAATGCGGTTATGCAGCCTTCCCTTGACACGACAGGTACTTCCTCCGAGTCCCGCCTCACCTCTGCTAAACGGCTTTTGGAATGGTCCTCTGCTCTGGGTTTATGCGACACTTGGAGGGTCTGGAACCCCCGCCGAAAACAATACACACACACTTCCGCGGCCCACCATACCCACTCCCGCATTGATTTGGTCCTACTGCCGGCCACCGACTGCCAGTTGGTATCTGGTGTCACTATCCTCCCCCGAGGCATCTCAGACCACTCCCCTATCTCCCTCCGTCTGGGGCATGCCCCCGGTGGGATGCGCACGGTCTGGCGGTTGAACGCCTGGTTCTTGCAGGATGTGGAGATCAACGAGGCCCTCGGAGTGGAACTGAAACAATACTTCCTAGTCAACAAGGGCTCGGTCCCTTCCCTGGGCACATTGTGGGAGGCCGGCAAGGCCACCATGCGGGGCGTGGCCAGAGGTCTGGTTCACACGAAACGGGCAGCACAGATCGAGGCTCAGGCCGCACAGATGGAATCGGCTCCTGATGCCGCAGAGGATGCTCACTCCGCTAGACAGCTTGCGCTGCTCCGGGAAGAGATCCGTCAGGTCTCCCTGGACTCGGCCAAAATGTTATGGCGCTCCTCAGTGGCCCGTGTATACGGATGGGGGGATAAAAATGGAAAATTGCTCCATAATTTGGTCTCCTATCCCAAAGCCAACCGAATAATCCCTGAAGTTTGCGACGCGGCCGGCACCCATCACTACACTTCGCAGGCCATTGCCCAAGCTTTTGCGGGCTACTATGCCCAGCTCTACGTGGCCCGGGCTCCCGAGGCCTGCCTGGTTGACCTGTTGGAGCGGGCCGGGGTTCAGCTACCCCATCTTGCCCAGACTGTTTCGAAGGATCTGGACCTCCCCTTTACCCCTGAGGAGATACATGGTGCCATCTCCCTATTGCACTCCGGTAAGACACCTGGGCCAGACGGCTTCCCACAGGAATACTACGCGGCCTACCGCAACGTACTGGTCCCCCACTTGGTTGACCTCTTCCAACATGTGGTAAAGACGGGATCTTTCCCCCCGGAGACTGATGTGGCCACTATCGTGGTTATTCCTAAAACCCAGCCACCCTCTCTCTCCTGCGCAGACTACCGCCCAATCTCCCTCATCAATACCGAGATGAAAATCTTTGCCACTGCCTTGCCCCAACGCCTCCGCCCCCTGCTGCACGATTTGGTCCACCCGGACCAATGTGGCTTTATGCCTGCCCGTGGTACCCGGCATTGCATACGTCGCCTCTATCTCGCCCTCGCACACCGCCACCAGCTCACCCCATATCTGGCCCTGCTCTTCATCTACTTTGAAAAGGCCTTCGACACGGTTGACTGGAGTTACTTAGAGGCTGTGCTCGCTATGATGGGATTCGGCCCCCCATTCAGGCGTCTCAGCCGAGTCCTGTACTCCGACCCTAAAGCACAGGTTCTGACCAATGGTGCATTCTCAGAGGCGTTTCCCATCCGGCGAGGCACCCGTCAGGGTTGCCCCCTCTCACCGCTCTTATTCGCGCTGGCGATGGAGTCCCTGGCCTGCCTCATACGCAACGATCCCCACATCCGCGGATGGACTTGGGATCCCCACCACATAGATAAAATCGCCCTATACGCGGACGATGTCCTCCTTTTCCTAGCCGACCCAGAGAGCTCTGGCCCACGTTGCTTGGAAGTCCTCCACGCCTTTGAGAGGGTCTCAGGCTTACGGCTCAACCCAGCGAAGTCCACCCTGGTCCCCCTCCATCCATCGCGGGCCTGCTTCGATTGGCATTCGACCATCCCTTTGTGCAGGCAGTCATTCAAGTACTTGGGAATTTGGGTGACCTTGCTCCCGGAGCTTGAGTGGGCCCTCAACCTTACACCCCTGGTCACAAAAGCTAAGGCAGACCTCAAACGTTGGCAATCCCTCCCACTTAACCCTCTTGGCAGAGGTGCGCTTTTTAAAATGATGATTCTCCCCCGTTTTTTATATATTCTTCAAAACATAACCTTTCATCTTCCGGGGAGTTGGTTCCGCGAAATTGATGGTCTGCTCACTCGGTTCTTGTGGAAGGGCGGGAGGCCACGTATGGCCCTGGCTCACTGTCGGATACCCCCCTATGACGGTGGCATGGACGTGACTAATCTCCACCTTTATTATTTGGCCACTAGACTTATTGTCATCCATGACTGGTTTGCTGGCGGCTGGTCCGATCCGGCGTACCGGGTTGAACTCAGGACTATGGACTTTCCAAAGCTCCAGGCCTACCTGTACGGGGCCCCCATACCACAAATCCTCCCCCCTGTCACTAGGGCAGTCTTACTGGCTTGGCGCACTGCCTTGCGCTACACGAGATGGGATGGTAAGCTCACCCAACACACACCCTTGTGGCATGGTACCTGGCTGCGCAAGACTTTGACCCTCCAGGGCTTTCGGCAGTGGGATCAAATCGGGATTTCGCTCCTCGGCGACATCTGGGTGGGAGATCACATCAGAGCCTTTTCGGACCTGCAGCAGCGCCACTCCCTTCACACCACTCAATTTTACAAGTATTTGCAGCTTCGCCACGCTCTCACTGTGCACATTCCATCGGCCACCTCCCTTCCCGAATTCAGTCCCCTAGAGGCCCAGGTTATGATGGGGAATTTAGGCAGAGGAGGGGTGTCATGGATCTATCGCTCCCTTGTGAACAATGGCCCTGCGACCCTGGACTCGCTGCGCGCTCGCTGGGAGGGATGGCTTGGCCCCCTGGAGGAAGCAGACTGGCGGGACGCTCTCATGGCTCCCAAAACTTTGACGACCTCCTCTAAAATACGCCTTATACAACTCTACTATCTCCACATGGCGTATCTTACTCCTGCGCGTCTGTATAGAGCTCGGCTGCGCTCCTCCCCGGCCTGTGCGCGGTGCGACCAAGCACCAGCTGATTTTTATCATATGGACTGGCAGTGCCTTGCCCTTGACTCATTCTGGGCGGGTGTGGAATCAGAGCTTACACAGACCCTGGGTTGGGCGGTCCCCCGCGACCCATTACATCTCCTCCTGGGAATGTTCGATGGACTGGATGGCTCTCGAGCAGATAAACGTTTCTTGGGCACTGCGGTTGCGGTGGCCAAGCGAGACATTGCGGCGGCCTGGTCTCAGGCCAAACCTCCTACTGTACGGAAATGGGGGTGGACTGGTGCGCGACCCAGGAAGAACCTCTCTTTGAGGCCCGGGGCTGTCCTGAAATGTTTGAAAATATCTGGGGTAAATAGCTCAACCTGTTGTTTTGATCGCTGTGTATGCCCTCGTCTATCTTGCTATATTTATGAAGTGCAAACAGAGCAGTTTTGGACAACGGCGGACACGGTGACCGCACTCCCTGCTGTATTCCCTTCGTAGTAATGTCAACACTATTTTGAATGAGTGTGCACATACAACTCCGGCACCTGCCGTTGTTAAGTGCCAGCTGCTGAGGCAGAGAAAGAACAAACCCAAAAAGTTGGAGTGGTGCACTACTTCGGAGCCAAAGTTTGTCTTTTCAATAAGTCAGTTACTCTTGTAGAATTGTCTCAGAAAATCCCTTCTTTTTCAAAAGTATCCAACAGTGATAAACACCAGCCAACGCGTTTCGTTCATATACGATGAACTTCTTCAGGGCGTAGAATCATGTACGATTATCGCGGGAGGAAGGTCCTGAGTTCCCCTGGTGTACAAGAAGAGCTAAGCGCGAGCTCTATCCATATTGCCAAGTCGTGGCAGAGTAGTATAAAAACGTACACAAACTAATGTGACTACGTGGGCCTCCTTGATAAGGGCCAGTTTTCGAAGAATCTGAACAGCTAGAAGCTTCACTTTGTGAACGGAGCCAACGCAAGCTTCTAGCTGTTCAGATTCTTCGAAAACTGGCCCTTATGAAGAAGTTCATCGTATATGAACGAAACGCGTTGGCTGGTGTTTATCACTGTTGGATACTTATGAAAAATAAAGGATTTTCTGAGACAATTCTACAAGAGTAACTGACTTATTGAAAAGACAAACTTTGGCTCCGAAGTAGTGCACCACTCCAACTTTTTGGGTTTATATTTATGAAGTGACCTTCTTTGGGGCCATGTGCTCAGGTCTATGTCACCGCTATTACTGTTAATGGTCTCAGATATACTGTGCATGATTCTGCTGTCATTGTGAATTTTTATTTCTACCCAAATGCTAATAAATTTGATTATCAAAAAAAACAATGGATTTTATACTTTACTGCTCCAATTATCTCTACACCTGTACTTGCTAGATTTTACCTGTGTACTATACATGCTTACCACATGCTATTGTACAGATGTTTGCCCAACCTGTTTTACTCTTTACTGACTCTTCCTTTTTATTTCTTGTTTCTTATCAATGAGTAACGTTATCAGAGTAGTCAAAAAAACATTAAGAATCATTTAACTCTCAAAATTGTGGAAATTATTAATATTCAAAGACTGAGTTGGAAAAAAATGGTTTTGCTAATTTATTTTATGATATACATGCTTTAAAACAAGAATAATGGAAAGCATTGTTCAATTAATCTTTCCCTCATGACATTCTAACCATCAGATTGGATTAGGTCACTGGATATGATGTGCTTTCGAAGTAAATTAAATATTTCCCTTTAGATGAGACTGCGTTTAATAGAGAAGGAAACTAGTGGTGCTGCAGTCACTCTATGTCTCTAGAACTAAACAATGTTAAATAAAGAATATCCCTCCATAACAAGTAATCCTCCCTTGCTTGAAATGGCAGAATGAATTGCAATCAAGTAGGTACTCCTTGCAAAAGGAATAAGATTTACTCCAGTGATACTAAATGTGGCACGTGCAATCAGGTCATTTTTATAAACTGCTTTTAAACAAATGAAATCAAGGGTTGTTCATTTTCGCTTCAGGGCATCAAATATTCTTCATCTCTAAGTGTCTCATTATGTTATATCCTTACACTAGGATTACTTAGAAACAGGCTGAACACCACTTTCCAGTATGTTCATAAAACTGAAAATGTCCAGAGCTGCAATATTTTCCTTTTCTCACCAACTCAAGTAGGTCCCTACTTGCAGGTGACCAATAATTCCCAAGAATACATCATCATAGCATACTATGGCTGGGAGAAGGAATGCTGCTCACAGTACAATAAACCTTAAATAAGACCACAGCACCATGATCAATCTTAGTGTGGGCTTCCAATGAAATGATAGGTAAAGATTTTGCCTCAGCTACAGAGGAATAACACTATGGTTACCATTCATTACATTATCTATTCATAAATCACACAACATACCAGAGAGTTTGAGGGATCTAAAAGTCATATCTTCAAGTGCTGGCACCATGTGAGATTTTCATAACACTCACAGGAAGGATTATGTTACTTACCCTGCAGGCATCTGCTCTTGGCATGTAGTGCTGTAGATTCACATGATGTGCATAAGTCCACCATCTAGGGTTAGGCTAGGATGATTACAAGTTGATTTTGTTCCAAGAAGTTTTCTTCGAATCACGAGGCTGTGCGACTCCTCCTCTTGGTGATACTGGGCATGGTCATCGATTCCATTGTCAGATTGTTTTACCTCAGATAGGTGAGAATGAAGTTGTAGTATATATCAGTATTGTGATGTCAATGCGAGTAATGTGATGTAAAGTATGTACACAGCAACCTACACAGGATTTTTTGGGGGAGGAAGGAGGACGCATGTGAATCTACAGAACTACATGCCAAGAACAGATACCTACAGGGTAAGTAACATAATCCGTTCAAGGCATGTGCACTGTAGACACAAAAATGCCGTACATAGACTGTAAAACAGTCCCTCTTCCTACGAAGTAGTTAAACCATGGGGGTTGCAGTTGTTTGAAAAAGAGTTTTGACTACAGCTTGGCCAACATTGGCTTGTTGACATGCAACAAGCCAGTGTCTTAGTGTACCTTTGTTCTGTGTGAGAAGGTCTGGGTTGAGGGGAAGTTTTTCGTGTGGGACTAGGGAGAGCTCCAATAGTGTTGTGAACTACAGTTGGCGAGCCCATGTTGGCGTTATGAGTATTAGTGTAAGGGATGTCTGTCTGAGCTTTCTAATCACTAATGGAAATAGTGGGAGAGGAGGAAAAGCGTAGGCACATATCCCTGACCAGTTAATCCATGGAGGTTTGCCCTTGGATTACGGGTGTGGGTACATGGTTGCAAAGTTTTGGGCATCGGGCATTTTGTATTTTCCCATTCGTAGACTTGTTGCTGTGTCCTGCTGAGAAAGTCGGCAACTTGATTGCTTCTCCCTGGTACATGCTCTGCCAGGCGAAGAATGTTGTGATGTATTGCTAAGCTCCATATTTTCTGTGGTAAGCATGATAATTGGAGAGAATGCGTCCCACCGTTTTTGTATATAATACATATTTGTCATATTGTCCGTTCAAATTAGGACAACTTTGTGTTGTAGGTGAGGTAGGATCTCTTTTAACGCTATGTGAACAGCTTGAAACTCTAGGTAATTAATATGGAGACCCTTGTGTTTGGAGTGCCATACTCCATGAATTGTCAGGTTTTGGAGATGAGCTCCCCAACCCATGAGAGAGGCATCTGCTGTTAGAATGATTTGGGGAACTGGGTCTTGAAACAGCCGCCCTTCGGTTAAGTTCTGTGGATTCCACCACTACAGAGAGTGATGTGTGCATCTGTCTATGAACACTAGATCTTGTAGTTGACCCTGTGACTGTGTCCATTGACGTGATAGACATTCTTGGAGAGGTCTCATGTGCAATCTGGCATGTGGAACTATTGAAATACAAGATGCAATCATGCCTAAAAGTCGCATACATTTTTTGACTGAGATTTGAGTCCCAGTTTGAAATTGTTGAATTAATGTTATAATGTTGTTTATCCTGTCTGTATTTGGGTATACCAATGTCAATTGAGCATTGAGCATAGCTCCTAGATATGCTGTATTGTAGCTGGTTGTAGATGTGACTTTTGTAGGTTGATGGTGAACCCCAATTGATACAAAAAAGTTAGCGTCTATTGTGTATGCTGCTTGCAAAGGTTGAGGCGGTTTGCTTTTATCAGCCAATCATCCAGATAAGGAAAGACATGGATGTCTTGCCTGCATAGAAGTGCTGCTACTACTGCTAGACATTTTGTGAATACCTGTGGTGCGGTGATAACTCCAAAGGGAAGAAGATTGACTTGATAATGGTTTCCTTGGAATAGAAACTGCAAATATTTTCTTTGTGCAGGGTGGATGAATATATGGAAGTAGGCATCCTTTAAGTCTAAGGCAGCCATGAAGTCACCCTTTTGTAATAATGGAATGAGTTCTTGAAGAGTAACCATGTGGAAGTGTTCCGACAGGAGATAATGATTGAGTAGTCTGAGGTCGAGAATGGGTCGTAGTGTTCCATCTTTTTGGGGAATCAGGAAGTATAATGAACATACCCCTGTTCTTTAATGCTGTTTTTGGACTGGTTCAATTGCACCTTTTAGTAATAGAGCTGCTATTTGCAGTTGTAGAAGATTATGGTGTTGTAGCGATAATTTGTGTTTGAGAAGTTGAATATTTGGAGGAATTGTAATGAGCTCCAGACCGTGACCATGTTGGATAATATCCAACACCCATTGATCGTTTGTGATTGATTTTCATGTTGAGAGAAAGTTTTGAAGATGACCCCGACAGGTGTTAAATGGTCGGGAGGAATGGTAAGCAAGTCATTGTTTGGTATTTGTGTTTGGGTTACGGGTATTATTTCCGCGATCCCATCCTTTGAAATTGTTTCCTCTCTATGCGCCCCTGTAAAATGTTTTAGCAGTAGAGGATTGCACTTGGTTTTTATAGGTTGACCCTGTGTTGTCTCAGGAGGCAGGTCTTGCACCTTGTTTATAATTGGGTCTACGAAATGAACCGCAATAGGTACTAGTTTGTAGCGCCCACATTGATTTTGCGACCTCAGTGTCATTTTTCATTTCCTTAAGGGATGTGTCAACTGGAGATCCAAAAAGATGTTCCTTATCAAATGGGAGAATAAGGGTCGCCTCCTGCACTTCACGTTTAAAACCTGAGACACGGAGCCAAGCATGTCTATGCAATAGCAGACTATTATTTAAACCTCTAGCTGCGGTGTCTGCTGCATCTAGTGCACCCGTTATTGAATTGTTTCTGATGAGCTTCCCTTCACTAATACCTTCCTACTCCCTTTTCCTGTGTTCCTCTGGGAGATGTTAGATGAGCCCCTCCATTTCATCCCAGTGAGCTCTTTCATAATAAGCTAATAGAGCTTGGCTGTTGGCTATATGACAATGATTAGCGGATTGTGCCGCTACACTTTTTCTAGAGGCATCAATTAATTTGGACTCTTTTTCTGGGGGAGGTGCAACTCCTGTTTGGGAGTTTGCCCTTTTGGTGCATTAGAAATCACTAGGGAGTCAGGAGAAAATTGACTTCTAATGCATATGGGATGAGTAGGTGCAGCTTTATATTTTTCGTCAATGCGTGGTTTGATTATCCTAGCTTTGACAGGGTCCTTAAAAATATCCTCTGCATGACTAACCATTCCTTCAAGAAGTGGTAAATATTGTGCCCGCCTTTGAGCATTAGAGAGCATTTCAAAATGGAAATTGTCCTCTATTGTGTCCTTATATAAAGGTACTTGATGAAAAGCTGTTGGCCTGGCTATTAAATCTTGATACGCAGAAGCATCATCAGGTGGTGATGACTGTGTAGGATGAAGATAGGGGTCTGTATCCCCCTGTGGTTCAATATCATAGTCTTCCCACGCATCCCAAGGGTGGATGTTTTGTGGCAAGTCATCATCGTCTTCTATAAGGGGACATGTTACCAGCCTCAGATAGTGTGGTGAGTGAGGTGATGGAGTGGATGCTAGGGGTGATGTTGGTGGGTTGTGTGAAAGTGGAATAGGAATGTGTACAGGGCTTGGGGCAACATCCTTCTTTTTCTTCTTTGGAGGCTGTATAGGAATGTCTATAGCCTCTTGAAAAGTTAACTGTCTTTTAGAAGAATGAGGCTTTGCTGGTTGAAAAATTATTTTCTTTGTTCCAGGCTGAATTTGCAAAGTTTTCTGCCTTGGATTGAGCTGTTCCTACATTACATCGAGGAACGGTTCAGGTGGAGATTCAAATCCAAAAGTGAAACATATCGGAGTGGAAGGATGTTTCGGTGCTGGTGTGCTTGGTTCCGAAGTACCATGGCCCTTATCTTTCGGAGCAGAAAGTGATGTAGGTGACAGACTGTGTAGGTCTTCCCCAAGAGCTCTTGTTTTATTTTAAACTGTATTATTTTATTTGAAGTATACGCTGCGTTTATCTGTTTGATATATACTTTGTCATATGAAATGCCTTATTTTTCTATGTTGTCTTTAATTCTAATTTTCTCCCTTTTATAATTAAAATGCTTATATTGTGATTGCAGGGTTGCTTTCTTTTAGGTTTAAACGTGAGTATGCTCTGCATTTTAGAGCAAATAAGTGGTGCACTCTGAGAACATTTTTCCTTGATTTAAAAATTATGTTTTTCATATTACATTTATAAATGTGTCTTTGAGACTTGTATTCTGCACACCTCATGTTGCATTTTATGAAGCGTCTCTCTTTTAATAATTTCGATGTTTCCATGTAAAACTGCTTTCTGATTTACATGACTTTCTGTAAGTGCGAGGTCACCATATCTTGTATTTTGTATTTTGTATTTTAATGCCTTTTTCTTGAAGCTGCGCCTTCTAAATAAATCTGTTAAACCTTTTGGCTTGATTTCCATGACTCACACACTTGTTTCCTTCATTTTAGTATGAGCGTTCCTGGGCACCCCGCCTCAAGTTAAGCTGCCCCTTTGCCACTAAATCACTCCCTCGGCCAGCCGGCAAAGGTGCCCCCTAGCCCCCTCCCAGGCCCCTAAAAACGCTCCCTCCAACATCTTGGACCCAGACTTCAAGGATGTGGAGTCCTCTGCTGTAGGCTGAACTTCTTCCTCTTTTCAACCGAAAATGTCCAGTAAATTGTCCGCTGATTTACGCTGCATCTCCTGGAGTCAGCCACGTCGATCACAAAAGGTTTTGTTAGATTGAAATGACTTGCAAGCCTCACAGCTTTACTCTCGATCAGGCAAGAGGTATAGATTACCAACGAAATGTTTGTCGGTATGAGGATATTTAGAGTGACGTTTCGGACAGAAACAGAACAGAGTGTGTTCCATTAGCAGTTCATTCTCAGATAAAATTGTCGAAATTAATAAGCCCAGCAGGGCATGGCCTGTAGGCCGAGGAGGCAAGTTGAAGACTCGCCACACAGAAAAAGTTATGGATCGAAACGCAAATATAACTATGTGACCGAGACAATACCTTTGAGTGAAAGATCTATGAGCGAACCGAACGGAGCCTGAAAAGGTCTCGAACTGGAGCGCAAGAGATTACATCCAAAGCAGTTGACGGAAAAAACAATCTGCCCATGGAGTCGATGATCATTCGCAGTATCGCCAAGAGGAAGAGTCACACAGCCTTGTGATTCAAAGAAAACTTCTTGGAACAAAAACAACTTGGAATCATCCGAGCCCAATACTAGATGGCGGACTTACACACAGCATATGTATCTACAGCACACATGCTTTGAACCTTCATGTACGCTCAATTAATCTATATGGAGAAATTGTGCTCAGTCAGTTGTTTGAAAGCTTCCACAAGAACATTCCCTTGACCAGAGGTAGATGACAATGGTTGAACCAGATCATTGTTTGAATAAAAAGGAAATTTTACCCCATACGCGAACATTTTCCTATCTGGGTATTTTATTTGATAGCGAAGGTACATGGAAAAGTGCAATTGAATCGAGAAGATTGCAATTTTTAAGATCGATTGCGTCACTTCGAAATTTTGCTAGGAAATTGGGGAACATACAACTTAAAGAAATGCTATCTATCTACTATGCAAAGTGTAGAACTATTGCAATGTATGGCTCGGACATCTGGGGTTATGCTAACGTTGAACCATTACAGACGGTGGAAAATATGTTTTTTAAAAACCTTTTAGCACTTCCCTCGAGCTGCTCAAACTATGTATGTCACTCAGAGCTGGGGACTAATTACCTAATAGACTTGGTAAGGACTCAACCACTTTTGCTATGGCACAAAATATGGACCTCGGAACATATGGACTTGAATCTTGCCATAGTCAAGGACTGCTATGACTCTGAAATGGCCCTAAAGATCCCCTGGCTAAAGATTATTAAGAATTCTTTGACAGATATGGGCCGTTTGGAATTCTACGAGCATCCAGAATCCCTGTTAAGCATCTCGAGGAAAGGATTAAAAATAGAGTCTCTAAATCATCTGGCGGATCTGCGATTATGCGTGGAATTGGGCAAAACAACTGTGAAACACAACCAAACGGTCCGGACTACTTTCTCCATGCAACCATACCTTTTTAATGTTCTTAATGCACAACATCGATTTGTTTTAACTCGTTTTAGACTAAACATCTTCCACCGCTTGATAAGTTTCCCAAACCTCAATGACTGGTCAAAAGATTTACAACGTTGCCCATGTGATAATGTATCAAACCAATCAACCATGCACATCGCACTTTTTTGTAAATTCTATAAGGATCTGAGAAGTTTTTTTATTGTACCTTTATTGAAATCACTAAATTTTAAATAATGCAGGCCGGCCTTTTTATACCTACAATTGCTCCCCAGTCTGTACACGTGTGTGGTACTTGCAAGATTTCTTAGGGCGACCCAAGCAAGAAGGAAAACAATAGTAGCAAAGTGTTGATTTATGATCTCTTGGCTGAAATGTGAACTGCACTTTTTCATTCTCTGATACCAATGAATTTTTTATGTATGTATTTGTTTTAAGAAATTTTAAGTGCATGTACTCTTTTATGATTCACTTTGTTTGAATCGAATAAAGATATTTGATTGATTGATTGAATAAAAAGCCATTTGGTTGCCATACCTCACCAAAACAAGCACAGAGGTTGCAGGGAAACATTCTTCATTTCTGGTTAAAGTGTGCTCACAATTAATAGACCAACCCAGATTAAGAAGATGCACTTGGGAATCTTTGAAAATATATAGGCTCACCTTGGTATCCAGCAGTGATTAAACATACACCTTATAGAAGGCCATTTTAAATATTATGGTTTTTCCTTAACATTCATCATTGTGGAGGGCAACAAAAAAAGTAAAAGCTTGGACTTCCTTTGCCCTGCTCGATAGGGCCTAACTGTAATGCAACAAAAAACTTTGGTTTCTTAATTTGCATGGAAATAAGACGCAGCTACATGAGAATGAGAGAATGCTTTTGCTAGTGTGCCTGTATATAACATTTATGGATGCAGGCACGCAGGAGAAACAGTGCACTAGCTATGCCGCACCCAAGAAAATTATACTTAGTAAATATGCATCTTCGCCAAGGAAACCTTTGAGTGGAATATGGAAGCCAGAAGGAATCCCTCAAGGAACCACCCTTAAAAAGCAGACGGTGGATGACTAAATGATTTAACTAACAGTGTAGCTGGGCCTCTGCTGTAGAACAAATTATTTACCTCTCTTGTGGATGTTCTTTCTAACCACAAATTCATCACCATTTGATTTCCAGCAAGGAGTCTGACTCAGTCCAAAACGTTCCCATCATTTGTTCCCAAGCCCTGGTAGGCATTAGCCGACTCTGTAGTAGCCTCGTCCCGCCTCCAGAAGTGATGGCCCGGGGACGTATATAGGCATTAACCCTTGCATGCTGATATCAGTTTCAACTTGAAATCGTCTGTGCCCTCAGATATAGATAGAGATACTGGAATTATGCTCCAGACGAGGGCCAAAGTATGCTTCGGGGTTGAGTGAATTATGTGGCAAGAAAAGGCAAATTATGCGGCTTAATGCAGAACATTTTTTAACAGTATGTCTTCATTATTTTGTAATTTTTAAACTTGTTAACATTGTCTGGGCATTAGGTGGACCTCATTATTTGCAATTTAACACCCAAATCTAGCAAAAAGCACCAGAAAGGTGACCAGTCAAACTTTGCAGAGGGCTGTTCGCTGCTCAGGACCATGTGTCGCTGTTTTAAAAAAATTTTTTTTTACTTTTGAACCATGTGAGCTAGAAACACTTTTTTGTTAAAACCGGCAGATTATGCAGCAGAAGATGGAGTATGTGGCTAATGAGGCAAATCAATAATTTTTCAGAAAAATGCCTCGGCCAC
The DNA here is from genome assembly GCA_963921515.1 of Calotriton arnoldi. NCBI lineage: Eukaryota > Metazoa > Chordata > Amphibia > Caudata > Salamandridae > Calotriton > Calotriton arnoldi. Next base: position 98,311 of record CAWUFW010015114.1, on the reverse strand, counting down.
ACAATCTCATATTTCCAGTGGCCCTGAACATAGAGCATCAGAAACCATTTAAAAACAGCAATAGTGTGCAAAACAAGGAACCTTAAAAACACCTAGACGTTCATTCCCCAGAACAGGGATGAAAGAGCGTGGTGAGGAATCTGCAGTTAGATAAGAGTACTCACCTACTGAGGGTAAGTAACATGAACTTCAGATGATACCTCTATCTACAAATTCTGCATCTTTTGAATAGGTACCAAAGCAATACCTCCCAAACGATTGAGGGTCAGAGGAGTGGACTTCACATCAGGAAGACCTGCAGCACCGAGCAGGAAAAACAACGATACCTGTGGGCTATTTCCAGACTGCCATTCCCTTCCTAACTCCAGGAAAGCCCAGGAATAGTTAGTTTTCCACCCTGCGCTCGTTAGTCTGATCAATATAAAAGGTAAAAGCGCTCTTGGTGAACAATTCATGAGGCCTCTCCTCCTCACACAAATGTGGAGGAGACAAAAAAAGTGGGGAGCGTGATGAACTGCCCACACGGAAAGAGGACACCACTTTTGCCAGAAAGAAGCCCCAAGTCCAATGCACCAGTTTGTCTGGAAAGAACGTGTTATACGAAAGTTACACGGACAGTTTCTGCAGTTCACTAACACGATGCATGGAAGTAATCGCAATAAGAAGGACAGTCTTAAGGGGCAGGAACCTGAAAGAACAGCTGTGCATATGCTCAAAGACCAAACACATCAAGAAGGTAAGAGCCAAATTAAGATCACACTGCGAGATAACAAAAAATAAAACATTTATGTAATCCCTTTAAAAAAACGCATCAAAACTGGTTACTTGTACAGGGGGGTCTGGTTAGACAAATGAAGAAAAGCCTAGATGACCGGCAAATAACCCTTAGCTGAGCTCATAACAAGGCCTTCTGAGCCAAACACAGAAAAAACAGAAGTACTTCAGAAAGCTTTACCTGAAGCAGATAAACCCAATAGTGCGTCAGCCAGGCCATATACCCCTTCTATCATCCAGAAGAGATCGACTTTGTGGATGGACAGCATGCAGCTAAAATAACAATCATCACTTCCTCTGGAAGGTCAAAACCACTAAGCTGGTGCCAATCAATATCTATCCATTGAGGTGAAGGATGTGGATGAAGAACCATGCCCTGTTGCTGTGAAAGTAAAACCTCCCAAAGAGGAAGCCTGAGTGGAGGGCAGATGCACAGACTTAACAGTTCACAGTTACAGACCCCTTAGAGCTCAACCTGGATCTATCAAGATGACCTGAGCCTGGTGCATCCTCACCTCCTTTAGAACTCAGAGTAGCATCAGTAGAGGCACTAAGGCACAAAGGAGACTGCAGTCCCATTGAAGCAAAAAGGCAAAACTAGTCTCAAAGCAGCCTTGAGGTGGACATATCAGTGTTTAGAAGGTAACATCAATGAGTGTTCTCAGCTTTAGCAAACAGATCAACCCAAGACATTCCCACTGGGCAAAGATAGCTTGAAATAACTACGGGTGCAGACTCCACTCAGGTTTGGCTAGATGACGCCTGCTGAGCTTGTCTACCCTGGCGTTTAGTGAACCCAAGAGGTATTTGACTATCATGGAAATCCATGGAAGATCCAGCGACTTTCACAGCCTCTGGGCATCAAAAACAAAGTGATGGATGGAATGCTTGAATTAATTTTAGCCACTGGCAATCGCTCGGGCCACATCCCAAGCCATTGTTATTCAACCACCATGCCACATCAGTTGGGACCGAGTTATATGCAAATGAGCGAGCCGGAATAGTCCAGCCCAAACTGCTAGGCCAGGTCCTCTGGGAGCACTAAAAAAAGCAACCCAGGACCTTATTAAGTCTCATCAGCCATCATCTTGTGGGTTCCATAGTCTTAGCACTTCCTGGCAAAGCACACAAGACCCCACACTGTTCTGCTTGTTGCAGAACCACACTGCAGTAGTTTTGGCCTTCAGGATTTGAACAGGATTGCCTTTGGCTGGCCCGTTAAGGGCCAACCAAGTGGTGCATAACTCCAAACTCTTCTTGCCCCAGCCCAGAGATGACGCATCCATGAGCACCATTAGCTTTGGAACAAGTAAGGAAAACTGTCTTCTTCGAGTCATGTTTGCATCCTTCAGTCACCACAATATGCCATGGGCTGCTTCATCCGATATGCCTCAGAGACATCTCCAGTGCTAAGGCTACTGAAGGCGGATGTTCCACTGCGGACGCGCATGTGCCAATCGACATTAGGTCCCAGCAGGATGCATGAGGCAAGGAGACAAAGATGCCTCAGAAAAAGTCTATGCCAGATTATACGAACAAGCCTAATACATTGGTGTCATAACCTAATTGTCTTGGATTCGCTGCAGGGGTTGAAAGGACCTTAAATCCACCATATCCAGAATTGCCCCAATACACTGAATCCTCTGCATCGATTATATAAGCTCACCTTCAGCAGTCAGTCATCGAGGTACGGGAATAAGTGAATCCCCGACCAGCTAATTCTAGCCACAACCAACACCATTACTTTCTTAAACACCTGGGGACCTGAGATGAGGCCAGAAGGCAGGTCACTGAACTGAAGTGTTGCGATTCCACCACAAAGCAAAGGAAACACCAGTGGAACTGTGGGCACTCAAATGTACAGGCTCCACAGTCCAAGGATGAAATGCAATACCCTGTGTCCAACACAGAAAGACCATGGGCCATAGACAGCATCTTCTTGATTCTGTCCTACTGAAGTTAGGAGTACAGGAACCGAAGACTGAAATCAGCCTGAGCCCACCGTCTTTTTTAAAGGCCAAGTAGTATCTGGGGTAGCACCCCTTGCCATGCTCCTCCTCAGAGACATTATTGCCCCTTTGGGCACCAACAAACAAACTTCATTAGCAAGAACTTTGGCCTAATCTGCTACGGTCCAAAGAAAAAAAGCATTGGCAAAGCCCGTAGGCCGCGCCTTTAATACCTCTTGGCTTTGCCTATGGTTTTTCTCCAATGCTGTGAAGCATGGATAAAAAGGAACTCAACAAATAGAACATGCTATGATGTAGGCTCTTACTGATCCGAATTAGATCGGTTAAAAAAAATAAAAGAAAAGTAAGGTAAAGTTTTTTTTTTAAGCGGGTGGCGGAAGCAACCTGAGGGACTCAGGTGGGGGGGGCAACATGGAGGGCATGGGTGGGAGAGTAGCAAGCAGGGCAATGGAGAAAGAAGCAACATGAGGCAAAGGAAACAATACAGGGGGCAAAGTAACACCAGGGGTGGGAACAAAACATAAACGGTGGGGGGCAGAAAAAACATGCAGGGGTGAGAAGCAATATGCGAGAGAGGTAGATGGGGAGTGTTGGGTTGGAAGAGAAGCCCATGGCCTAGAAGTGGAACATGGAGCTGAGGGTGAGAAGCACGTGGGTGGGAAAGCACCACAGGGGAGAAGCACACAAATGTGAGCGAGATCAATATGCAGGGTGGCAAACGAAGGGGAAGAGAAGTACATTAGTAAGACAATTGGAAAACACATACACTTTTATGGAGTGCCTACCCAAAACGAAAAGGTGAGTGCCCGCATAGTAAACAACGGAAAGTCACAATTAATGAGGCTATTCTCCAGGAGATGTGCAAACAAGGGAAGAACAGTCCAAACAAGCTGACAAGTAAAAAGCAAGTAAATGAGATTGACAATAAAGCCAAACCAATGGTAAACAATGGGTGGACTCAAAGCCCACTGGAAGATGACAATAGGTCATTTCACAAACAAACAGCATGCGCTGTCTGGTAGGCAAGATGTAAACATGGGGAATAGGAGGGGGAGTAGATAGTTAAGGGAGGGTGTAATCATAATGAGCAACCTGCATGCTCCACTAGTCTGAAGTAATTGCCCACGAGCCAGTAAGATTAAAATTAAATCTGCCCTGTACCAGCGGCACAAAACCCACTAAAGGGGCAATTAGAGCAACTTGGAAGTTGTTGCGGTAGCAACTAGGAATAAGAGGGCTGACATGGCAAATGGTCACAGCCTATGCTCCTAAGACTTCCCTTGAGCCATGATAGGTCTATGTGGGCTGGTGCACCACCTGGGAGAGCTGTCTCTGGATGCAAGCAAGTCCCCAGGAGCAGCTCTGGAACCTACGGCATTGTTGATGACTCTGGTAAGCCAGAGAAAGCAAGCTTTCCAAGGAGTAGGTTGTATTCCAACACAGCCAGTCTTGTCCCCACAGTGCTGAGAGCCTCCAAATGGCATGTCCAGAACGGATACTTGCAGTTCCCCGGGAAAAGCCTGCAGCGGGCATCCAAGCATGAGGCTGAATCACTACACTGGTGCTCATAGCACTATTAACATTCTGTAGTTTCTAGCCAGGTCTGGAAAACATATTTGGCCACATCCTGTCCATTGTGGACAGTAGGGCAAATGCACTATGGATTCCACTGGGAGGGCAGACAGGATCTCTCTCACTGTATCCCAAAGAGTATGATTGTAGCGTCCTAACAAGCAAACTGCATTGAGAGAACCACACAGGCAATATCGCGGAGAAAACCCTCTTGCCAAATGCATTAATGCACTTCGATTCCACAACAGGTAGGGCAGCAGGGAAGGCATTCAGATTCACTTTGTTGAATGTAACCTGGACCATACGGCTCTCTGGTGCCTGGTGTTATTTCAACAGGGCCAAGTCCCCAGGTGCAGGCCTGTGGAACCTCGCACAGGGGCAACTCACTGGTGATGCAGAACACTGTTTCAACCATGCCACTGACAAGGTCTCCTTCAATGCTTCATTGAAGGGCAGCAAGGACTCCGAAGAGCAAGTGGCAGCCTGCAAGATTTCTGTAAGCAGATTTGCCATAGTATCCCAGCAGGTACCTGCAGTTCCAGCACCTCCACCGCTATGGGAACCTGCAAAAGAGGTTGGTACCCTAATGGGGCATCCAATTACATTTCAGGGTAGGTATCGAGGCCACTGGCATTCTAGAGGTATGAATACAGGCTAGCATCAGCATAGTGAGAATGTAGCAAGTTGTTCACCGCCTCCTCCTCCTCCTCATCATTGTTGGACTTGGCCCTTTTTGCAGGGTCATCCCTGAACTTTTTGCCTTCCTCCTAGCCTTTTTTCTGACATGGTGTTGGTGGTTTTAGGACTCTGGGCACTTTAGCACGGCTGTCCAGTGTAAAGTGCGTGTGCTCTCTGTGGTAAACATGGTAAAGATTGGTCTACACCTGTTTGGCATATTTAATTTACCTGTCAGTCCCTTGTAAAGTGGTATCTCATATACCCGGGGCTGGTAAATTAAATGCTACTGGTGGGCTTGCAGCGCTGATTGCGCCACCCACCAAAGTAGCCTTTCAAACCTGTCTCAGGCCTCTGCCATTGCAGGGCCTGTGCGCGCAGTGTTACTGCCGCTGTGGCGTGGCACCTAAAGTGTGTGCCATGTCTGTGACCCCCCCTTTTACTACATGTCAGTCACCCCTAAGGTAGGCCCTAGCTAGCCCTATGGGCAGGGTGCATTGTAGGTAAAAGGTAGGACATGTACCTTAAGTGTGTGACATGTCCTGGTAGTGACAAACAGCCATTTTGGTTTCTCACTACTGTGAGGCTGCCCTCCCATAGGAATGCATTGGGGATTCCCTGATAAGTGTTTCAGTGGTAATTCCTCATATAGAGAGGAACAGTGTGGTCAAGTTTGGTATGGTTGGAATAGTAATAATAAATGCTGCGCAATGGTGTGCGCATATTTATTATCACTATTTTAGAAATGCCACTTCTAAAAGTTGGCATTTCTGTGTGCTATGTGTCTGCCTGCCTGCTGTGGATTGCATGTCTTGCTTTGGAGTGGCAGGGGCTGGTGAGGTGTGTGTGTGGCTCCAGGAGGGGCAGGGTGAGTCAGCGCTAGGCTGAATAGGGCATCTGCATTTGGAGTGGTGGGAGGAGTAGTCCCCTGACCCTGAATAGGTCTGTGCCTGCCTGGGTGAATGCTGGCTCCGCCCCCTGTGGTGTGTCTGATGACGAGCCCCCACCTGACAATGGGGAAGGAGGAGCCCTGTCAACAAAGTGCTCCACACTCCCCAGAACCAGTTAGGGATGGTTCCCCCAAGCCCTGTGCCAGGGCAGACAAAGGAATTTGGGATATAAGTACTGGGGCTGTGACCCCATGGAAGGGTGTGTTGTTCCTGTGCTGTTTGTGGGACTTATTGCTGCTGGGCCCCAGGAGGAACCGCCACGAGGGATTGCCTCCCTGCTGGAGGGCCCTGTGTGCTGGCCTGCCTGGGCCCAGCTTTGCCCCTGGAACTTTGAGGACCCGAGCGCCTCGTGAGCGCTATCTCTTTATTACCAGGAAGAGAAGGGGCGTGTGAGCCTGCAGCACGAAGCTGCGACGTGCTGTGAGGGAATCCCGGCGTGTGGGATTTCCCCTGAGCTGCCTGCCAGAGGAGCGGGAGCCCACCCCGCATTTGGGTGGATGCAAAGGCGGGAGCCTACCCCGCGTCATTGCCTGGGGGGAGAGCGGGAGCCTACCCCGCGTTTATGCCACTTTTTTGTGGCGGGAGCCCACCCCGCGTCTGTGCTGCTCTAGCGGGAGCCCACCCCGCTTTCTGGTCTGCTGGTCGGCGGGAGCCCACCCCGCATGTTGTGCTCATCGGCGGGAGCCCACCCCGCATTGGTACCTTTTAGGCGGGAGCCCACCCCGCTCAGAATCACCGCCGCGACTCGGAGAGAAGAGGAGCCACTGAGGAAGCAGCACGGAAACCGGAAGTCAGGCGCCTCCGCCTGATTGTGGGCGGGGTCCGTGCCGGGGAAGCCGACGTGGCAGCAAGCAGGAGGAAGTCAGGCAGAGAATGCCTGGTGGTGGGCGGGGCTCCCAGAAGGCCGAGGAGAGCCCAGCGTGTGCCCCGAGTCTCGTCGTGAGGCAATGGAAAGTGAGACCGGGCCCGCCCGTTTTGGGCAGCAAAGGAGGAGAGGCCAGCCAGAGGAGTCCTGAGACGCCCCGGTGAGGGGGGCTGTACATGAGCCCAAGGACACCGGAGAGGCCAGCCAGAGGAGTCCTGAGACGCCCCGGTCAGTGGGGCTGTACATGAGCCGTTTTTTTTTCCCTAAGGCATGAGTCGCCCCAGAGGTGCCCCGGGGAAGGGGGCACTGTGATGGTTAGAGTCCCGGAGTGGGACTCGGGAAGCACAGTTGGTGCCGAGGGAAGTGCACCGGAAGGAGCCCAGTGAACAGAGCTCCCTGTGCCGATTTCTTTTTGGGGGCAGTTTGGCAAGTAAGAGTCCCGGAGTGGGGCTCTCAGGGCACTGTGTGCCAGGGCTCATTTTCTCCAGCTGCACCACGAGCGCGCGGGCAGCTGCAACGTTGGGGGCCATTTAATTTTGGAGTCCCAGTGGGGACCCAGGAGGCACAGTGGTGCCAGTTCTTCTTTGTGCCAATCCCAGCTGCCCTGCGAGAGCGCGAGCAGCAGCAACGTTTGGGGGCCATTTCTTTCATTAAGGAGAGGGTGAGTTGCACCCCGCGCCCCAGCGCATCTGCGCACTGTGTTTCTGTTGCATGAGCAGCCATGGGGCCAGTGGAAGGCCCACAGCTTACGCCCTGACTATTTGGACATAGGGCATTTGAGCCCCAGTAAAAGGCCAGTTGGCCTGGGGTCAGTTCAGCGATTACGCTAAGGTGCTGTGTGCACTTTATGGGTGTACTGATAGGGCGCAAGGCCCTAAGGTGATGTATGCCCCTAATTAGTGTTTCTATGGTGCACTGCCAAATGTGTGCATAATGTGTTTATGCTGATGGTTGCCAAATGTGATTTATGCACCATGATTATTGCATAATGTGTTTATGCTGGTGAGGCCTATTGCGTAATGTGTTTATGCTAATGAGGTTTGGGCCTAATGTGTTTTATGCCTAATGTGATAATGCTGAGGTCATTATTGTACCAGTAGTTACTGGTTGTGTTTTATGTTTACTCCCTGCATTTTGATAGTTCTGACTGTGGCCCGATTGGCCTGGTCCTGTATATAATCCCCTGTAAATATTGCCTAGTGCCAGTTGGCACAGTGTATATGTGTGATTATGATCTAATGTGTTTTGGATAATACAAAGGCTATTTTTTATATAACCTTGTGTGGAGTTTCTTTTGTAGTGTGCCTAGTGTGCTGCTGCTGTGTGTGTGTGTTGCGCAAACGCTTTACACATTGCCTCTGGGATAAGCCTGACTGCTCGTGCCAAGCTACCAAGGGGGTGAGCAGGGGTTATCTTCGGTGTGTAACTCCCTTGCCCTGACTAGAGTGGTGGTTTCTGCCTGGCTTAGGCGCTTGCCCTAGCCAACCAGAAATCCCATTTCTAACAATCCTCATCATTGTTGTCATCATGTGGAGCATTCTCAAGGCTTTGAATTGCATCTGAATTGGAACCCAAAATGTTCTCAAGCTGTTGGTAGTAGTGGTGTCATGGTAAAGGTGCAGAATCCTCCCACACCAAGGACTGAGCCTTAGTAAACCCATAACAAGACATCAGACAAGATCGAAATGCCCTCTGCTCTGTATCCAAAACTGGTGTTGGGTTAGATCCAGGATTGGTGCCTCTGGTTCCATTTATGCCTTCAACCGAACCAGTGTGACCTAAAGCAAAGATGTGGAGGCATTGCCTGGTGCTGGCAGGTTGTCAGATGTTGGCCCACAGGCATCAGTCAAACTGGGGTATGCCCCACAGGCAGAAGTCTGATTGAGAGCCCGACAGATCCATGTGGCCAAAAGGTACTCGAGAGGGACCTTGAATCACATGAAAAAGCTGCAGCACAGCCTTCTTGAATGCCTCAGTCTGCCATAGTGTCGATGATGACCTGGTATAATTGAGGCACTCCAGACAAGGAATAGGGCTGAATTTGGATGCCTGACTTGAAATCGAGCGCCTGGAGTGCCGACTGTACAATCTCTCCCTGGAGCAGGAGCAGCAGGGGTAAGACTCTCACCTAGACTTCTTTTGCTTGCACTGAAACTTGTAATTTGGCTATGCCTTGGACTTAACTGAGGATCGCAACCTGGACCAGGACTGCCACTTAAATAGGGAATGGGCCCAAGAATTGGAGCACGATTGCCCTCGCTTCATGTGCTCACCAACAAACAGATTCGCCTCACATCCCTTGATGATCTTTGAGTGCCTAAGAGAGCATTTATCGCATGGCATCGAATCATGCGTACATCTAAGACACCAGAAGCAAACTGCTTCTTTCATTTGTGCCATGATTTAAATCTGTGGAGATGTGGCCTCAGGGCCACAGCAGCCAACATTGGAACTGGAGAATCCGGTTCTGGTTCTAGCTGGGCTCAACATCCTGTGATTGTGGGCAAATCACTACATTTCCTTGTGCCTAGAAAATGTGTAATATAATCTAAAGCTCACATAGAGTGCTCTAATGCCTTTTGCCATGTTTATGCCACATAAAATGCAAAAAAGAAAAGTGGGGAGATCAGTAAAGCACCGATGTTTTGGCAACAGAGCTCTGGATCAATTTCTAATGGTGTGGAAGAAAAGGAAGTGATGTCACAACAGAGGAGAGGTGTTTGCATATGACTCTGGGACATCACTTCTGATGGCAAGACATGGCCTTCACTGAGTTCTAAAGGCACCACCAACTGGTGCACAGGAGCAATAACTGGAAAAAGGTTCTGGATGAAGTCTGGCACCTGTGGGGAGTTCAAAACGTGAGGAATTTGCAGTAAGAAGTATCATTCAAAGAGTGTCTGTGCAAGTGCAACCTACACCATGATCCATGGGGGGGGGGGGCGTAAAAGCCTTCATGATGCTGATTGCAATGATGTATGGTGGAGGTCTTGAAAGCCCCCTGTAGGATCTACAGGGAGTGATGCGCATAGAAGCATGGAGCGTCTGCTGAATAGACAGATGGGTCTATGTTACACCGTCTGCACTGCATTCAGGCACAGAGTTAGCTCAGGCACTCAAGACAATGCTATTTCTTTGCTGAAGGGGTGCATGGTCCTGGATTGTGCTGGGCGCGCCCAGTGAGCATGCAAAACGGTGTAAACGCGGGTTGGATAAAGCACATTCTATAAGCTATCTGCATTCTTGGAATTCATCTAGAATTTTTCAGTCTATTTGTGAGACAGCTCCATCATTCAGTATCAAAAGAAACGCTGAAAAAATGAAACAATTTAAGTACAGCTGTCTGCAAAAGGTGTTTCAAGTAAACCATCTGCGGATTAAATAGCTGAAGTCCCCAAAAAAAACTCCAAGTACCTGTTCCCTTGGTGCACAGAAGTCCGGGATGGGAATCCGTTTGTAAACCAGTCCCTGACAGGTGCTTTTGTGATGGTTAAAAATCTCTCGCATCGTCATGCAGCTCTTAAACATTTTCATCTGCTTCTCGTGCTCCAGGTACACTTCGAGCCATTTCTGTGACGTCAGAATGCTGTTTTTGACCGTGACCTCCAGCTCCTGTGGAGACATGCATGTAACAAGTAATGCTATGTTTGTTGACTATAAATCATCCAAAGGATTTCTGGCAATGCATTCTTGATTTTTCCAAAACCATGACATTTTAAGCTCTCAAAATGTATACCAGGCCTGCTGTTACAAATGAGCCCAAAAAACTGGCCCATGTACTTTTTCAAGACAACTTCAATAAGGCCTACTGTTCCTCATGTTTAATGTGTGCAGCTCCATACAGCTATGACTTTAACATTTATATTATGAAACACTTTGGCATTTCTAGTAAGGCGAGCTGTATTAACCTAAATCCCTCCATCGCTGTTATTTCTGAGATGATTAATCGCTGGAGGATTCCATACCTAAGGAATTGCCATTGGCATGGTAAAGAATGGCAGTGGTAATTTCTTCAGAGAAATTACACAGGGAGCTAAAATGACACTGCTTTTCAGCGATAATACATTACCACCATTCTTTAAATTGGCATCACAGTTTCTTTATTTTTCACTGTCTTACCAGAGGCAATAAATGTACTGGAGATTAAAGCTGACAACATCACACCATATAAGGCTCAAAAGCAAATAACCAAAACATACACATTACCACGATTAGAGACCAATCTTTCACAGGACTGCTCGAGGATTTTTTTTTTTCCCATGGGTTGAGAATAAAGACTAAATACAACACATTTCAGTTACGCTTCGTAGATGAAGACCACTATAAACATTCTTAAGGTTTTTGCTCGACATTTTTTTAAAACTTGGTTGTGCTTGCAGGTTCTGTCGTCTAAGATGATCTGGAACAGAGATGCAGTGCGTGTTTGAAACATTTCAACCAGAATAGGTTCATCTAGACAAGTCACTGTCCAGGCTGATAGAAGGTTTCCTAACAGACACCAGAAGGCAGTCATAAGCTTGAGTATCCCCAGGACTCAACGAACATGAAATAGATGTTAATATGTTCGATTTGAGAATACCCCAAAAATAAATCATTTGCTACCTGTGATTGATCTAATCTGCTCCTTTTCTTCCCCAATCCAGTCCTACTCTCAATGAGTAGCCAGAGCTCAAATCCTGCAAAGGCTAGTCCCACTCTGTGTTCCTGTCTAGCCTTGCTCTACTTCCCTTCCTTGATTTGTAAGCTAGTAGTAGATACCCAGCAATGCTTAGCTGCCCCTTCATGATCTGTCTCGGCCCCCACCGTGTGTCGTAACTAGAGCCACTCAAATGCGACCTTTGACCTTATCACCCATTCCTGGCTCATCTGATGTAGGCCTCTCTGCATAGTTGCGGCGTTGTGGTATGCTTTAATGTTGTGAGGCCATACTATTGGCAGAATGGGCACTATAGAAATATGCTTAATATTACTACTTATCTATCTTAGGACTTTTGCATTGAACTGGTAGAGTATTCCTACTGGACATTAAAGTTGAAAGATTTTTTTTTTTTTTTTTTTAGATTTGACAAACCTTTAACAGAGATGTGTTGTAGTACATGCTTTTGACACATGAAAAACGAATTCCGCTTTTTAGAGCCAAAATTAGATTTGGGTCTATCTGAGAGGACGCCGTGATTCTTGTCTTGAGAGTCTTGTCTAAATTGTGTTTCTAATATTTAAGTATTAGCAAATTTGATTAATTATGCAGAGGCAATGTTCTAACCACGTAGGGAAGTTGACAGAGACTAGGGATAACATGTTTATCTCCATCATGTCCTTTTCTCCTTTGCTATTGGATCATGTGGATGTGCATTGACTGCTATTTAAATAACTCTCAAGACTAAATCGTTAAAGGAATGTGCAACCATAAGAACATAAAAAAAATATCTTGGAAAAAATAAATTTTGCAAATAATCTTAATTAGACCTGACAGCTTCTAGGACCTTTAAGTTGGTTTGTGTCGGCTCCAAAGCTACTCACCTCTAATTGTTCTGGGGATGATGCGGGCACTAGAATGGGTTGCTCCAGATTTCCAGGTTCCCTGGGTGTGTACATGTGTTCATTGCATTCAAACACCACCTCCTCACGCAGATTTACCCAGAGAATCGTTGTATGCTTCCTCTTTGTATCAGTCAAGTAGCTCAAAACACAGCCAATAGCCTAGGATGAGAATACATATTGTCATTAATGGACACTTATAATAAGGATACAGAAAAATATTCAGGTCATAATTCTCAAAATCGTTTGCTCATGTAAGTGTGACTTACACATGTGAATAGTCTTAGATTGTAGTACAAACCTTTTTTTGTGGTTCTCAAAAGTTTGATTTTCAATGAGAAAGAGTATTTGCTCATACAAATATTTTTGTATGAGTAAATCCATGAGCAACATTGGTGGGTGGGAATGCTTTGTATACTTTGTGGGTATTCACAAAATCTTTTTGGGCCCCTACATAACCTGCAAAGAGTAATACTTGCAAAGGGTCATAGATTTATTTATGTCAGACACAGAAGTAAATCTTGTTCTAGAGTGAGGAAAAGGAAGAGACCACACCCAAATGTCAGATGTATGGGAAGAAGGGATAGAAGAAGGAGGTTGTCCATGTGCAAAAATCTTTTACCAGTGGGGGTAGAAAAAGAAAAAAGTTAGCATTTGCACTTACTCATTTTTCCCCACAAGCAAGAATATACGTATGCAAATTGTAGAAAATGGAATTCACAAAGTTTTCCAGGTGATGGCATAGAAACAGATTACCAGGTGTTCCCTGGAATATTTTACTCAATTATAAAAAATTGGAAACCTGGCACCATATGAATATTTATCAAGGGGTGCAGATTATTTTCCTTCTGTTTGAAACTTTTTTACTACATAGAAGAAACCATATTTACGCACAAAAAGGAAAATGTTACTTACCCTGTAACTATCTGTTTGTGGCATGTAATGCTGTAGATTCACATGCTGTACATAGTCTTGCTATATAGTGTTGGGCTTGGATGTGTGCTAGTTGTTTTTCTCCAAAGAATTCTTCTCAAGTCAGGAGGTAGTGGGACTCCACCTCTTACTTATAATGAGCATGGTCATCGGCTCCATTGTTAGATTGTTTTTCTGCACAATGGGTGAGGATGACTGGAGCAAAGTGGCACAGGAAAGAGAGAGATAGAGAGATTATCATCAAAGGGAAGTAGAAAGTAACAGTAACTGCAAACAGCCAGCGGTGTCCAGGGAAGAGGATGGGCAGATGTGAATCTACAGCACTACATGCCACAAGCAGATGCTTACAGTGTAAATAACATTTTACGTCCGAGGTATGTGTGACTGTAGAAACACATGCTGTGCATAGACTGTAAAGCAGTTCTTCCCTAAGCGGTGGCTTCCTTGTGGATGTTGCAGAAGCTTGAAAAAGGGTAGGCAGTACAGTCTGACCAACATTTGCTTGCTTGCGGGCTAATATGTTTACACAGTAGTGCTTTGTGAAAGTGTGTAGTGTAGACCAAGCAGCTGCTTTACAAATGTCAGCTATTGGTATGTCCCCAAGGAAGGCCATAGAGGCCCCTTTCTTTCTGGTGGAATAGGTCCTAGGCGGAACAGGCAAAACTATTTTAGCTTTTGCGTAACATGTTTGGATGCATTTCACTATCTACCTGGCTATGCCTGATTTTAACCAGGCCTTTCCTTCATGTGGTTCAGAAAAAGCAACAAACGGTTTTTGTTCTATCTATATAGTACATTAGGGCTTGTTTGACATCTAAGGTATGAAGATCCCTTTCTGCAACTAAATTAGGTTGCAGAAAGAAGACTGGAAGTTCTATAGACTGGTTAAGGTGGAAAGAAGAGATCACCTTAGGAAGAAATGTAAATGTGGTACAAAGGAACAGCCTATCTCTATGAACCTGAAAGAAAGGTTCTTCCAAGGTTAACACCTGGAGCCCAAAAACAAGCCTTAGTGATGTGATAGCTTTAGAAGAAGCAGCACACGCTCTTGATGAGAAAGTAGGTTTATTATAAGAGTACAAGTACAAACATGACCCCTAGCCAGGCACAGCTTTCAACTGGCCACCAAGTCTACATTCCAGAAGCCCGTGACATAACATTGAAGAAGCAAACCTTGCATAACAATATAACATGTAACACATCCCACCATCTCAATAAACCATCTTTGGAACATTTAAATACAATAACTAAAAGATCTACTAAGTTACTAACATGACAGATTCATAGCAAACCTAATTAACTCTAAATAAGGATGGAACACTAAATATATACTTTACACAATACTAAGAGCTAGCATATAACACATTTACCAAAACAGAACACTTCAGACACACAGATAATCATTCAATTTCAAAGGTCTTGTCTTGATTCAGGGTTCTAATTTGGCCGCCAAGGGAGCTTCCATGCTAACATTTGACTTGACACTTTTACCCCAAGCTCCCTGGTCTACATCATGACACAAGGTTACTTTCCTTACATTCCACCACTTGCCATCGCCCACTCAAGTCACATTCCCCTGGCTTCTGTGACCAATTTAGGAGTTGACCATCTGGAATTACCCTTCCTTATATTAACCCCACTGCTTACTCTCACCCAATTACGCTTTTAAAAATTCTTTGACTTGCTCTTAATTTCTCACTGTTTACACACATACTTTTCATGATACCTCTTCATCTTGTCACCCAGCACACGTTCATCTTTTACCCTAAGTGAAGATCTTTCCATCCAAGTTGGAACAGCAGCTGTGCAAGCTATTCTCCCTTTCAACAAAAAAATGGTGTTTCCTGAATTGCAGAATGTGTAGCTGTTCTATAATTCCACAACATGTCCTTCACCACTCTTTTCCAATTTAAGCCTCTACCCAAAGCTAGCTTTATCAGTTCTCCTAGCCCTCGATTGAATCGTTCAACTAAAGAATTCTCACTAGCATTGTACACCACAGTTTTGTAATGTTTGATACCATGATTCTTAAGAAAAAATTCAAATTCCTCAGATACAAACTGAGGCCCATTATCAAACACAATAACACTTGGGCACCCTTCTATTCTAAATATTTCTTCACAAAAAGAAATGACTGTAGTTGTTTTAACATCCTATAGAAAAGCAACTTCGGGCTATTTGGAAAAATAGTCAACCATAACAATGGCAAACCTACTTTCCGGACAGAGACTGTCAAATGGCTCACAAATATCAATTGCTACCTTCTCTCAAGCCCTGTTAAAAAAAAATGACCAGTACAATGTATGTCTCTGACACAATGTGAGATTTGTCACTGCACACACAAGGTACACAATCACAAACAAACCGTTCTGTTTTTCCATTCCAGGTCACCAAAAATTGCAACATTCCTTTCTATTCATTGCAGATATACCACCAAGTCCTTCATGTAAAAGCATCAATGAACCAGGTATAGCAATCTATCACTCCTTCTGAGAATGGCATTAACAATTGACAATTCTGACCACACAGGTAAAAATTCACTCAAACTAGCTCTTTCCTCACCATTGAGAGCTTCATGATATAACCTGCTGAATATCAATCCTCTTTTAGTGCAACTCTCCATTCTTCCTCCCAAATGGCCCCTTTTCTAGCTTCCTCTACCTCAGCTACCATCCAATCATCTTCTGGTTCATTGCTACATTATGATAATCGAGATAAACAATCTGCACTGATATTCTTAGAACCTGGTACATACTTGATGGTAAACATGTACTCTTGCAAACAATCAAACCATTTTGCTAATCGGTGAGCTGCTTTCCCAGCTCCTCTTGTGGTAAATAAATCTATCAATTGTCTATGATCAGTCCACAATTAAAATTGAGACCCTCACACATATGTTCTGAAATATTGGACTCCCCATCAACATGCCAATGCTTCCTTTACAATTATGTGGTACATGCTCTCTACAGCCTTGAGAGTATGTGACACAAATACCACAACCCTTTCATGCCCCTAATCCACTTTCATTAATACCGCTCCCAGTCCATCCCTACTAGCATCTGTCACTATAATGGTTTCATCATCAGGATTAAAACGTTTTAACACATTCGCATTTACAATTGACTCTTTTATATTATCAGATGCTTTCTGACACAAATCAGACCACTCATTAACACCCTTTTCCAACAAAGACCTTAACACATGTACCTTTTCGGAAACATGACTTACAAACTTGGAAGTAGCATTCAGCCAATCCTAAAAAGGATCTCAATTGCTCCTTGTCCTTGGGCGGAGGTGCTTTTACAATGGCTTTAATCAATCTCAACTCAGGTTTAATACCGGACCAAGACAATGTATGTCCCAGATGCTCTACCACTTCCTGTTCAAATTTACAGTTGTTAATACCCACAGTTAATCCAGAACTTTCTAGTTTCTCTAGTACTCTCTCCCGAGCCAAATCATGCGGTTTCTTATCAGAACCCCATATTAATATGAAGTCCTAAAAGAACAATACATTTGATAAACCCTACAGCACACTTTGCATAATTCTCTGAAATACTGCAGTTGCCGAAGCCAAGCCGAATGGCATGCGTACAAATCGATATGCCCCCTCTGGTGTGATTAAAGATGTTTTGACTCAGCATGTAATCAATAACACCTGGTGATATGCACTAGATAAGTCTAACGTGGTGACATATTTGACATCCCAAACACAGCAACATTTCATTGATTCAAGGCAATGGATGCCAATCCACCCAAATGCTGTCATTCAAATCTCTCAAATCTACACACATTCTTAATTACCCTTTGGGTTTGGTTGCTAAAACAATGGGACTAAGCCACTCAGATGATTCAATAGACTCTATGATTCCCGTTTTACATAGCCTATCCAAACCTTCTTTCAAATTGTTTCGTGGAGCCAATGGAACATTTCACACTTTATTTACCTTTGGAGTTGCACCTTCCTTCAGTTCGGGCTGGACTGTTCCCATGAGGAACAGGGTCAAGACTGATTTGCATATAGCTGGGTCTGAACTGGGATGGCGAAGTGAGCTAAAGAACGATGATGAATTCAACCCAGAACTGTGACTGGGGTGAGTGTCTGGAAAAGTTTCAGCTCTCCGTCCATCATCTCCTTGTGTTTGCTTTGTTTGCCCTAAGTTGGCAGGGTATGCCCAGACGTGGGTCCCTTGCTCACATTGCCACAGGATTCAAGCTTGCCTAGCTGATGAGGGGTGTTACCCCGAAACCGGTCCCAGGATGCTTGTTTCCGGTCCAGGGAAAACTTGGCTTGGCAGTTCGGGCTGGACTGTTCCCATAAGGAACAGGGTCAAGACTGCTTTGCATATAGCTGGGTCTGAACTGGGGTGGCGAAGTGAGCTAAAGAACGATGATGGATTCAACCCAGATCTGTGACTGAGGGTGAGTGTCTCAAAAGTTTCAGCGCTCCGTCCATCATCTCCTTGTGTTTGCTTTGGAATCCATTTGGCAACAACCCGGTAAGAATTTTAATTAGCCACTCATGATGCAGTTCGCGGTTACACTGCTCTGTATCTGATGGCTGCACGCAATGCAGATGAGAATGAGGGGGAGAAGTGGAAAAGCTTGGGCAAATATCTTTGACCGGTTCGTCCACAGTGCACTGCCCATGGAGTGTGGGAATCTGGAGGTGAAGTTTGGGCATTTTGCTTTTTTTGCTGTGGTGAAGAGGTCCACATCCAGAAGCCCCCATCGCTAGAAGTAGCAAAAGAGGCCTGCCGGGCAGAGTTCCCAATAGAGGACTTGTTGCCGTATCCTGCTGAGAAGGTCAGCACAGTTGTTGTCCACTCCTGGGAGGTATTCCACCAATAGGTGGATCCTGTGGTGGAGAGCCCAGTGCCAGAAGGACTGAGTTAACAGAAATCTGAGGGGAGCGGGTGCCCCCCCTGCTTATGAATGTAATACATGGCTGTCACATTTTCTGTCCGTACTAGGACTACCTTGCCCACTATGTGGGGAAGGAAGAACTTGACAGCTAGATGGACAGGTATCAGCTCCAGATAGTTTATGGGGAGATCCCTGTGGAGATTCCTGTGAGTGGGATCCATTGGCCCTGGTCAGGTCTTGTAGGTGCACCCCTCACCCACCGAGGGATGCATCTGTTGTGACGGTAATCTACAGAACTGGGTCAAGAAAAGGCTGCCCCGCAATATGTTATTGGTGTTTCACCACTGCAGAGAGTGATGAGTGCAGGGGCCGATCAACTCTAGATCTACCCAATGACCCTCCTTTTGAGACTACGGACATGTTAGGCATTCCTGCAGTTGATGCATGTGCAATGAAATGAAATGAGAAAACATTTGTAAAGCGCGTAGCTACCCTGAGGCATCCCAGCGCTATCAGCAGCAGCGGACCGAGTAGACAACATTACTAGGCGGTGACTTGGAAAAGCCAAGTTTTAAGGAGTTTGTGGAAAGGCAAATGGTTGGACTCCCGACGTATGTGGGGAGGGAGGGCGTTCCAGAGCCTAGCAGCATTGTAGGAAATGGAACGGCCGCCGCTTCTTGCTCTCTTTATTTTTGGAACTACGGTGAGCAAGAGGTTAGCCGAACGGAGGCTTCTGTTAGGGCAGTAAGGAGTAGCAATAGATCGATTAATCAGCGGTCCTTTCCCCCAGAATGACTTGTGGATGATGCAAAGAGCCTTGAATTTAATTTTCTCCAATATAGGCAGCCAATGAAGAGTCTTCAGTGCAGGCTTGGCAGATTGAAGATAAGGGATCTTAAGGAGCAGGCGAGCTGCGTAATTTTGAATGACCTGTAGCTTAGAGGTGGTGGCTTGGGGGGCTCCCAGAATCTTGACACTGCGGAAGGCCATCATGCCTAGCAGGCACATGACTGCCCTTACTGTGACCTGTTGATTTGGCTGAAAAAGAGGCAGCAACGCTTGCAAAGACTGGAGTCTTGCTGAATTGGGATATGCCTAGCCAGCCTCTGCATTGAAGATGGCTCCCAGGTAGGGTTGAATTTGAAAGTGTTGGAGATGAGATTTTACAGCGTTGATTATGAAGTCTAGTTTGTGCAGTAGGTCTATTATGGCTTGGGTGTGTGCACAGCACTTTAGTTGTATTGCATTATTTATCAGCCAATCGTCCAGGTAGGGGAAACATGGATGTCCTGTTTTTGCAGGTGCCCTGCTACTACTGCAAGGCATTTTAAAAACTCGGGTGCGGTGGTGACCCCAAAGGGCAACACGTTGAACTGATAATGCTGACCACTTACCACAAACCAGAGGTAGCACCAATGCGCCGGATGAATCGGAATGCGGTAGTAGGCGTCTTTGAGGTTGAGTGCCGCCGTGAAGTCGCCTTGCTGTAACAGAGGTATGACATCCTGAAGGATGACCATGTGGAAGTGTACTAATAGGATATACTCATTTAGGGGTCTGTGGTCCAGAATGGGCATGAGGGACATGTCCTTTTTGGGAATGAGGAAGTAGGGGGAATACACTCTTGGACCTGTAAGTGTTGTTGCCCATGCTCTCTGGCCCCCTTGAGGAGGAGTGCTTGGACTTCTTCCTGAAGCAGAAGTTGATGTTCTGGGGAGAGGACATGTCTGGGGGGTGGTATGTTGGGCGGTGTGGAGGTGAGCTCTAAACAGTAACTTTGTTGGATGATGTCTAAAACCCACTGGTCTGAGGTGACATGTTGCCAAGCAGGGAAGAATATCTGCAGCCATCTCCCGACAGGTGTTATGTGATCTAGGGGAAGGAGTGGCAAGTCATTGCTTGGCTGGGGTTGCTCCCTTGGGGGAGCTACAGTTGCCTCTACCTTTGGTACTACTTCCACGATAGGCAACCCCTGAAGTAACCCCTGGTGGCAGTTCGTTGGGCAGACTGGCGTTGGAAAGATGCGGAGGCTTCATGGGAAGTTGTATTGGAGCCTCCGCACTATGCAAAGCGGCGAAAGGACCCCAGAGATGAAGGCACCTGTAAGGCGCCCAAGGCTTTTACCATTTTCATATTTTTTTTTATTTTTTACAACATCTCATCAACCTGAGGCCCAAAGAGATGTTCCCCATTGAAGGGCAGGTTGAGGAGATGCAAGTGAATGTCTGGCTTAAAGCCGGAGACATGTAGCCAGGCATGCCTGCAGAGGAGGAGACTAGAGTTAATCTCCCGAGCAGCAGTGTCAGCAGCATCTAGGAGGTGTTGGAGGAGCTCCTCCATTTCATCTCAGTGGGCCCAATCATATCTGGAGAGCAAACCAATTGAATTAGCGATGCACCGGTGGTTGGAGGACTGTTCTGTGACTCATTTACCAGCCGCATCTATCCTTTTACTCTCTTTGGCCAGAGGAGAAGCGTCGCCAGTGCCCTGAGCATTCGCCCTCTTACGAGCAGCATGAACCACTAGGGAATCCGGTGGGAGTTGGCCTCTACTGAAGATAGGGTCTGAAGGGGAGGCTTTGTATTTTTTATCAACCCATGGGGTAATAACTCGGGCTTTGACGGCTCCTTGAAAATATCAACGGCTGGCTTGAGCAACCCCTTCAGCCTAGGCAGATACTGCATGGAGCGATGTGCAAATGAAAGGGTCTCAAAGAGGAGATCTTCCTCAACGAGGTCTTTATGCATCTCCATGTTGAGGTAAGCTGCAGCTCTACACAGAACCTCATGGTAAGAGGAGGTGTCATCTGGCCAGGAAGGCTGGCCAGGGTAGAGGCACAGGCGGATCTACATCATAGGAGTCCCAAGTGTCTCCCTGTGTGGGTACGTCATAAGTGTCCCCCCCAGCGTGTCCACCCGTGTCAGAATGTGGTGACCCCTGTGGAGTGTAAGATAGTGGGTCAGGCAAAGAAGGAGGAGGGGAAGGTGATGGTGGGGGTCTGGGTGGAATGTAAGTGGGTGGAGGCAGACCGGTGTCCAGAAGAGAACTGGTAGCTTTATCCTGCTTCTTTCGCTGCTTTAGAAGAGGCAGGGGGCTCCAGAGCTTCTTCAAAGCTGGGAGGTCTCTTAGATGACTGAGGATTCAGCATCTGAGGCTGTGTTCAAAGTGACCAGTTTAGGGGTGGATGACAATTTGTTTATGTCGGGCATCGAGCTGCAACTTCTGGTGGACCGGCTCAACTGGTTCATGGGCTGGTCTTCCGGTCGGAGGCGAGTGTTTCGGCACCAGCGTCAACTTGTGCTTCTAGGCCAACAGTTTCGGTTCCGACGGTTGGGTTGGTGCTGAGTCGGGATCAGGCAGTGCTGATGGCATCAGTTCTAAGATTTTCTTCAGCGCTGAGATGAAGCTGGGCGTGGTGTCCGAAGTTGACTGACGGTGCCGACCATGGCCTGCTTCTGTGGATCCAGAGCAGTTGAATGAATGCCCCTTGTGGGATGGAAGCTCGGAGTTGTCTCAAGGGGAGGGGATGCTGTACTCTCGACCTGTTGAGGCGGAGGGAAGTCTTCAATCTCAAAGTCAGAGCCAGAACTCTCTTTGGGCAAGATAGACTCCTTGTCAGCGGCCAAAGGGCTCAGGATGATGTTCCTTCTCGAGGTCCTGGGTGCTGAAGAAGTCTGGATTATCTTCTCTGCTCCTGCTCTGCATCTTGAGTCAATGGGCACGGCGGTCTCGAAGGGTCTTATTCGACCGAAATAACTGACACCTCGCAAGAGGCCTTGTCTTGCTCGGGTGAGAGGCAGAGATTACAGACCTGGTGGAGACTGGCCCAGGGGTACATTACACGACACCGAGGGCAGTATCAAAAGGGCATCTGATCCATCATAGGCAGGGCATGATGAGAGAGGACCACACGGAAGGAAAGCGAGGCCCCAACGGGGGCCTGAGTCGACCAGAGTATTGTCCCAAATGGTAACTGGAGGCGTCGACCTGATAGGAGAGAAAGGGACACATGCGATCATAAACATAACTGACTGAGAAATAGGGCACAAGAGAATCGAAAATGATTACTGCGATCGGAGCACAGAAGCACACGTCTGAACCCGATGGCGAAAAAAAACAATGTAACAATGGAGCCGATGACCATGCACATTGCAAGCAATAGGTGGAGTCACACTACCTTGTGACTTAAGAAGAATTCTTTGAAGAAAAACAACTTGCACACATCTGAACCCAACAGTAGATGGCAGGCGTATGCACAGCACGTCTGTCTACAGCCACACATGCCTTAAACACAAAGTACCTCTGACGAATGCTCAGCCCTCAGTATACAACAAGGTTTAAAGACATTTATATGATTCGGTATAACAAACATTCTTTAGGGTAAAGTCATCATTTGACCCAATGCTTATTGCTTAAGGTGTATTGTATGAACACAGGAGGCTGCAAGTAGCACTGTAATTACAAATATTTTGGTATAAACGCAGAGGGAATACCAGTTCCAGTATTTTCAGGAGCATTAGAAATTAGCATCTTGGAAGGTGACTGTTGCCATTCATACCATAGGCCGGTTTAAGACAGGCAACGTAGGGTCTGGGTTGGAGGTAGTTATTTGCTGGTAATGGTACCACGCCAAGGAAGCATTGGCAAAGCCAATAGGTTTTGCCTATCCAAGATCTATTGACTTTGTCATTTTTATTTTTACATGTTGTGCATGCCACAAACAGATGTTTGCTAGGTAAGTAACATTTTCTGCTCGAGGCATGTATGGCTGTAGATCCATATGCTGAGCACAGACTGAAAAACAGTCCTCCTTAATAACCGGTGGCTAACCTGTGGGGATTACAGTTGTTTGAAATAGTGACCGTAGAACTGCTTGAAATAGTGTCCGTAGAACATTTCCGACCGGGTCGACTGGAAGTGCGCAGCAGGGTTTGTGGGGGCTTCAATAATAATAACAACAACAAAAACACTTACCTTGTGCTGCCGGCCACCTCGCGCTCCTCTGCTGCCAGTTCCTGGTGCCAGCAGTCCCAGGGCCAGTATCCCGGACTCCCCATCCAATCCCTGTGCTACTCTCAAGCATGAATGCAGCGTGGGGATTGGCCTGAGCGGGCTGGATTAACGCTCGCTCAGGCACAGATAGTCTGTGGTGTTTCTCCAACCCAACTGTGCAATACAGCTGGGTTGGAGAAACCCAAGTGCTTATGTCAGTTTGGCCGGCCTAAGACGCCAGCCAATCAGACATGCGCACTTAAAATTGCACATCTACTACTACTCCTCTCCCAGGCCCAGCCTCGCTCCTCCCTGCACACGCTGGCTCAGCCAGCAGCTGAAAAATAAAACAATAGTAAAATATTGTTTTCCTTTTCAGATGCTGGCTCTGAGCCAGTGGGGTGATGCTCATCCACCATTGCAGAGAACCCGCTGCTGATTTCAGCTATAGGAATATATCCTAGGAAGGCCATTGAAGCTCCTTTTTTATGACTTGAGTGAGCTCTAGGAGGGATAGGTAAAGTTCTTTTAGCTTTAGCATAGCATGTTTGAATGCATTTGGCAATCCAACCTGCAATGCATGATTTAGAAATGCCCTTTCCTTTGAGTGATTTTGCAAAAAACAGTTGTTGTGTTTTCCTAAATGACTTGGTTATGAACAATTTAATACATAAGGGCTCATTTTACATGTAGGGTGTGCACAGCCCTTTTCCGCAACTGATTATGGTTGGATGAAAAATACTAGCAATTTGATAGATTGATGAAGGAGGAATTGAGACACCACCTTTAGAAGAAATTTAACGTTGGTACATAGTACCACCCTATCTCTATGTATTTGGAAGAAGGGCCTTCTAAAGTTACTGCCTGAAGTTCACTGACACGTCTAAGTGAAGTGATGGCTACTAAAAAATGATACTTTTCAGAATAAAAACTGGAGGGGGCAGGAGTGGAGGGGCTCAAATGGAGTGGCCAGTAATCTTGTTAGTACAACATTGAAATTCCAAGTAGGGTCAGGTGGCACTCTAGGAGGAATAACTCTTGTAAGACCTTCTAAGAAGGCTTGAATGACAGGAATTTAGAATAGAGAGGTGTGTTATCTGTTTTGAAGACAAGTGGTCACTGCCGCTAGGTGTAGCCTTATAAATTTAGAAGCTAGAACAGTAGTATGTAATGGAATAGATAACAGACAATGTCTTGTATATTGGATATTAAAAGATCAGTTTGTTTGGAATGAGTGTAGTGGACAAATCCTTTCCACTTTGCAGCATAACAAGCACAAGTAGTTGGTTTACATGCTTCCTTAAGGATGTCCGTACAGGATTGTGGTAAAATAACCCAATTGTAGGACTTCAGGAGTCAGATCGCAAGGTTAAGGCACCCGGGGTTCTGCCTGAGAAGGTCCTGCCTGTTTGGAAGTACCTTGTGGGGGACTACTGAGAGTTGTAGGAGTGTGGTAAACCATGGTTGTCATGCCCATGTAGGAGCTACCAGGATGAAGGTGAGAGATGTCTGCCGAAGTTTGCGAACCACAAACGGAAGTAGCGGGAGGGGTGGAAAAGTGTAAGCAACTATTCCTGACCAACTCATCCATAGTGCGTTGCCCTCGGACTGTGGGAACAGGAGGCGAAGTTTGGGCATTTAAAGTTTTCTGCTGTGGTAAAAAGGTGCATTTCTGTGTGACCCCCAATGCTGGAAGTATGGGAGGAGAACTTGCTGGTGGAGCTCCTATTCGTGGACTTGTTGTCGTCTTCTGCTGGGGAGATCTGCAAAGTTTTTGTCTGCTCCAGCCAGGTACTCCACTAACAGATGAATGTTGTACCAGAGAGCCCATTTCCAAATGGTCTGGGCTAGGTGAGAGAGCTGAGGGGTCCTGGTGCCGCCCTGCTTTTTGAGATAGTACATGGCAGCTATGTTGTCTGTTTTGATCATGACAATCAGATGGAGAAGAAAGGCTTTGAGCGCTAGAAGAACAGCTAGAAACTCCAAGTGATTGATATGGAGATGTCTCTGGCTGAGCATCCAGCGTCCCTGGACAGGGAGATGTGCTCGCCAGCCCTTCAGGGAGGTGTCTATTGTTATGGCCCTCTGCGGAACTGGGGCCAGGAAAGGCTGTCCTTTTAGGAGATTGTTGGTGTTCCACCATTGCAGAGAGTGGCAGGCTTGATGGCTGACCAACACTAGTCCTTTAATTGACCCTCCGATTGTTACCTTAGGTGCGCTAAGCACTCTTGCGATGGACACATGTTGAGTCTGGCATGAGATTGAATCCAGGCAGCATTGAGATAAGCTATCCCTCTCTGAATCGAGGATGGCTTCTAGATAGGGTTGTATTTGGCCTGTATTTTTGTATGCATTTATTTTTCTATATTATGGTTGTGATGTATGTTTTTGTTTTGGCTATGTTTGGCAATGGGATTTAGAATGTTTCCTTGTGTTCGAGTTGTTGTCAGAGAGCCCTGATCATTTTCGCGCCTGTGAGTTTACATACGACAGTTGGATCATGCAGATCTCTTCTGGTTCCTCCTTCTTGCCTAAGAGCTTGTGCATTCACTAAATCATGACAAGCCACTACATATGCTTGGTGATCTACTTCTACTACTTCAACGTACCAGCGGGTGTATTCGCACCACCAACACAATGCAACAATTTCTTAACTAGTGTCAGTTGAGAGTTTGTTCACTTTATCTTTTACTACGACATCATTGTCCCACAAAGGTAAATAATAGATTCAATGGCCTTCTCTTGCGCTTCATTTCAAGCGCACTAATCTATGGCAGTGCACAGGGAGGATTTCACTGAAAAGGGGCAGGGAACGCTTTGCTGAGGTTCTACGGAGGGACCCCGTGTGCCAGAGAAGTGTGTATGGTGCGCTTTCATAGTGGCATCAATGTAATTATCATCTGGCAATGTCATCACGGTGGTCTTCAAATTACTTTAATGGATGGAGCACATCAAGTAACAGTGTTTGTGCTATTTCATAATCTTTTGGGGGCCGTGTGTATACATAATTCAGTTCTAGTGAGAATCTAATTTTCTTTATGTGCAAACTTTTTGCCTTTACTTTTACCTCAATAATTTGAAACAAAAGTATTGGCCTTTTTTCATTTACCTGACAATTGTGGCTCAAAGAGACCATTTTTGTTCTGGCAGTATTTTCAGCTTGGTCAACACAAGTTGCTCATTCAAACCAACCTATTTGTACAGAATCCAATAAGTCAACCTCAAAAAGGAGCCAGCAGCACCGGGCTTTTGAAAACTATCTGGTGCCATTGAAGTTAAACGCTTTTCAATTAAAACCCCTGTTATTTATTCTCCTGGGTGATGCAGACCAAGACATTATTGACAATTTACCTGAAACAGAGCCACCTAGGGGGTGCTGTGTGATGATAATAAAGAAAACTGTGTCACATTCGGAAAGATGTTTTAATGAGGAGCCTAGCACCATTTTAGAAAGACACAGCTCTTTCAAGTGGAAACATGTAAGAAACTGTTGAGAAGTATATTTTATTGCTGAGAATTTTGGGATCTAAATGTGAATTGTGGGAGAATGTAGACACGTTTCTTTGAGATCAGTTTAATTGTGCTTGCAACAAAATTCATGACAGGCTATTAGCATGCTGAAATCCTATGTTGGAAGATGTTCTGAATATTGCTAATGGTATTGATAGTTCAACAATTTCTGCAAAAGCTTCAGATGCTGATGACTCTGGTTATTCTGTTAATGTGTGTGCCATTGGGAATAAGGATCAAAATGGCAGAGCGATGCAGAAGAAATATATAAATTAACTTAGATGTAGCTCTAGGGTAATTGCCCTACATGCCCAGCTTTGTGCACATGCGTTAAATGCAAAAATGATGGCTGTATCCAAAGCATCTGTAAGGGCAGCATAAATTCAGGAACTGTAAAGGTATTGAAGACTGAGACCAGGATGTTGTCAGAAATGTAGATTTTACTATTGTCTCACTGCTCTCAGACAAAGTGCTCCAAGATTTCTAGAGCCTAAAGAATGGTTCACACTGATGGGGCCTGTCTAAACATTATGGCGATTCTAGATCACCAATCATCATCTTATCTGATGTCACTCTTACAGAAAAGTGGAATGGGGAAGTGCTGTGTGACCTGCTGTCTACCCCCAAGAATTTTGGGAAACAGAACATCACTATGATGGGGTATTTTAAAATAAATGTTTTAGAGTTTTTGGGGCACTATATCAACACCCTAATTTAAATTGTGGAGAAAGGTTGTGACATAGTGGGATGGCTCGAACTGGGTAGATTGGGACAGTTTTGAATCAAGGTACTGATGGTCCTAATACTTGGGCTGAATGCCCATTTCATCAGTGGATGCTGACTGTGGTACTGTAGAAGCTATTCTGGACAAGTATAAACAAGTGCATCATTCTGAGGTTGGATGTGCGAGAGGCTTGGCATGCCATTAAGCTAAACTCAGGTGCCATACCTGTTAAACACAAAGTTAAACTTGTCCCATTTAGCATTAAGGATGACATAAAGAAACTAGTAGTTCCAATGTGTGATGACACGATCATAGAACCTACTTACAATTCCGAATTGGTTGCAGTTGATGTAATAGCTATAGCAAAATCAGGGGAAATTCAGTTATGAATTGATTTATGCTCTCTCAATAAAAATAGTATCATAGATTATCATCCCCTTCACCGCATACAATGTATGTTGAAAGCTGTTGGTGAGTAAGGGAAATGCTACTTACCAGTATGCATCTGTTCTTGGCATGTAGAGCTGCAGATTCGTATACTTTTGCATAGATCGCCATCTGGTGTTGGGCTCGGATGTTTGCACTTGGTTTTTGTCTTGGAAGAAGTCTTTGTAGTCACGAGGTAGGTGACTCCTCCCTAGGATGATAGTGCGCATGGGCATCGACTCCATCCTTAGATTGTTTTTGCCATGAAAGGTTACGATGGAGTAGTAAGAAGTAGAAAGAGATGTCCATGTGTAATGTATCTAAGTAAGATAGTACTGGAACAGATAGAGGTATCCGGGGAGGTGGGTGGGCGTATACAAATCTGCAGCTCTACATGCCAAGAACAGATGCATACTGGTAAGTAGCATTTTCCGTTCGAGGCATATGAGCTGCAGATCGTATACTTTTGCATAGACTATACAGCAGTTACCTCCTTAGCGGTGGCTACCTGTATCTGTTGCAGTGGTTTGAAAAAGTGTTCTTAATACAGCCTGGCCCACACTAGCTTGTTGTTTTGCCTGCACATCTACACAATAGTGTTTTGTGAAGGTGTGTGGTGTAGCCCAAGTTGCTGCTTTGCAGATGTCATCTAGGGGAATGTTCCCTAAGAATGCCATAGAAGCCCCTAGTTTGCGTGTGGAATGAGCTCTAGGGGGAATGGTTAATGTGCGTTTGGCTTTGATATAGCATATTTAGATGCATTTGACAATCCACCTCGCAATTCCTGTTTTTGAGATGGGATTGCCTTTGTAAGGTGGGGAGAAAGCCACAAAGAGTTGTTTGGTCTTTCTAAAGGATTTTGTCCTTTCAATATAGTAAAGTAATGCTCTTTTAACATCTAACGTGTGAAGAGCTCGTTCTGCCACTGAGTCTGGTTGAGGGAAAAACACTGGGAGTTCAACAGACTGGTTGAGATGGAAGGCAGATACGACTTTGGGTAAAAATGTAGTATTAGTCCTAAGAACCACTTTGTTATGATGGATTTGTAAAAATGGTTCTTGTATGGTTAATGCCTGGAGTTCACTAACTCTTCTGAGAGATGTGATAGCGACCAGAAAAGCTACTTTCCAAGTGAGGAACTGTAGTTCGCATTTGTGGAGAGTTTCAAAAGGGGGACCCATGAGTCTGGTAAGGACCACGTTAAGGTTCCACAGTGGAGAGGGCGGAACTCTGGGTGGAATTATTCTCTTAAGTCCTTCCATAAAAGCTTTGATAGAGGGCACTTGAAACAAAGACAAGTGTTGTCTGTTTTGGAGATAGGCTGCTATGGCAGCTAGATGTAGCCTAATAGATGTATATGCTAGGTTA
Organism: Calotriton arnoldi; assembly: GCA_963921515.1. NCBI lineage: Eukaryota > Metazoa > Chordata > Amphibia > Caudata > Salamandridae > Calotriton > Calotriton arnoldi. The sequence goes on along the minus strand of CAWUFW010015114.1, from coordinate 69,148 downwards.
CATTGTTGTAGATGCAAGAGATAGCAGATAATGTTCTGAATAGAAGCATCTAGTGGATTGATTTTGTTGTTTGTGCAATAAATGACAAATCGTTTCCATTTTGCTGCATAGCATGCCCTGGTGGTAGGACGTCTAGCTTCTTTAATGACGTTCATACAGTCTGGCGGGAGATTGAGGTAGCCAAACTCGAAGACCTCAGGTGCCAAATCGCAAGGTTGAGTTGATTGGGATCTGGATGTCTTATCTCTCCATGGTTCTGAGTGAGAAGCTTGGGTGAGAGGCGTAGCTTTTGATGAGGAACTACTGATAGTTCCAATAGGGTTGTGAACCATGGTGGTCGGGCCCATGTTGGAGCAACGAGGATCATTGTGAGGGAATGCTGTTTGAGTTTCCGAACCACTAACGGAATGAGTGGGAGAGGCGGAAAAGCGTAAGCAAATTTGTCTGACCAGTTCATCCATAGGGCATTACCTTTGGACAATGGGTGTGGATACCTGGACGCGAAAGTTGGGCATTTTGCGTTTTGGTGTGTAGCGAACAGATCTATTTCTGGGTGGCCCCACATATGAAAGAATGGAAGAAGAACTTGAGGATGAAGTTCCCATTCGTGGCTCTGCTGTGTTTGACGACTGAGCAGATCTGCGATTTGATTGTGTACCCCTGGGAGGTGTTCTGCAAGGAGATATATTTTTTGCGGAATGGCCCATCTCCATATGCTCTGAGCTAGGTGTGAAAGCTGCAGAGTGTGTGTTCCCCCCTGTTTCTGTATGTAGTACATTGCTGTCAAGTTGTCTGTACGGACTAGGACAGCTTTGTCTAGGAGGTGGAGTTGAAAAGATTTTAACGATAGGAAGATAGCTAACAATTCCAGGTAGTTTATGTGGAATTGTCTTTGTTGGGGAGTCCATATGCCCTGTATGGTATGGGTTTGAAGATGAGCTCGCCAGCCGGTGAGCAATGCGTCTGCTGTTAGCACTGTCTGTGGAACCGGGTCGAGGAACGGCCGCCCTTTGGAAAGGTTTTGTGTATTCCACCACTGCAGAGAGCGATGGGTGCAGTCGTCCACCAACACCAGATCTGTCAGCTGACCTTGAGCCTGGTTCCACTGACGTGCCAAACATTCCTGTAAGGGACGCATCTGGAGTCTTGCATAAGGGACGAGGAGAATGCAGGAGGCCATCATCCCGATTAGCTGCATGAACTCTCGAGCTGGTAGTGAGTGTTGAGGCTGAACTTTTTGGATTAGAGTCTGTATGGCGCTTATCCTGACTGGATTGGGATATGCTAGAGCTTTTGAAGTGTCTATTGTAGCCCCTGGATATTGTTGTATGCTGGACTGTTGGAGATGGGATTTTGCGAGGTTTACTGTGAATCCCAAGCTGTGAAGCAGTTGAATTGTGTTGTGTGTTGCACACAGCTGCTGTGTGACTTGGCTTTTATGAGCCAGTCGTCCAGATAAGGGAAGACATGAATGTGCTGTCTCCTTAAGTGGGCTGCAACTACTGCGAGGCACTTGGTGAAAACTCTGGGCGCTGTAGTGACCCAGAACGGGAGGACTTTGAATTGGTAGTGTTGACCATCTACCACAAACCTGAGATATTTCCTATGAGCGGGGTGAATGGGAATATGGAAGTAGGCATCCTTTAGATCCAGGGTGGAGAGAAAGTCGCCCTGTTGAAGTAGTGGGAGCACCTGTTGGAGGGTGACCATGTGGAAGTGGTCTGACTGAATGTAGAGGTTTAGCGGTCTGAGGTCCAGTATGGGCCGGAGAGAGCCGTCCTTTTTTGGAATTAGGAAATAGAGGGGGTAAACCCCTGTGCCTTGATGAGGTAAGGGAACTGGTTCTATTGCATGCTTTTGTAATAGAGTGAGAACCTCTTGTTTGAGAAGTGTCAGATGTTCCAAGGACATTGGACGTTGTCTGGGAGGAATATTTGGGGGAGTAGAGGTGAGTTCCAGGCAGTAACCATACTGGATAATTTGTCTTACCCACTTGTCTGTTGTGATGGAATTCCAGACAGGTAGGAACTGTGAGAGACGTCCCCCGACAGGAGTGGGATGATCGGGGGGAAGTGCAGGGAAGTCACTGTTTAGTGGTAGGGGAGGTGCGGCTATTGTTGCCACGACCTCTTCCCTTATTATTGTTGCCTCTGTAGCCTCCGCAAAAGTATCCTTTGGAGGATGTTTGAGTGGGGCTTTTGTAGGAGGAAGAGGGATGTTCTGAACCCATGGTTTTGGAGCCGGCTCTGTAGAAGGAGCGGCGAAAAGAGCCTCTAGGGGAAGGAAACTGTAAGGCCCCCATAGACTTCGCAGTCTCGGTATCCTTCTTCATCTTTTCTAGGGATGTGTCAACTGCGGGTCCGAAAAGATGTTCCTGATCAAATGGTTGATTTAAAATAGCAGTTTGAACCTCCTGCTTGAATCCGGAAACCCGGAGCCAAGCGTGTCTGCGCAACAAGAAGCTAGTGTTAATTGCGCGAGATGCGGTATCGGCCGCATCGAACGCACATTTTATAGAGGTGTTTGTAATCAATTTGCCCTCTTGGATAAGGTCGTTGGCTTTTTCTTTGTAATGGTCAGGAAGGTGTTCCATGAGCTTTTCAAGCTCGTCGTAGTGAGCCCTGTCGTACCTGGCCAATAAAGCTTGGGCATTGGGGATCCGCCAATGGTTTGCAGCCTGCGACGCAATACGTTTCCCGGATGCATCAATTAATTTGGATTCCTTATCAGGAGGGGGGGTGTCGCCTGTACCCTGTGAGTTTGCCCGCTTTCGTGCATTAGTTACCACCAGGGAATCCAAGGGAATCTGACCTTTAATATAAATTGGGTCATTGGGAGCCGCTTTGTATTTTTTATCCACCCTGGGGTTGAGAACCCTGGCTCTGACTGGGTCTTTAAAAACTTCTGGGGCATGTTTTAGCAAGCCTTTTAACATTGGCAGGGTGCATGTTGACTTTTGCGAGGGTGCGAAGGTTTCTAGCAAAAAATCTTCCTCTAAGGGGTCGGAATGTAAGGGGACCCCGTGGTGTTGAGCAGCCCTGTTGATTAGTTGCGCGAACCCAGTGTTGTCATCTGGTGGTGACGGCTTGGATGGATAGAGATCCGGGTCATTATGTGTGTCGGGATCTGTATTGTAGTCACCCCAAGGGTCTATGTTATGTGGGATGGTATGTGAACTATCATCATCCCCCTGTGGATCTATATCCCCACTCGTGTCATTGTCAGTATCTGATGTTTGAGGTTGTGGGGAGTGTGGTGGAGAAATCAACAAATGTGGATTAACTGGAGGAGAAGGAGGTGGGGAAGTGTTAGTGCCCATGTCCTGTCTTTTTAGAGGTTTTGCAGGTTCCTCTGCAGTGTCCAGTTTTCTCTTTTTTGGAGGTTTGGCAACTAATTTGCCCGTGTTTGGATCAATAAACAAAGTTTTTTGTTTTGGATCTTCCAAATCAAGTGTAGGCTGCGTGGGCAAAATGTCCTTGTTCGGTGCCGAAGATTTTTCCGAAGATTTTGGGTCCGAACCTTGTTTGGACGGAGTCTGTGAGGCTTTCTGTGGAGTCTTAGACTCTTTAGGTTTTTGCGGGTCCAAAACTTTTTTCGGCTCCGACAATTTTTTGGAGTCAGAAGCCTTTTTCGGCTCCGAAGATTTCTTTGGTTCCGAGTGTTTGTCCTCACTATGCTTCGACACCGAGGGCTTTGGCGTCGAGGCTGTCTTTGGCGTCGACGAAGACTTTTTGACTTGTTGCTTCGGTGCCGACGAGGACTTTCCGGTGCCAGAATGGAGATGAGCCTGAGTCGGAAGGCTTATGTTTGGGTTTCATAGCCGGGCCCGAGGGCGGGGCATCTGAAATTTGTTGCCGGTGTCGACCTGAGCCAGAGGGCGAGGGTGTTACCGGGGCCTTCGGTTTGTTTTTCGGGAAAGGGGTTTCGGTACTCACGTACCACTGAGCCGAGGTGACCTCTTCGGCGTCGGAGTCGTCGGCCTCGGAGACGTAGACATCTTCCTCATCGCCCGATTGTTCCGGCTGGAGATTAGGGTCTGCTCCGAAGATGTCCGGAATGGAGCTGCTTCCGCGATACATTTCGTGACGTCGAGCCCGACGATCACGGATGGTTTTCTTCGACCTGAACGATGCACAGGCCTCGCAGTTTTTATCTTCGTGCCCCGGGGAGAGGCAGAGATTGCAAACCTGGTGCAAGTCTGTGTGTGGGAACTTAGCACCACACCCGGGGCATTTTTTGAAAGGAGTCCTTTCCATTGACTGCAGGCGTGGTTGGCGCGGAGAGGCCCAACGGCCTGCGTCTAAGATGGAGGTTGAGAAGTTTAATTTAAAGATGTGCGTCGAAAAGGGAAACGCGATAGAGACAATACCGTTGAGTGGAGAGGATTGCGCGTCGAAGGGGGATTCGAAACCGATATCGACCCGGAGCGCAGCAATGTACATCCAAACCAGATGGCGGAAAAAAACAATCTAAGGATGGAGTCGATGCCCATGCGCACTATCATCCTAGGGAGGAGTCACCTACCTTGTGACTACAAAGACTTCTTCCAAGACAAAAACAAAGTGCAAACATCCGAGCCCAACACCAGATGGCGATCTATGCAAAAGTATACGATCTGCAGCTCATATGCCTCGAACATATACTTTTTGATCATTGATCTCAAGTCATTCTATCAGCAGGTTGTTTTTTTTATTCTTCCAAGTATCATACTACATTTGTGACTCCCTTTGGCACCTTTAGATACTTGGGACCCCCATTAAGAGTAGCGCCCAGAGACCGGACATATCAGAAGCTGATTGATATTTTATTTAAGGGCATTAAAGACGTCAAAGCGTTCCAACATAACATTTTGATATATGCTAAGACCATCCAGGAACACAATGATACTCTGGAAACAGTTCTGCAAATTCTGGGTGAGAGAGGCATGCTTTTGAAGAGCGTAGTTGACTATGTAGGTCATTTCTCTCTGGATGCCTAAAGCAGATTTGGTCATATCCATTAAAAGGCACCTCAACCCCATTGACAAGTATTCACTTAGATAATTTCTCAGTCTGAGTGAATACTATGTCCAGTTTATTCATAAGCATGCCTTTGTGGTTGAGCCTGTGAGGAAACTTCTATGTAAGGAAGAGAGATTTGTTTGAGGTTTAGAACAAGATGAGGCGTTTGAGTCGGTCCGTAACATGATAATGTCAGCACCCTCTCTCAAACCATTCAATAGCACTGCAAAATCAATCAATCAATCAGGGGGTTTATAAAGTGCGCTACTCACCCATGAGGGTCTCAAGGCGCTGGGGGGGCGGGGGGCAGCTCCGGATCAGTCGAAGAGCCAGGTCTTGAGGTCCTTCCTGAAGGTGTGCAGGGTTTGGGAGCGTCTGATGTTCACAGGGAGCTCGTTCCAGGTCTTGGCTGCGATGTAGGAGAAGGCTCTCTCGCCTGTTCTGTTCCTGCGGATGCGCGGGACTTCTGCCAGGGCGAGGTCGGCAGAGCGGAGGTTCCTCTTGGGTACGTGGAAGGAGACTCTCTCGTTGAGGTATTTGGGTCCGATGTTGAGGGATTTGTAGGTGTGGGTGAAGAGTTTGTAGGTGACCCTCTTCTCGACGGGGAGCCAGTGGAGGTCTCGTAGGTGTTGGGTCATGTGTTCGTGGCGTGGTGTTCCGAGGACGAGTCTGGCTGCGGCGTTCTGGATGGTTTGAAGTTTGTGTAGAAGGGTTCTGTTTATTCCGGCATATAGGGCGTTGCCGTAGTCTAGTCTGCTGGTTATGAGCGCGTGGGTGACGGTCCTTCTGCAATCGGGGGGGATCCATTTGAAGGTCTTGCGGAGGATGCGCAGGCAGTTGAAGCTGGTGGAGGCGACGGCGTTGATCTGGCGGTTCATGGAGAGGGAAGAGTTGAGGTTGATGCCGAGGTTTTGTGCATGGTCTGTAGGGGTGGGTGGCTTCCCGAGGGCGGAGGGCCACCAGGCGCTGTCCCAGGCGGAGGTGCAGGGGCCGAGGATGAGGACCTCGGTTTTCTCTGAGTTGAGCTTCAAGCAGCTGTCTTTCATCCAAGCTGCGACGTCCTTCATTCCTTCGTGGAAGCAGAGTCTGGTGTCTTCTGGGTTCTTCGTGAGCGAGAGGATGAGCTGGGTGTCATCTGCGTAGGATACTATGCTGAGCCCATGCTGTCTGACGATGGCGGCGAGGGGGGCCATGTAGATGTTGAAGAGCGTCGGGCTGAGCGATGATCCTTGGAGTACTCCGCAGTTGATGTCAGTGGGTTCGGAGAGGAAGGGAGGGAGGGAGTCTGATCCTCTGGGTTCTACCGGAGAGGAAGGACTGGATCCAGTCGAGGGAAGCTCCTTGTATCCCTGCGTTGTGGAGTCTGGCTGTGAGCATGCGATGAGAGACGGTGTCGAAAGCTGCGGAGAGGTCTAGGAGGATGAGGGCCGCGGTGTGTCCCTGGTCGAGTAGTAGGTGGATGTCGTCCGTGGCGGCCAGGAGGGCCGTCTCGGTGCTGTGGTTGCTGCGGAATCCAGATCGTGAGGCGTCAAGGATGGAGTTCTCTTCAATGAAGGTGGTCAGCTGGGTGTTTACGAGTCTCTCTGTGACTTTGGCCGCGAAGGGGAGGAGAGAGATGGGCCGGTAGTTTTTCAGGTCGGTTGGGTCGGCTGTTGGCTTCTTGAGCAGGGGTTTAACCTCCGCCCGCTTCCAGTCATCTGGGAAGATGCCGGATCTGAAGGAGGCGTTGATGGTACGTCCTAGTTTGGGTGCGATGGCGGCGGCGGCCCTGTGGAATATGTGCGGTGGGCAGGGGTCTGTTGGGGCCCCCGAGTGGGTTTTCTTCATGGTTGCGGTGATGTGCTCGATGGTGGCGGGAATACAGGTCGTGACGATTGGCTTGTCTGCGGTGGTGGAGAGGGGGTGGTGTCCGGCGTCTGTTCGCTGAAGTTGTCGTAGAGGGTCTGGATCTTCTGATGGAAGTAGGAGCTGAGCTTGTTGCAGAGTTCTTGGGAAGGTGTGACGTCCGTGGCTTCGCTGGGGGGTTTGGTGAACTGCTGAATGACGTTGAACAGTTCCTTGGCGTTGGCCGCATTGGTCTGGACTTTGTCTCTTATGAAGGTCCGTTTGGTGTCTCTTATGCGCTGGTGGTATTCCTCAAGGGCGCTCCTGTGGTGGTTCCATGCTTCGGTGGTTTTCTGGTTTCGCCAGGTTTTCTCTAGGCGTCTGCATGTGCGCCTGGCTTCTTGGAGTTCTGTGGTGAACCAGGCGGCCTTCAGAGGGCGTTGTTTGTCGGGGTGGCGGAGGGGTGCGAGCTTGTCGGCGCAGCAGGAGACCCAGCAGTGAAGTTCTTTGATCTGACACCATTGATGGAAGCTCAATTGGGCTTGGGGCTGTGTTAGGACAGTGGCATAACAACAAAGAGGACACTGTGGAATTCATTTCACGCACTTTCAAAGGGCCAGAGTTACACTACAGTGCAAGTGGTGTGGAAAGGTTCAGAACATACCTTTGGGGAAATACATTTGACCTAATTACTGAGCATACACCTTTATTATATTTGATAAATGAAAATGCCACTAGAAAAGCATCAGCCAGGCTGGTTGGACTGATTTCCAGACTCCATGAATTTTGCTTGGATGTTAAATATATTCATGTGGCAAGAACATTCAGGCTGACTGCTATCACATATACCTTTAACTGATGATGCTGAATAGACTGAGTTGGAAGACCAAGAATATGTGGTGTTGTTACTGATGTGTGCAGTCATGAGAGGGAAGTGAGAGAAAGACTTACAGCTGAAAGAGGTTAAGCATTTTTTTGTGGATAGTTGGCTTAGCACCAAATATCTGCACAAATCGTTAGGGTCCTTTCAACCGGTGGCACCTGAACTTTCAGAGAAAAATAGTATGATTATTAGACATGGTCGGTTTGGTACCACCTACAAATTGAATAAATTAAATAAACAGAATCACCAATAGTGGACACTCAGGAAAGACACCCACTAAAATGTGCTGATGTTAAATTATTGGTGGCCAGCCCTTGATGCTCATGTTGAGGAATTTGTGGAAAGATGCCAAGAATGCTTGTCATCTGACAAACATTGAAAGGGGACAAAGGATCAGGTTAAACCTGATTCTCTTTCCAGTAAGGAATGGCACAAACTAGCAATTGATTTTGTGGGTTTTTATGCAGTGTTGTAACCAAACATAAGCTACCTGATTGTTCTTATGGATTGTCTTTCTAAATGGGTGTCTTTTGTGGAAACTCCAACCACTGATAATGTAAATTGAATTTTTACAGGATGCTTTTTCTAAGGACGGTGTGCCAAATGTCCATGTTTTTGACAAGGGTACAAAATTTATATCTGATGAAATTGTTAGTTTCTTGAAGTTTTATTGTATTAAACAAGAAAAGACAACAGCATTTTGCCCTGCTGCTAATGGGTTAGTGGAACAAACCAGATTTTTGAAATGTTTGAACGAAGGAAGCCAAACTGCTACTGCCTCAAGACGGAGTGTGAAAAAGCACCTGCGAGAGAAAGTTTGGAGTTTCCTGGTAGCCCTCATTCCATTACAGACATCACTTCATTTTTTCTCCTTAATTGAAAGGAAGCTAGTAAAAGACTAACCCCTAAATGGAGTGTCAGTGTGGAAAGCAATCCCATTTTGAGGCAAAAGATAGTTCAGCATGTGGAAAAGAAACAGGCAACGACCACAAAATGTTTGGGTCATGCCAGGATTAGAAAAGGACACAGTTTCGGCAGCTAGTGATTGGGTTCTCATTAATTGACTCTGTACTTTAATGGATTTTATAATGATTATGAGTGTTCCATTTGTTCAGGGAGCACTGGTCATTTTCTTACAGGTGCATTCCCCAAAGACAGCTCGAGCAACCAGCTCTCTCCAGGTTTCTCCTTGTGTGTTTGTTCACCACAACAAGCAACTGCAAGTGTGCTGGTGATGTTCTACAATTTCAACACAACAACGGGTGTATTCTTACCACCAACCCAATGCAACAATCTCCTTCACTGGTCTATGGACTGTGGAGGTTTTGAGACAGGAAGAAGCTTAATATATCAAGAGGTGGAGAAAAAAAAATGAAAGAATGAAACAAAGCTGTAAAACGTATCCAGCACTGAACATCAGACTGAGAGCAGGGCTGTCTGACTTTAAAGGTAGAGAAAGTGGAGAAGCAGATACAACCTAAGGTGAAAGTGGAGGAATAAAAAAGCAACAACCCATGGAAACTTAAGAATAAGGAATGTAACTGGGACACAGGTCTTTGTATCTATAGCAGACTCTCTTAAACATTAAAGGGGAAAATGACAATTGTGACTTACCCTTTGGATTTAGAAAAAGTCTGTGGATTGGCCTCTTAGGACCAATATATTTGCCAGAAACCAAGAATGGTCAGGTATTTGTGAATGTAGAGTACTATGTGGTAAAGTGCCCTGTGTCTTCCTATGTAGGCATTTAAGAATTGGGAATTAGCAACAAAAAAAAGAGGAGAGGCATTGGCTTAACTGCCACAAAGGGATCGTGTTGGGCATAAGAAGGTGACGACAGGGGTTCGATAGGAGGGAAGCACTTAAAGAATAATAGACAAAAGTGAGATTTTATTTTTGTACCCAGGTTGGCCCATCTGGCAAAGGCAATGGTTGCAGCCCTTGGAAGATGAATGCAAGAAGGGGTATTTATTGATTAAGCAATAGCAACATATCAATGAGAAACACATTACAGAGCAGTGATAATGGTACATTGATCAACAAGAGTGAGGTAGTTAACTTAGTTAAGACAAGTATCAGTTGTATGGATTAGTTGCACCTGTTTTGTGGTTGTAATTGACGAAGATATACATGTGACTAAGGATAGTAAAAAGTACTGTAACATCCAGGCAGGAAATTTATATATTTACACCAAAGCAGGAGAAATAATAATTTCCCATTTATCCGCTTTCAACGTCCTAGTTCCTAACCACATGAGTGAATAGCAATAGATACATCGGAAAGACTTGAGATGGACCAGGAGGGTGTAGAAAAGTGAGTGAGACTGATGCTGTGGCAGATGAACCTAGATCTGCCATCAGCAGAGTCATGAAGGACTTTGGAGATTATATGAAGAGGAGCTCCTGCAACATTGTTTAGATGTTATGCAAACTATCAATGGCATTTGGACTGCAAACATGTGAAATAGTTTAAGGTGGTGATATTTACAGATACCGAGTACAGAGGAGAAGTAAAAAAAGATTCTAGAATTTGCTCTTAAATTCATGTTTTGAGGGAGGTGAGGAGAGAGCATCCAAAAGGAAGTAATTGATTAGCAGTTCCTAAAAAAGACCTTGACCGGAGAGGAGAACACAACAGTAAATGCAGCTGAATTAAAGAAAATATTGTACTTCTCCAACTACATTAGCAATCAGGATGGCAATTTCTGTAATTCCCCATCTCGCACAAAAACCACTATGTGCAGAGCTTGACTGCATAAATACCAATTAAACAGTGAAGAACATCATGTTTGTAATACCTTGGAGTTTGGTTGTGCCACCCCATAGAGTGGCATCTTAGGTACCCTGCGGAAGTTGGCAACATTCATCTCCTTCATAGTGCTGAGGACATCTGGGCAAAACCGCTCATCAGCCACCTGTAAGGCATGAAGGGCAAAGAGTTAAAGTCGATCTCTTTCTAGATCATACATTGAGCGGTACTGGTTGATCTTTCTATTGTGCTGTGTAGATTTATTAAAAAGCAAAACATTAAATGATAAGAGGTTGGTTCATAATAACGTGATAGGGAAGACAGTATACTGAACACCACTTGAACACTACAAACATTGCATGACTTCTTTAAAGTAGTTATTACTAAGGCCAGCTAGTGACAACATGGCTTAGAAATCCATCACTTCAAAATCAAGGAAATTGCTCCCAACATTACTTCTTTGTCACTGGTGTGATGGCTCACAGCACACAATGTGTTCTGGACTACTAGAAATTTACTTTTTCATACCTTTACGGTGCTGAATACATTGCAGGTTACACAATATCTCCTAAATGCATTGTCAGGTGTATTTACAGATTTGGAATAAGAATCTACATTTTGAATCTTCCTAATGCCATGGACAAGCAGTCAGAAACCAAAACACCTGAGATGCATTGTAGTGAGGTAATTATATTTCCACATATTTACAGAGCCAGGCTGAGGCATCATTCAATTAGAGTCAGAGCAGGAGAAAGCAGCATCTATCCAAAGGCTGCTATGTCAAATTCCTCCTTAAAGATGTCTGCTTCTAGAGACATAGTTTCAAAGCAAGAGTTTGTCCTATATATTTTTTTTATCACCTTGAATGTAGACCGAGACTGGTATTCTGCACAATGTTAATTGTTTCTTTCCTGCATCATGGCAGTTTATTGCACCCTTTGCCTTCAGGACCAATGAGCGCATTACCTGTACACGGCAGCACAAGCAAAGAGTGTGCTTTATTCCTGATCTGAGTGAAACTGCTTGATTGCGTTGTTCACATCTGTAGCCTGTGTCATCAGATGGCTGCCTTTCAGCAGGAGTGAGGGCTTATCTTCAAATCTCATTCTTCCTAATTTTGTGATGGAGCACCTCCAAGGTTCTAGGCTGCATATTTGTTTTCATAACTGAACAATTCCAGTACCCTGAGAAGTAAACAGTCACTTGGTTTCCTATTTTTAAAATTAATATCTTGGTAACCTTTAGCAACTTCTGCTACTTCCATGGTCTTCATGTTTTTAGGTGTAGCCTTTGACACAGCTTTGGCTGTCTTGCCAGACAACTGTTTTTTCAGTGGCGGCTCCTACGCTAAGGCGCAGAAGCATCGCCCCACTGCTATTTGAGCAGTGCAAAAAAAAAAAAAAAAATGATAACAACAAGACATTATTATCATTTTGTTTTTCTGTGCGGGACTGAGCCAGGTCAGAGCGGGATGGCCTGGGCTCGCCAGAGCAGAGTGAGGAGTGGTTTGCACTCCTTAAGTGCGCATGACTGTTTGGTCAGCCCTCTTGGGCACTGTTTGGCCAGCCAAACAGTCATGCGCACTTAGCATGTTCTCGACCTGGCTGTGTTGCACAGCCCGGTGGAGAACATGCTCAGGCTCCCAGGCACTGCCTGAGCGTTCAAACAGGCCGCTCAGACCAATCACAACGCTGCATGAGCAGCGTCGTGATTGGCTGGGAGAGTCTGGGAGCCTAGGTGCTTCCAGTGCAGTCATTGCAGAGAGATGAGGACAGAGGAGAGGTGTGCGGCGGCCAAGGTACGTTTATTTTATTTTTGTATTCATTCCCCCCGCCACCCCTCTTCCGAGGCAGCCGCCGCTGTGTTTTTTCTAACAATTCACCCATAATATACATACACAATATGGCCTTTGGTTAGTCATTTCATTCATCGATCTACTAAATTATCATTCACATTTTTCTTCTTCCAAACACAGTATACAGCATGGGGTAATGGGCCAGCCCAATTTATCTACTTGCTCACTTCACTTTGCGTGACTGAAAAAAGAATATGCACATTGTTCATTTCCACCTAAAATAGTTATTTTCTCTCAAGTGATAAACCTACTTGTTTTTTATTTATTTTACTTATTATTACATTTAAAATTTTAAATAGCAGATATTTATTTTGCCTGCATATCTGGTGTCCAGTTACATGGTGATTTATTTTCTGGTGATTTATTTTCTGTCACATCATTGTTCACATTTCTTTGCTCTTCAGTGAGAAATCTGATTAAAAATGTGTTTTTTTTCATTATAGTTTTTTTTATTTAAATAACGTGCCTGAGAAAAGAAAAAATACAAAGTGCATAATTATAGCAAAACCTGTAACTCTTATTTGGATACAAAGTCAAGCTATTGTCCAAATTGGCATTTCCTCCAAACCAGTATTGAGAGCCAAAGTGATGGTTGCTTACAGTAGGATTTCAATCTACGCAACTGCATAATCAGACTGGTCCTGGCAACACTTTCAGCACCATCATTGAACTGACAGGTTCTCAATTTTCTCTTTGAATGTCCTCAGACTTGGAAGGTTCCTACAGCACGGTGGTTGAGAGTTCCTTAGCTGTGCTCCCAGCACCCCTATTGATCTCTCTAAGAGTTTCTTGTGGATACAATTTGATTGAGTGATCAGTTGGATTTATAAATCTCAAATTGCAGTTTGGGATATATGGAGGGACTAAAGCGACAGTATTTCAGACCTCTTCATTCAATAGCCATGTATATGCTGTAAAGTAACTTGATTTTCATCATTTGTGCAAGAAAGAGACAGTGTAGCGCTTTGAAAGCCAGAGTCATGTGATTGTAACTGTTATTTAGTAAGAGCAGACTCTTAGGGGCTCAAGTAAATACAATATTGCGATGATTGAGTCCTCTGGTCAGTTTAATACAAGGAGATACCTGGAGAGAAGGAATAACCCTTATTAGAAGCATTATGTAGAAATTGGTGCTTTTAATCCAACTAATAATTTGCCAGCCAATTTATAGTTTTTCATAAAACCATATTTTGAAATTCGTAATTGTGTATGGCCGACTAATAAGCCAGGTGAGCTCCATAAGCCAGGTAAGTGGCAAGTTGGTCTCGGTGTTTAGCCATGCAACAGTTGATGTTGTTGCACCAAGGGTTTTGTGCTGCATAACTAAACACTTATAAGGTCCCAAAGGCGAGACCTATTGGCTATGCCAATGCTTGTTTTTTTCCTTTTCTGAATGAAGGGAAATTCAAGGCATGGGCAAGGCGCGTGCACAAGGCTGTGATGAAAAGCGAGTGTGAAACTTTGGTGGAGATTAATTTAAAAACTGAACGGAGATTGGGTGAGGGGACGAGTGGGTTTATTTACTGAAGTGACGTGAAACTGAGGTTGGTTATGTGCGACTCGCTGTGTGTCACTAACAGCACCACGGGCGCCTTGACTGCTGAACGAAACAGGTGGGAGCCGAAGGAATCCTGTCACCCCAAACTGTCCGCCTCAAAGAGCTACTCGGAGGCGACTGTTCGACGTGAAGGTGACAAAAATGACGTATGCTACACACAGCAGTCGGTAGCGATTGGCATTGTCAGACTGAAAAGGAGCGCGAACGCGCAACGATCCCTCCTTCTCCTAAGCAGCCGTTTCTTCCTGAAGTGAAAGCGCGAGCGAGATCATTCTTCCCGCGTGACCGTGAAAAGGGGCAGGTATTTTCCAGGACATAGAGTTCATGCACTTCGAAAGGAACGGGGGCGCGCACACTGATAAGTGTGTTTTCATTTGAGTCTGCTCCTAGAGCGGGAGCTGAGCCGGCTTTCCCATAATTGCTTCCCTGTGGCGCTGCGGCAGGGATTTATTTATGGCTTCCATCGTCCAATCCTGAATTTTGCGAATGAGGAAGTACCACCGGTCAACGTTATTGGCGACCCCTATGTAAAAATAGCCATATATTTTTAACGTATGGGAACTGGGTAGATTGACTATATACAAATAGCTATGATTTTTAAATTAAGAAAAACCTGGTAGCTTGCTTCAGGACATTATGTTTAGGGAGGAGCAGAGCATTTCCTTTTCACCAGTTGCATTTTCAAATTTGTGTTTACATTTCACAGTTATGTCAGCGAGCGCAAACTTGTCTGGCTTGTTTTTTATATACCCTTTTCACCGTGCCATTTTGCACTGTGAAAAGGAACATGGCACCTGATAAAACCAAAAAAATCCAGAGGATATTTACAAAATGGCACTACATCGACTGGATAATGTGCACTGAAAGCAAGTAGTCGTTTGCGCAGAATGCAAGGACGCAGGACTGACAGCGCAGTTCAGTTTAACCAATACAAATGTCTTGAAGGGATTCTTAAAAAGAACACACCTATCAGAATAAATGACGAATTACTTATAAATATGTATGCCTCCAGGCCGAAGCTGTGAGAGAGTTGACCTGGGGCGACTGAGGGCACCGTTGAGCAGGAGTCAGGTGCCGACACCCGGTGATCCCGGCGGATTAACCAATTAAAGCGGGGGTCGCTGCGGCGCTTTGGTTGACCTGAACTGCCCGATTCCACCTAGTGGCTCTGTTTTCCTAAAGTTTTATGGTGGTTTTAATATGACCATTTTATAATTACTTCTTTTCTGGTAAGGCTTTTGTGCTGGCAGGAACCTATCTGCCTGTACCATTTTGGTGTGCGCGTGAGTGTGCGTGTGTTGAGGTATGGGGGGAGCTGCGTGTGCGCGTGTTGCTCTCTTACAAAGCGCTCTAGCGCCTTTGGGCCAAGTCTGCGCTATAGAAGATTGCAAACGTGATGCGTCTGCGTGTGTTATACAGAGGAGTTAGAGAACACGTCTTGCTCTAACGCCATTGTGCTAAGGAAGATTGCAAATAAATGGTGAGTCTCCCAACCACGGGCATGAAACCACCCGAGATCCGAATGTACTCACCCCCACCCAAGGTCTCCACAGGCGGTGGCCCCAAATACCGCCCGAGTCACAGACACTGAACAGCATCCAATTTTCAATAAGGAGCAGACTACTCGCTCTGCTGTTCCAACATTACCTTCCATTAAGAACAAGCGTTGAAAGACAAGCGCGGCCCCGCGGCCGCGAAAGTTAAAGCGACGCGCAGCGTTTACCTTACGGGAGCGAGCAGCGGCGAGTGCTTACTGGATGCCTGTAGACGCTGAGGGCACCACTCAAAGGGGTTTCAGTGGAGCGTGGCCGGAAGTCCATGTACAGCGTTTACCTTGCGGGAGCGAGCAGCGGCAGGCGCGATAATTGCAAACAGATGGCGCCGCTGCTCGCTCCCGCAAGGTAAACGCTGTACATGCACGAGTACTCCTTGGAAACAGTGCAGTACATGCACGAGTTTCCAAAAAAGTACGGAGTGATTCCAAGAGGTCATTCCAAAGCAGCGCTTGTGCGCTGCGTAGGCGAGACCTAAAAAGGGGATAGAACAGACCCTAAAAACTATCGCCCCATTTCACTCTTAGACACTGCCTTGAAAGTGATGAGCAGGGTATTGTTGTTAAGACTCGAGGAATGGGCACTGGAGTATTCGGTCCTAACCCCGGTGCAGTTTGGGTTTAGGAAATGACTTGGGACCATAGAGCAATGCATTAATCTAGAGCTACTTATCGGCAAGTATACTAGGGAAAAGGCAGGTACTCTATATCTATGCTTTGCCGATTTAAGTAGTGCATTTGATCTGGTCGATCATAATTTACTCTGGCCGACCCTGATTTCTATGGGAGCACCAAGGGCGATTATTGGGTTTCTCTCTCGTCTGTATGAGAACCTAACCAGCCAAGTCCGTTTTGGCCCTCAGGGGGAATGCTCATCCACATTTAAAGTGGGGAGGGGTATACGGCAAGGATGCGTGTTAGCACCAATTTTATTTTCCCTTTTTAGGTCTCGCCTAGCGTTGCAGCGCATGCGCTGCTCGCTCGGCGAGATTTATAGTTAATGAGGAGTTTGAGAAAAGGGCTTGAAGCCCCGCCCCTTATTTCCATTGGCTGGCGTCACCGTTTATGGTCAACGGTGGCCTGCCATTGGAAATTAGCTGTTTGGGTTGCCTCCCTTTGGCTTTTTGTGCCGGCCCACCCAGACTGGCTCGCGTGCTTTGCGTCTGTCGCAAAGCACTTTCTTATCTTTATGGGGCCATGTGTTTCTAATTAGAAACACATGGCCCCATAAAGACAAGAGATCGATGCTTGTTCATAACGCAGCTGATACGCTTTTGTGCAGCATAGGCGACGAAACGGATGAATAAGGAGAAAAGTCAGCTGAAATAAGCTGGCAGTCGTTGTCATGGCTAAAAAGTTATCTGGCGGGGAGGCGGACACGCAAGGGGCTGTGCGGTCCCCGTGTCCAAAGCGCGCAGACACGCCGCAGTCCGGCCGCTGCACGTGCCCGGTGAGTCGGTAAAGCCCGGCTCCTTCGCTGTTCAAAGCAGCCGCTGGAGGAGAGAGCTTTTCACCATAAAAGTCTGTTCGTCTCAAACAAAGACAGCTGGGCCGGCTACACGCAAGACAGCAAACGGGGGTAAGTTTACTCTCCTTTTAATACCGGCTTCAGTGCGGAAACATGCATGTTTCTCCACATACTGCGAGACATGAAGCATGTTCCATGTGTACGTCGAACCATACCGCGTTCTATGTGGAAACCTACATATCTGGAGGGTTGTGTGTGCATGTGAGCACACAAATCGCACTCAAGCAACCACACTCACATGGACAAACACAGACGGGCATGCTATCTGACAAACACATCAACATCCTGGACCCTTCCCAGTCCGGCTTCCGCAGCAACCACAGCACCGAAACCGCCCTCATCGCCGCCACCGATGACATCAGGACCCTGCTAGACAACGGAGAAACAGCAGCCCTCATCCTCCTGGACCTATCAGCCGCCTTCGACACGGTCTGCCACCACACACTACGAACACGCCTTCACGACGCCGGGATCCAAGAGAAGGCCCTGGACTGGACCACATCCTTCCTTTCCGGCAGAACACAAAGCGTCCGCCTCGCCCCTTCCGATCCAAGGCCACCAAGATCATCTGCGGCGTACCCCAAGGCTCCTCCCTCAGCCCAACGCTGTTCAACATCTACATGGCACCCCTCGCCCACGTCGCCCGACAGCACAACCTCAACATCATCTCCTACGCCGACGACACCCAGCTGATCCTCTCCCTCACCAAAGACCCTCACACCGCCAAAGCCCACCTCCACGAAGGAATGAAGGCCGTCGCCGAATGGATGAGGACCAGCCGCCTGAAGCTGAACTCTGACAAGACGGAGGTCCTCATCCTTGGTTCCAACCCTTCAGCCTGGGACGACTCCTGGTGGCCAACATCACTGGGAACAGCCCCGCCACCCACCGACCACGTACGCAACCTAGGGGTCATCCTCGACCCCACCCTCTCCATGACTAAGCAGGTCAACGCCGTTTCCTCATCCTGCTTCAACATCCTCCGAATGCTCCGCAGGATCTTCAAGTGGATCCCCACCGAAACAAGAAAAACAGTCACCCAGGCCCTCGTCACCAGCAGGCTGGACTACGGAAACGCCCTCTACGCAGGAACGACGGCTAAGCTCCTGAGACGGCTGCAACGCATCCAGAACGCCTCTGCACGTCTTATCCTCGACATCCCCCGACGCAGCCACATCACACCCCACCTGAGAGACCTGCACTGGCTCCCTGTCAACAAGAGGATAACCTTCAAGCTCCTCACCCACGCACACAAAGCACTCCACAACTCCGGACCAGCCTACCTCAACAGACGACTCAGCTTCTACACCCCCACCCGCCAGCTCCGCTCGACCAGCCTCGCCCTCGCCACAGTCCCCCGCATCCGGAAAACGACCGCCGGCGGCAGATCCTTCTCCCACCTCGCCGCCAAGACCTGGAACACCCTCCCCACCAACCTCCGACAGACCCAAGACCTACTGGCCTTCAGAAGACTCCTCAAGACCTGGCTCTTCGATCAGTAGCAGCACCACCCCCCTCTTCCCCCAGCGCCTTGAGACCCTCGCGGGTATGTAGTGCGCTTTATAAGTGACATGATTGATTGATTGATTGACACACGAGATATACAGAAGACACACATGCGCAGACACGAACAAAGATGCGGACGCACAGGTATGCACAGATATGTTCCCACATAGTTATGTGCACATACTCGGATACACCCACAGTTAAATGTGCATATAAGCGCACACCTAAGTGCACCTTAACATATGCACCTAAAACAGACACACGTACACACACACACACACACACACACACACACACACACAGACGGCACCCAAGCACACACACAAATATAAAGCGTATATATGCACCAAGACCTATAAAGAATCACATATATGCACACAAGCACACACACTCAAATACATGCACACAGACTCAGATAAATGGACACAGACATACAGACTCAGATACATGCACACAGATACACACACACAACACAAGCACACACACAGGCTCAGATACATGAACACACACACAACACACACGCATACACACACCCACACACACTCAAATACATACACACACAGACTCAGATGAATGCACAGACTCAGAAACATGCACACAGATACACACACAACACAAGCACACACACAGGCTCAGATACATGAACACACACAAACACACACAACACACACGTGCATACACACACGCACACACACTCAAATACATGCACACATACACAGACTCAAATACATGCACACACACAGACTCAGATACATGCACACAGACACACAACACAAACGCAGGATCAGATACATGACCACAAACACACGCACACACTCGCGCAGACACACACGCACACACTCAAATACATGCGCACACACATACTCAGATAAATGCACACACACAGACTCAGATACATCCACACAGACACACACACACAGGCTCAGATACATAAACACAAACACACACAACACACTCGCGCATACACACACAACACACACGCTTGACAGTCGTGCCCTGTAATTGGTCTGCGTCTTTCTTAGGTGGACCCCAGGTAAGACTGCAATGCACGTAAAACCACAAACTCAATTAGCTGTGGGGTAGTTGTCCACAAGTCAACAGCTACACGTCCTCGAGCTCATGAAAGCAAGCCATTGGCTCGCACAAAACGACTATTGATTCAAGGAAAAAGCCCTCAAGGCGGAATAAGGGACGTGCAAGAGTAAAGCAGACACGCATTATCCTAACCGCTGACTCCTTCCTCAAATCATATTTATTTTAATAGCTGTGACACTGTTGTGCTTCGAAATACCGTTGGGGAGTGTTGAAAATTGTGTTTGCACATTATTATCAAATATATCACGCTCATGCTGTTCTGCATGCGTCTTCAGACATCTCCAATCGGTGCACATTCAAACAAATGCTCAACTTTAACAGCCCCTGGAAGCTTGCCCTGGCATCTGAAGCGCTACACACACAAACACTTTTTCTATGTCTCCAATGGAATTGACAGGTGTCTGAATACGACGGAGGCTTCACAGGGTTTCCCGCCCAGGCACGAGGTGTCGTTGGTCCCTGGGTCGGACAGGCCACCGGCAGCCGTGGCGCCCCCTCTCTGCCGCCTCGAGCATTGAACGTCCCTTTGCCCCTCCGGTCCGGTAGGTGAATCGGCGCAGAGTGGAACCAAGCTGTACTTGACCCCTGCCTTTATGAGCGCCTCAGTGTTTGCCTAAAACACAATCGGGCCTGACAAGAGAGCCTGCTACCGTGTGACACGGCCCATTCAACAGATAGATGTCCACCGCCACACACCACCGCGGCGGCATCGCAGCCAGCTTAGGTATTTGTTCGAAAAGCAGAAAAAAACGGCATAGATTAATGTCCGAAGGAGGGAGGAAGGGAGGGCTGCTTAAAAGAAAGGGTGGGAGTGTTTACATTTGCTGCGTGTCTCGAGACATCTTTCCTGAAACAACATGCGTCAGTGGCTCAAACAGAAGAACGGGGACAAAAAATGTGAAATCAAAATATTCCCACACGGTTCGCACTAATTATGTGGTGTGTGTGGCAAACATTTGGAAGACAACGATACTGTTCATAACGTGAAAAAGACAACGCAAGGTTGCACAGAAATGCCCCATTAGGCAAGTTACATTTCGAGGAAAGCAGAAACATATTAGTTAAAAAAAATATTTACCAATATATTTTTTAAAAATCGAAATTTGAAGTGCAGTGTAATAATGAACACGGGCCACTGGTAGAAAATTCACAGGACCAACCCAAACAGAAGCTATTGGCATTGTAAATGACAATGCCTTTTATTTATGTTTTAAAAACCAACACGTAAATAAAAGACATTGCCATTTACAATGCCAATAGCTCAAACTCTCACAACTGCGAGACCTATTGCATTGCAAATGCTTGTTGTTAATGGGGTAGATAATCATCTACAGACAATCCAGGCTGATGCCCCAAGGGCGGCAGGTCGTCCGATACCTGTTCTATTATATGCGGATGACGCTGTAATTTTAGCAAGAACCCCAGTAGGCCTTCAGAGATTGATGGACGCGTTCTCAGCTTTTATGACACAAAGGAAAATGGTAATTAACAAATCGAAAACATGTACCATGGTCTGTGGGCTTAAACCGAAATTCCGCAAAACTTTTTTTTTTTTTTTTTTTAATCGACTGTACCCCAATTAACACTGTTAACTCCTTTTGCTATCTTGGCATTTTATTTTTGGGTAATGGCTCCTGGTCCCAACATATTTTAAATACTAGAGCCAAAATGAGCAGGGCAATCCAAGGGATTTTTAAATTTTCCTCAAAATTAGGGAATCGGCCTATTAAGGAGATGGTAGCCATATATAAAGCGAAAGGAGTAAGTACAGCCCTTTACGGGGCAGGTCTTTGAGGTTATGTAAAGAGCACGGTCCTGCAAACGCAAGAAAATTGTTACTTGAAACGCTTACTATATTTACCGCCTTCTGTATCAAACACTATTGTACATCATGAGGTGGGTCTCCGGTTTTTAGAAGATCTTTTATTGGTCAGACCACTGCTACTGTGGGCCTCAATTTGGAAAAGGGAAGAAACGGCTTTTACCAAATCAATTATTTTAGATTGCCTTAATTTGCACGATGCACTAAGAATTGCATGGTTATTATATATCAATTCCTCTTTAGAAAACCTGTTTAAGATATCAGTATGCTCAGAGACATCAAAAAAATTGTCCCATACAAAGGAGATCAGAGACTCCTTTTTGCAGTATAGGCTGGATTCTAGATCAAAGGCTGAGCAGAACAAACCGACTGTCGACCTGTACAAATCTTATAGCCTAGAGGAGGGTGCTAATAATTACCTGTCATATGGGACTTATGTACAGCACCGTTTTGTGCTACTAAGATTGAGATGCGGCATCGTTCATTATCTTGCTGCATTCCCAAAAATGAGGTCTCGTCCATCTGACATGGAACCATGTCCCTGCGATAACAAAAGTAAACAAAGCACATTGCACTTTATATTGTTTTGTAACTTTGATCATTATTTTAGGTGTTTTTATCTCAAACCATTGTTTGTCGCTCATAATATGAGGTCATATAAAGTAGCAATGAAATTCTTGGTGACACTAGGTGAACCCTTAATATGCTATTATGTTGCCCTGTTTATCTTGAAATCGATCAATGTGAGGAAAAGCATTCAGCTATAGTGTAAAAAAATGAATTGATTTTAATAATTGTGATTGTACCTGCTTGTCTTAAATTAGTTTAAATGTATTGTGATTGTACTTTTATGGCTATTTTTTCTTGATAGTCGAATAAAGATTTAAACTAAACTGAACTGACTTCCTCCCTAGGTTGGTCCGACATCTGGAGGGTGTATCACCCGACAGCTGCTGAGTATACCTTCCTCTCGCCCACACATTGCTCCCTCTTTCGACTGGATTACATCTTTCTCCCATTGCGGGATATTCATAAGGCTGCGTCTACCTCTGTTCTTCCATGGGGCCTTTCCGATCACTCCCCCGTGACCCTTAAGCTCCACATGGTACCTTCGCAGTCCCACTCCGCTGGCGGATGTCGCCATGGCATCTGAGAGACCTGAAATACACGACAATCCTCCACCAAGCTATCACTGAGTATTTCTCCTCCAACACCGGGTCCACTACCTCGGCTGTGGTGCTGTGGGAAGCCCTCAAGCCCCCAATACGGGGCGTCGACATTAGCCACCGCACAGGAGTAAAGCAGCTACGTCTAGCCCAGATCGTAGAATTAGAGACACGACAACGAGGATTAGAAGAGGAAATGCAGATGGGTGGTGGAACATTAGCCCACAGACACCTCCTTTTGAAACAACAACAGATCCAGCAGCTGCTTACCAATGAAGCCCAATTGGCGTGGCAGGCAACGCAGCATCAAATATATCAGTGGGGAGATAAATCGAGCAAGACCCTATATCGGCTATGCCAGGTCCATAATGCCCCGATCCCTACGCCCTTACACCGGGGCACCGACGGTACCCTCCATACATGCCCGCACACGGTGGTTCAAGCATTCGCCACATACTATACAGACCTTTATCAGCACAGGGCAAGTCTATCCCCAGATCTGATACAAGAACTCTTGCGGGACATACCCCCAAAGCAACTGTCAAAAGAGGTGCGTGATCAGATTGACTCCCCCATCACCTTAGAGGAGCTTACTACGGCTCTTCATGACATTCACCCTGGTAGGTCCCCGGGTCCCAATAGTCTCCCTAGTGAGTTTTTCCGAGGTTGTATTTCCCTGACGGGCCCACCTCTCTTAGAGGCACTGCAGGAGTCCTTGGAACTGGGGATTCTTCCGGCCAACTGGTGGCATGCGGAGATCGTGGTTTTCCTCAAGCCATGCCGCCCCCGGGAGACCCATCGTCATATCGCCCCATTTTGCTATTAAATTTCGAAGCAAAACTCTTAGGCAAGATCCTGGCCAATCGACTGTAACCCCACATCACCGAACTGGTCCACCCTGACAAGTCCGGCTTCATGCCACAATGCTCCACACGTCATAACATCAGACGAGTACACAATGCCCTTGCTATGGTTCTGAGGTTGGGACGCCCTGCGGCGATCCTCCTCGCAGACATTGATAAAGACTTTGATTCGCTAGACTGGGGGTACCTAGTCCTCCTCCTGCCGGCCTTAAATTTTGGCCCCGTGTTATCTCTTATATCCACCTTCTGATTTATCTGCTTCTGTACGCTTTGCCGGTGCGGTGTCAGACCCATTTCCCATTCGCTGGAGTACGTGGCAGGGGTGCCCTCTGACCCCACTTCTATTTGCGCTTGCTATCGAGCCGTTAGCGAATTGGGTGCAATGGGACCTGTTGGTTCGTGGATTTCAGTGGCCGAGGGAGCTTCGGATAGGATCGCGTTGTATGTGGACAATGTCGTTTTCTTCCTTACGGACCCGGGATCTTCGGGCCCCCGTATACTGCAGATCCTAAGGGTGTTTGGGGAAACTTCGGGCCTTTGCACAAACCCATCCAAATCCATCCTGTATCCGATTTGCGGAAACCAGAGGCAAGGTACATGGGCCACTCAACTGATGCAGGCATCCGAAGGTTTCACATACCTGGGAGTGTTTATATCAGCTGATCCGGCGAAGTCCTGGGCCCACAACATACAACCCCTTTGCCAAAGGTCAGAAGTGAGGTGCGGGCCTGGTCTCCCCTACCTTTGTCCCTCTATGGTCGGTCAGCAATCTTTAAAATGGTCTCACTGCCACGCATTCTGTACCGGCTCCAGAACTACCCATACGACATCCCCCAATCAAGGTTCGCACAAATCAATTCACTCCTCAGTACGTTTCTATGGGATGGAGGAGCTGTATGTGTCACACTGCGGACGTGTACCCAGTCCACCTACTGCGGCGGGATTGCAGCATCCGACATCTTCGCCTAGTATGCCGCCTCCCATCTCCTCAATATAAATGATTGGTGGTACTGCTCCTAAACAGATCCAGCTTATGCCGTTGAAAGAATAATATTGGGGGACCGCGCGTTGCTCAACATGCTGTATAGCCGCTGTCGGCTGGACCACTTGCCCCCAGCCACTAAAGTCGTTATTCGGCTGTGGAAGCAAGTTATCAGTCGGATGGGATGGGCTGGGCGTCTAACACAAACAACTCCATTGTGGCAGGGTGTAGATCTTCACCAAGTGGTGCTGCTGTCAGGCTTTCGTTCATGGGACCTTATAGGCATATCCACACTTGGGGACGTCATGAAGGGGGTGGTACTAAAATGCTTTCAACAACTACAGGAAGACTTTCACCTTCATCAAAACCAATTCTATAAATACCTTCAATTAAGACATGCCCTCTCCCCGTACATTGCAACACTGACTGAACACCCGAAATTCCATCCACTAGAAGGGCGACTGCTAATGGGGGATATTGGAGCCCACAAAATTAGGCAGATATACCAAACTATAATTACACCTAACAGTACAACGATAGACGCACTCCGACAAAACTGGGTCAGTGACATTCCAGATCTAACAGATGATGATTGGGCGGAGGCACTGGCGAGCCCCCGTAGTGCGGCGATTGCGTCTCGTTATCGCCTGATTCCGTTCAAATTTTTACACAGGGCCTACTACACTCGTTACCACCTTTGGCGCATGGGAGTAATACCGTCGTCGGAGTGTTTGAGGTGTGCACGGGAGACGGGTACCTTCCTGCACACCGTATGGATTTGCCCAGTTCTCCAGCCCTATTGGGGTAAAATACTGGCCTGCCTGGGTGAAGTGCTTTCATGGAAGATTCCGTCTGACCCCAAAATCATTTTATTACATAGTACAGATGGCATTGGAGGTAACAGGTATAAACAACACTTGCTTTTCACGGGACTCCCACAAGCTAAGCGGGATATCGCTCAATTCTGGAAGAGTAGTACTCTGCCTCCCCTCGGGAAGTGGAAAAAAGCTTTGGATTGGTGTATGGGGATGGAGCTAGCTGTGTTTAGGGCTAGAGGATTCCCACAGAAACATCAAAAGATATATATGGCAGCGATGGGCCGCGTACAGGGGTATTAAATCACCTGAGGTGGAATCCATAGATACTACCATACAACGAGAATAATTATGTAATAATGATGCCATTGGATACTAAATACAGCCAAACAACACACATTTAACACTAAGAATCGGGTGGTGTGGGGGGGGGGGTGCAATTCGGATGCCTCGTTCAGCCATGTTCTTATAAGTTTGTTCTTCTGATTTCTTTTGTATTAACATTCTGGTACATTACATCGAGCTGTAATGTCTTCCCCGATATTTTGGCCAGTACTGTACCGCTATAAAACCGAATAAAGTTTGTTCTGAAAAAAAAAAAAAGGAGGTATGGCATGGTTTGCAGCAACAGAGTTTGACTTTGAGGGATGTGGCGAGAATAATAGGTCAGTTTTCTTCATCAATTCAGGCGATTTTTCCAGATCCTTTGCATTATCACGCTTTACAGAGGCGGAAGGCAGATGCATTACGAAAGGGCTTATGTTATGGCGACAAAGTGGTGTTGAATCAGGAGGTGAAAGCGGAGCTGTTTTGGTGACTGCACAATCTAGAAGCTTAGAATAGACGAGCAATTTTTGGGTACTGGCCAAATTTTGTATTAGAGACAGATGCCAGTCTGACTGGTTGGGGAGCTCGGCTAGGAGAGCAGGAGACAGGAGGAACGTGGTCAGGTTTGGAGAGGAGTCGACACAAACAGTTTGGAGTTGACAGCAGGGCTGTTTGTGTTGATGGGTTTCAGAGGACTCTTGCAGGGCCAGACATTGTTGATGAAAATGGACAATGTGTTGGCTGTGTCGTACATAAACTGTTTAGGAGGGAGCAGGTCTCAGAATCCATCGGACATTGCGAAGAAAATTTGGTATTTTTGTTTAGAGTGGAGAATAAATTTGAGAGTTGAGTATCTTCCAGGGAACTTGAATTCTATAGCGGATTGGAATCCAAGGAATTTGATAGATTACAGCGATTGGAAGCTGGAGAGGACTTGTTTCAAGAAAATAGTTTGGTTTTGAGGCCCGTTAAAGGTGGATCATTTTGCCAGCAGGTTGACTTTACAGATCGATAAGTATTTCAGTTGGTTTGCCTGACCCAGGTGCAGTGGTGGTAGATGCGTTTCAACAGGATTGGTCTGAAATTAAACGTTATGCTTTTCCCCCCTTTGCAATGATACAGAGGGTGCTGGTGAAGGAGAGGAAGGAGAGATGTCTCCTAGTTTTGGTGACTCCTTTTTGGGTATCTCAAGCATGGTTGCCAACGGTCATGGAGTTGGCTTGTGAGGTTCCATGGTTAATTCAGGCAGGAGAGCATTTGCTGATGAATGGGGAAAAAGAGCATCCTTTGATTCAGAACAAAACATTGCACCTTCTTGTTTGGAAGGTTTCAGGAAATCTAGAGCTTTCAAAGGACTTTTGCAAGTGGCTGCTGAGTTGCTCAAGAATTCATGGGCACCAGGTACTAGGCGGAGGCACAAAGGAAGTTGGAGAGTTTGGCTATGTTGGTGCGTGGAAGGGAATTTAGATCATATGAAGGCACCTGTGGTGGAAGTGGTGAATTTCTTAGATGAGCAATTTGAAAGAGGTCTATGCTATCGAACATTGAATTGTTATATAGATCGGCAGTCTCTGCAGGACATGTGCATGTTGGTATGTTGGTGGAAGATCTGTAGGGAGTAATGTACAGATGTGTAGAGTAGTGAAGAGCATGAGATTAAGGAGACCACCAAAGGCTAGGTATCAGACTTTGTGGGATGTGAATTTGACTTTGGAGTAAATTCAAAGTTGGTCATTGAACAAATACTTGAGTTTGAAGGACCTGACAAAAGTTGTCAACATTATTATGTTTAGTTTCTTGTAGAAGAGTTTCTAGTGTCAAGAGATTGGAAGTGAGGAATAGGATATTCAGTCCGGATGGTATGCATTATGAAATTTGGAAGAGAACAAAAACAATGACTACTTCAACTTTTTATCCAAAGTTTGAGTCATGTAGGAAGTTATGTGTGGTGGAGTGTTTAAAAGAATATGAATGCAGAGTTAATGAGAATAGGAGTGACAGTGAACATCATATATTTATTTCATAAGTGAAGCCGTTTAAGGGAATTAGTTCCACCTCGATTGCAAGGTGGATTAAATATGTGATGGGGAAGGCAGGTATGAATGTGGAGAACTTTACAGCACATTCCTTAAGAGGAGCTATGGCGAGTAAAGCATGCTGGTGAGGTGGTACTTTGGAAGGTATTATGAAAGCAGCTGATTGGTCTAATGTGAGTATGTTTGCACAATATTCCTCTAGACCAATTGAGCACATGTCAAGGGTGGTTTTGAAGGGCTTTCAACATGCATAATGGGAGCCTTCAGTCTTGTAATGAAATGCTGATTCTCAGATTACCATGAATAGAGAATCAGGATTTCATTAAAGACACAGAGGCTAGCATTATAACGCTCACCCCTCCCTTAAACTAAGCATAAAAGAATGGAAAAAAATAGAATAAGGGCATTGATTTGTTTCTTTGTTCTAGATTCTCTGTCCTACAAAGGGAAGAAGATGGATTGTACAGTTGTGGATGGAAATAAGAAGTGGGATTTCTTCACAGTTTTGCATTTAAAAGAGAAGGAACATTCTTATGTAGTGATATTTATGGATTATTGAGGTTCCAGTTCTGGATTGTTTATAGTTGTGAAAGTTCTTTAAAGGTGCTGCAGGAGAGGCACTTAAAAGGTTGATGCATAATGGTAGCCACCGGTCTTGTAATGAAATTGCATATTTGATACTGAGTATTTTGGACAATGCAGATGACTATGTTACTGAGAAAAGGATATTTGAATGTGATATGCGGTGTTAAATGCCAATAATTCGCATTAATAACAGATGTGATTTATAGAAGTTTTCTAATGCATGCATCATAGCACACTATGTCCTCCATAACACCGGAACAATTTGAAATCAATAGATTCTTCCATTGGACAATGCAAGTAGAGTGTATACATTGGTTACTGAACTACCAATCCTCCAAACAGCTACAATTTTGGACAGCCTAGAGTCCATACTCAAATAGTGTTTGTTAACTGAAGCAGCATGTGCGGTTCCAAAAGAAGGCCCTCACACTTACAACCTTAAGCAATAGTTTTGTGCATGTTACTGCATTGACTTCTGATGAAGCTGTATCCAAAAAGGGAAAACTGAAAGTTCATTCTTCATTATTCGATGTGTATTAAGGACATAATGATCCACTGTCTTCTCTGGCAGCAGCATGTGCCTTCATTAGAACATAGCATAGCAAGTCCCATGTGGCGGCATTAGTACTCATCATTCTACCCTCACTACTGCTAGATAGAACACATCCCTCTTTCTCAATGACAAGAAAATTAATTCACATTGCAAAAGGCTATAAAATATATAGAGCAACAATATATGAATTTACATCATAAGTTATTTTATTTACATATGAAACAATGGTGAAATTTAAATATGTATGATTTCACCAGAATGGCAACTGGTATATTTTCTGGCATTTCACACTTCTGCCACTTCTAATATAACCGTCTTGCCTTTAATTTGAACAATTTTCTTTGGTCTAGACCACTTGGACACTTCTTTTCTCCAAGGCCTCATAACTCTTGTACGTATCCACTCATTTTTAGGTCGAGCCTAGAGCAGCGCATGCGCTGCTTGCTCGACTTTTAGTAAGGGGGTTTTCAAAGTGCTACCAGAGGCTTTTCCTGGCCTCAAGCTTGCGTGCACGCGCGCAGACGCCATGTGGGTTTCTGTCAAGGCTCATTAAGCCTTGCGTGCCTCTCTCCGCGCTTCAATTCCCTCCCCCACCACAGATCGCGTCACTCTGCTGGCCTCCACTCCCCCCCCACCCGCCTCTCTGTACTGCACCACTCGTGTGCTTTTTTTTCTTTCAGAGCGGGTTTGTATTTGCCCCTCAAAGCAAAGACTCGTCTACTGAGAGCAGCAGGCAACAACGACTACCGATTACAAATGACAGTCACCCATTGCCCGAGCTGTGAACTCCCGCTACCGGTCTTTTAAACGTCCCGTTTTTTTCCTTAAAGCGTACAAACTGTGCTGTAGATGCCCCCTCCCTTTCAAAAGGGCCCCAACCGTGGTTTTTGCTTTGCTTCCCCCTCCTCACTTCCACGTAGCTCTCACTTGTAAAAGCTGAGCTTGCGGATGTCCGCAGAAAGCTGTCCGGCGCAGTTGTAACAATGGGCAGCCTTGCAGTATTTGGGCATCTTCGCCCGGGCCTTATGGAGCCTCGGTGGAGGCTCAAGAGCCGCTACTGTAACGTGTTTACAAATCACTAGAAAAGTGACCTGCCACGAGCTGCACAGTACCAGCCATCTTAAGACGGAGTTTCGGCCTCAGCAGGCAGCGAGATGAACAATCCATTACACTGACTGTTTGAATTTAAAAAGATCAAGGGAAGAACGAATGTCAGTTTATTCGAACTCGTTTTCGTTTTTAAAAATATGTTTTCTCGAATAACAAAGGATGCCGTTTGTATAGCATATTTAAATATTAAATATAAACAGTGATTAAGATCTACCTTTCTCCGATTACAACACCGCAGTAGCTATTAAGTCAATGTGCGCGCACACAACACCCGGGCTTGTTTTTTTTTTTTTACTTTGAGCGCGAGGCGCGCGCGCGGCCAATGCTTGTTGCATTTTTGCCAGGGCTGCCTTTGCTTCGTTTCCCATTTCGGCCATTCTGAGCGCTGCTGATGAAGCCTTAGTGTGCCTCACGGTCAGTGGAAATGGCAGTCCTACTAATACGTTCGCGGAACATCCTGGCTTTTGATTTTTAGCGGTATTTCCTGGCTTTTGATTTTAATCGTTTCATTATCTCAACACCCTAGCCCCTAAAGAGATTACAGACCCTCGCGGAAAAAGTAACTTTTCGAATTAGGTTGAGTGTATGGTGCTTGCCGGCCGACGGCCCCTTAAGCGCTTTATGAGGGTGTTAACCTGTAATGAATATAAGGCGATATGTGGGAAAATAACGCGAGGGGTGAAGGCAACGGCGCATCATGGCGTTTTTTATGCACCTTCCATTCTCCGTTTTTCGACCCACACCTGTATATGAGCTCCTGCGTCCATTAACATCAACCTCTGTTTTCTTTTACTCAATTGCTCCTTACTTGGATTCTTAACCGCCTTCCCTAATATTAAATCTCCGGTTGCCGACGATGCTCTAAATAGAAACCATATGGAGCCACATCATGAAATGCCAGCAGGACTGCCTCATTTGAGAGAACATACCGGCATACACTTGTTTGAAATCCCAGTGACCTTTTTATGACGGTGCAGTATAATTGACCTCTGTATCCACCGTCGTACAAAAATTGTCCATTCAGAAATATTTTTAATTTGTGTTTTCTTCCTCCAAACCTGGCGCCCCTTTGCTCTAATTTATCATAACTTTCCGGCTCTTTCAGTCTCCATTTTCTCAGGTGCAAATGTCCCCTCCCTGCTCTTTCACGTATTTCCACAGTGATCTCCTCATCACTTTGGTGCGCTTTCATTCAGTCCTATGCTCAGTGTCTTTTGTCTGCTCAGTTTCAGTGTACGTACTTTCTCGCTAAGCCATTCCAGACGCTGCTTCGGTATCATTACGAAGTGCTATTTCATGGTCCCCCATCTGCTCTTTATTTGAAGACGTTGTTTGCTTTTATTTCATGTCACTCTTCTGCTTGCTCTCTTACTTTCACATGCAAAGTATTTCCTTCAGTGCCAGGGACTAGTATGGTAATGTGTGCTATGTGAAACAATACTTTTGCTTTCAGCCAATGTTATTTTTAAATTGCGGACGACCTGCAAACCCCCCACCCCCCCGCCAGTCCATCCAAAAACGTTCTATTAAAACCTTAATGGTTACAAAATGGGCACTAACAGTAAACAAGCATTGGCATAGCCAATAGGTCTCGCTTTTGGGACCTTATAAGTATTTAGTTATGCAGCACAATATCCTTGGTGCAACAACATCAACTGTTGCATGGCTAAACACTTATAAGGTCCCAAAGGCGAGACCTATTGGCTATGCCAATGCTTGTTCTTCAATGTAGAAGACCCACAACCTGTCTTCACCCCATGCATCTCACAATACTATTATTGGTACCCTGATACTCTTGTAGATACTTCTTTCAATTTACTAATACAATTTGTTTAATTTTCTCATGTAGCCATCCAGCCTGGATTAAATTTCGAAAATGGCCCACAACCATGTAACAAATAATAAGGTGGCTCACCCATAGCACTATAAGAAATTATTCTATTGCTCCATAGCAACTTACACACTTCACTCTTCAATTGCTAATCACTCTTTAAAATGAATTGTAATACCAATGTTATGGTATGGTGTTTTTGTTTTCCTCAGACTGTTTAAGAGGAGATGGGGACTAATGATTGCATCGGATGTATTTTATCATGCTGTGTATGTTCCATGTCGCTTGGACACTCTGTATTTTCTACCCAAAATCAATAAAATTTGTTTTTTTAAAAAAATGAATTGTATACTTTCTCCAAGGGCATGGTTGAAACACTTAAACAGCCCATTTTCATGAGGTTGGTACAGCAATGTCCTGTGATGCTGAATTCCATACACTTTCAGATAATACTCCATCAAGTGTGACGTAAAGAGAGGACCAATGTCTGTTACAACTTCCTCTGGATAACCTGTACGTTTAAACATATAATTCAAGAACTCAATTATCACCTTAGTACATGCACACTTTTTACAAATCTCACCTCAGGTTAGTTTGTAAAATACTACAACATAAGCAAAGCAACCTTTGTAGCACATCCCTTATCCTGGAAAGTCCTAGATATGTCTAACCCACCTCTCTGCCATGCCGTTCTAGGATATTTACATGGCACAACTGGTGATTTCTGCAGCCTGTGATATTGTTAATGAAGGTGCACATTAAACGATTTCAGAACAGGAGTCCAGCACTTACAAGCCCTTGGAGATTCTTCTTCAAGCAGGTTTCTCAGCAAAGTTCCAATCTTTGTCCTTTCCTTGGCAGAAGCAGCAACTGCAGGCCAACCCCACACAGCTCACGGGCAAAGGGGCAGTAGTCCTCCTCACAGCTCTCCAGCTCTTCTCCTTGGCAAAGCTTCCTCTTGAGTCCAGAAGTGATCTAATTCTCTGGGGATTAAGGTCCACTCCTTATACCCCATTTTGTCTTTGTTTCCTTTGTGGCAAGGGTCTCTGAGCCTGGTCCAAACCAGTTCTGTCCTCTCTAGTGCAGCATCACTACAGGAGGTGGAGACAGCATTGTGCAGAGGAGACATTGCCTATTCAGGTGTAAGTGAAACTCCTCCCACCACTCTAAATGCAGCCAAAGTCTATTCAGCTCAGCTCTGAGTCACTCAGGAAAGGCAGGACACACATCAACCCCCCCCCCACCCACAACCGGTGGCTGTCTACAGTGAATGCACATCCCCAGCACCTGTCACTTCTAAACCAACCAGTCAATAGACAAACCAGCAGAGGCACACAGAATGGTTAAACAAGAAAATGCCTAGTGGCATTTTCAAAAACACAATTAAAAAAACATCTCCCTAAAAAGATGTGTTATTGAAGTCTGTGTTCAGAGTGCCTAAACTCCATTTCTCTATCTTGTCCCAATCGAAAGTTATACTTGTAAGATGTTACAAAGTAACTTGAATGTTAGCTTATGGGACAGATAGCCTTTCAATAGTGAAAACGAAATTGGCAGTATTTCACCAGCACATGTCTTACCTTTTAAATACATTGCACCCTACCCATGCAGGTACCCTGGGCATATCTGAGGGGTGCCTTACATGCAAGAAAAGGGAAGGTTAGGGCCTGGCAAGTGGGTGCATTTGCCAGGTCGAAATAGCAGTTAAAACTGCGCACAGACACTGCAGTGGCAGGTCTGAGATACCTTTACAGGGCTACTCATGTGGATGGCACAATCAGTGCTGCAGGGCACTAGTGACATTTTATGTACAGGCCCTGGCACACTCAGTGCATTTTACTAGGGACTTACCAGTAAATCAAATATGCCAATGATGAATAACGAATTATAATCATAATTTACACAGAGAGCATATGCACTTTAGCACTGATTAGCAGAGTCCTAAAGCCAACAAAAACAGGTCAGGAAAAATAGGAGGAAGAAGCAAAAGCTTTGGGGATAACCCTGCAACAAGGGCCATTTCCAACATCAGGTCTGGTAGAGAGAAAATCTCTACCAATGGTTTATAGTCCGCCCTCAAATCAAACGTCTTCCCCACACACATGTTTTAAAGTGAATGAAAGCCCACCAACAAGCTAACACCTCGTTCTCAATAACATTTTCAGTCCCTTTAATAGTTTGTTCTGTGAATCCTACAACCCACTCAGCACCATCCACTTCTTGCATTAACAATGCTTCACACCATATGCATTTGCATGTGTCACAATAATGGTGTGATCTCTCATATCATAAGGTTTCAACTTTTAAGTTTTACATGTCCTGGTACTGAAAAACTCACAAATTCACTTTTCAGGTCTGTGAGGCCTACTTCTCCCATAGGATAACTTTGAGTTACCTTATTACATTTAATAAGTGATTAATAAGTTATTCTGGAGGCATGAATGCCTCACGCTTGTTCCCATTCAGGAGAGGGGTAAGACAGGGTTGTATCCTGGCCCTTTTTTATTTAACATATACATCAATGGCCTAGAGAAGACCCTCTTAGAGACCAGGGCGGATTTTCCCCGGGCAGGACGGTGCGGCCTTCCCATCTTGCTGTACGCAGATGACGCCGTCCTGATGGCCAGAACAGAACGGTGAATTAATTCCTTTGTTCAGTTTATGGGGGAGCAGGATCTCGTGGTTAACAACTCGAAGGCCTTTATTATGCAAATAGGGGTTCGCCCAAGTAGGCCATACACCTTTATGGTTGTGTCAACTATCGTGCCAAGAGCGAGTGTTTTCTCTTATTTAGGAGTTTTATTGGATGAGAAAGTGAAATGAGGGCCCCAACTCACCAGTAAAAGGAACGATCTCTCCAGATAAATCGCAGCCATATTTAACTTTTCAACCAGACTGGGGAAAAGACCTGTGGGAGCTTTATTAAATCTATACAGCGCCAAGTGTCTCTCCAAGGTATTATATAGCAGTGAAATTTGGGGGGTATACTAATACAAAGGACCTCCAAATTGTGGGAAAAAAGTTCTTGAGACGACTTCTATCAGTTCCTCAAGGTACCCCATCTTTCTCAACACATGAGGAGCTCGGTACGAAATACTTAACCGATATGATAGCGATACGCCTTGTCACATTATGGTTAAAAATTTGGGTAGGTAATGGGACAACATTAAACAAGCTCATCCTATATGATTGTCTGGCCCTTGACCACGCCATACGAATACCATGGTTGAAGTATATTGAAGAGACCTTAACAGGCGTGGGGAGACGTGATCTTTTTACTAACCCAGACCGGATAACCATTAGAGATCTGAACCCCATAAAGGCAAGCCTCATGGAGCAGAGGGTTATGGCAAGGGAAGAGAGGGAGGTCATGAAGCCTAGTGTATGCTGATTCATTATGTTAAAAACTACCAAATCGGCGGAGCCTTATTTACTGGGACTCATAAACTCGTATGATAGATTCCTGCTCACGAGGTTCAGCTTTTACCTTTTTCACCGCCTCCTTGCTCATCCTAGGTGCTGTACCAAGGGCCAAACTTTGCTGTCCTGTGGCTGTGATGGTCAATCTCCACAGGACATGGTCCCTTTCATGATGTTTTGTAGTTTTTATGAAACTCCTAGAAAGTCTTTTATAATTCCAATCTTGAAAAGAGCTAATTTTAGGCAAGTACGCCCAGCATTTATTTTTTACAAATGTTGACAGGTAGCACTGTGTATTATGTACTTGAATTCTTAAAATCCACCATCAGACTTAAATCCAATTGCGACTAACCAGCCCGTTCTACTTAACTTTACTCCCCGCAAAACCCTTGATGATTCGTTTTTAGGTCTCGCCTACGCAGCGCACATGCGCTACTTAGGAGGGCCTTTAGCCGTCGCTCTGCTCATTTTCAAGCACACACTCGTGCTTGTGGCGGCATCCACCTTGCGGGAGCGAGCAGCGGCGCGCCACAAGCACGAGTGCAGTGCTTGAAAAGTGAAGACTACGCGCGCACGCACGCACCACTCCCGGGCTTGTTTTCTTTGTTATTTATTTAGTGATTTTCAGCAGCGTCAAGCATGTCGCTTTGCAGCCTATTCAGAGTGCTTTGTGTACGGTGCCCGCGCTCAGAATTTCAGAGTATGACCACTATACCGCCCAACCCCAGGGTTTGTTTTGAGATTTTATATAATGGAACTGAGCCACAACATGTCATTTTAACTGTTCTGCATCACCTGAATCGGGCTTTGATAACTCTGTAATTTTCGAAAGCTTGCGCTGCGGTTGCAAAGCTTTAATTCCGCATGGGAAAGGAACGATTCTGAGCCCCGACTGTTTGAACATGAAATGTGTCATGTCGAGTCCCACAAAACGTTTGGAAAGGTTTGTCGTGGGCGGCAGCCTGGCAGGCTCTCTGAACTTTTGTTATTCTGTGCATAGAATTCGCCGTTTCCAGCGCATTATTGTTCGGAAATGGCAAAACCGCTATTGTATTTAATAACTGTAATAAAAGCCTTAATTTTATGTCTTGCAATGTTTTAGAAAAAGGTTTTCTTTGTTTTAATGAAAGCGTACTCTCCAACAGCCTAGTTCTGTGCGCTGTATCGTCTTGTCACATACCAGCAATATTGGAGTATTCTTCTCAATCTCAGAAATACGTCAGCAGAAACAAACCTAATCTTTGCAAGGCTTTATTTCCTCTGCTTGGTGAAGCATTGCAAACAACGGCTCAGTCAGGATGTCAGCGAGCCTTTCTTACTTCACCGCTGTCGGGGGAGCTTTACATTCATTTCTTATGTCCATGGTGAAAGAGGGCCACTGAGAAAGTGGCAGGAATTGGTGAGCTAATGAGAGTGTTGGATTCATGGGATTCTACTGAGCAAGAAATCATTGGCAAAGAAATAAACCTCGCCTTTCAAAGGCATTAGTCGACCTTTTGGCTTTGCCAATGCTCTTTGTTGCGCTGAACCAGCTAAAAGGGAAACAAGCATTGGCATAGCCAATAGGTCTCGCCTTTGGGACCTGCTGCATAACTAAATACTTATAAGGTCCCAAAGGCGAGACCTATTGGCTATGCCAATGCTTGTTATTGTTGTAGCACCTATGTAACTCGAAGCCAGTGGTCGGCTTGGTATAGATATTTTAATTCACCGGCAGTGTCGGGTGCGGTCTGTTTTATTTTTTATCAGATTCATCATTGTATTTTATACTTGTTGTGTGCTTTTATGGTTTTAATATCTGAAACCGAATAAAGATTATTGATGATGATGATTAATAAGTGATTACTTTTGTTTGGGAGTGGGTAAAAAGCCATGTTTTGTTTCTAGTGGATTGTAATTTTAAATCTTCCTTTATGGGAAAGTTGGATGTTAAATCACAATTCTGAAAAGGACATTGTTAGAAAAAGTTGGCATTTTCCGGTCTTAACCATTTGGTGCCTGCAGCCTGTTTCCTGGGTCACTTGACTAGGTGTAGTAGAAGTCTGTCTTTGTATATTTCTCCCAGACAACCACATTAGAGAGACTGGGTGTTGGCAGGATGGGCCATCCAAGGCAGGATAGGGAGGTGGAGCTGTGCAAAGCCCTATTTGATTTGTGCAAAAGCATCACTACTCTGAGACCGTGAAAAAAAATTATTCTTTAACAGTGCTCTTAAAACTATTGCCTTCTCTGAAAAATGCTCCACAAATTTGGCATAGTATTCTGTGATACCAAGAAAAGAATGCAACAGTTCTTTATTTTTAGGACTTGGCGACCATTCAATCGCATGAAAAGATGTGCGTTTGGGCTTTTGTAATAAGATGGCGAATTTCTTTCATACTAAGGTTCAACTAATTTATGACGACCTCCGTAACAATCTGAAGATTGCGGAGAATGGTCTTGACCCAGCACTGGAGGAGAAGACACTGCAGTGTCAACTAACCAGTTTCAGTTCTCTTACTCCAAAAGAAGTGAATAAAATCTTACTAGCACCCAAATCTGGATCCCCAAACGACCCATGTCCACCGACCATCATGCACCTGGTTTCGGGGACGATTAGTCTACATCTCACCCCCCTTTTAAATCAAGTAGTCGAGTCTGGGGCCTACCCGTCGGTCTGGAAAAAAGCTTGCATAAGGCCAATTCTGAAAAAGCCAGCCCTAGATCCCATGGAGGTCAAGAATTATCGACCTATTTCGTGTCTGCCAATTGCAGCCAAAATTCTTGAAAGGTCAGTAAATCAGGAGCTAATGCAATTTTTAGACTCCAATAACCTGCTTGACTCAAGTCGGCATGGCTTCCGGTCGTGTCACTCGACGGAGACTGCGCTGATCATGGCAACTGAGGAGATTCGCAGACAGGTGGATGGAGGGGGAAGAGCCATCCTCATCCTCTTAGACCTATCAGCAGCATTTGACACCGTGAATCATACGGTGTTAGTGCAGCGGCTGAAGGCAGTGGGGATTGGGGATCTGGCTCTGTCCCTCCTCTCCTCATTTTTGGCTTCCAGGGAACAGACCATACACTGGGAAAATCTGCAATCCGACTCATTCCTCCTCCCGTGTGGAGTGCCACAGGGATCCGCACTGTCGCCAACTCTGTTTAATCTATATGTCACCCCACTCTCCAGACTCATTAGACAGCATGGCTTCTCGCTGGTCTCGTATGCGGACGACTCACAGATTGTCATCTCTGTATCAAAACAGGCTGAGTCCACTGCCGCTAACTTCCATGTCTGTCTGACTCGCATCATGAGCTGGATGAGTCTGAATTATCTTAAGATCAATACGGATAAGACGGAGGTAATGGAGTTTGGAAACGGCTCATCCCTGTGGAATCCAACCTGGTGGCCGACTGAGGCGGGTGAATGTCCCGTACCATCCGACAAGGTTAAGAATCTGGGGGTCATCTTTGATGACCAGCTCAATTTTGCGGCCCAGATCAACCGTGTAACCTCTTCCTGCTTCTTTTTATTGAAGCTTCTTCGGAAGATTTTTCCCTTCATTCCTCAGAAACTAAGGAAAACGGTGGTAGTGGCCCTTATTTTTTCGAGGTTAGACTATTGCAATGCACTTTTTATAGGCATTGACAAGGCACAGAGGGCAAAACTCCAATCAATACAAAATGCTGCGGCTCGTTTATTATTAAACATTCCTAAAGACCATCCTACCTCTGCTGCCATTAGGTCATTACACTGGCTTCCGATTCAGCAACGGACGGAATTTAAAGCCCTATGCCTGATCCACAAGGCATTATATGGCAGAGGGGCAGCTGATGTCCGGAACTTTTTCTCTTGGTACACTCCCATGAGAAACCTCAGATCCACTAACACGAGTCTCATTTGTACCGCTAAAATTCGTAGTCAGATGGGGAGGTAGGAGCCTATCACACTGTGCAGCCAAGCAGTGGAACCAACTGCCTATCACCATGAGACTACTATCAAATAGGCAGCTCTTTAGGAAATTGTTAAAAACTTGGCTGTTCCCCGCGACCTAAGGTCCGGTATAGCTGTTGCAGACCCTCTATCTCACCTCTCAGCGCCAAGACGCCTCGGCATTCGAGCGCTTTAAAAAACTCTATCCTATCCTATCCTTTATACCGCTGCCTGAAATCAAATGTCCTACATATTCCACTTTTGGCAATCAGACTGGCATTTATTTATAGCAATCGTCAATCCTGCCTACTTACAATATAAAGTACTTTACTCAACACTACATCATTGTAATGCAGATCCTTTTACCGAACAAGGATGTCATTCTGAAAATATCTAACTTAAGATGGATGCAGTCTAGTCCAGTGAGAAGCATTAGACAAGTCAAGAGTAGCAAACACCCTTCATTCCTATAGTAACTAACATTTCATTAATGTTGGGAACGGGGAGCTGATCTACCCAAATTTCATTACTTAAACCACGAAGATCAGTTTACATTCATATTCTTCCATCAGGCTGCCATACTATGACTATAGGAGTTACCTAGTCAGCAGATTTAGCTGGCTCAATAATACTACACTTAACCAATTGACTCAATTCTTCAAGTAAAGTAGGTCTCATAGCCAATGGCACGTTCTGTACTTTATGTACTTTCAGCATGGCATTATCTTTCACAATGCTATTGTGACAAAACCCTCACAAGCATTTCAGGTTATCA
This sequence comes from Calotriton arnoldi, assembly GCA_963921515.1. NCBI lineage: Eukaryota > Metazoa > Chordata > Amphibia > Caudata > Salamandridae > Calotriton > Calotriton arnoldi. Next base: position 29,401 of record CAWUFW010015114.1, on the reverse strand, counting down.
GAGAAAACATTTGGAAATTAATTTATCCATCGAACAACATTTTCTTCCACATCTTATGCAAGCAGCACCTAATGCGGGTGATTAGGGTTCAACATGATTCCTAACCATCTCTGTTCCTTCCAACCTAACAGACTCGTACCCAGGGTTACTACATACACTGTATCATTTGAATATGGACTCTTAAAAGTTATCTCAGTCTCAAAACAGCCAGTAATAAGTAATTCCACTCTGTAATATACCACAGGATTCACATTGGTCTTCTCCAATTTCACAACTTGTATTTTTTTTTTTTAACTGTTCTCATTAATTATCAAATATGGTTAGCATGAATTCCGCCAAACTTCCAATTCCACATCACAAATGCATATAACTCAACTAGGAGGATGATAAAATTCACGTATACTGAGAAACTCATTCCCCTGATCACGCACACAAGCCACTAAAAGTTCAATCTCTTCACTAGACCCTGCATCATCCTTCTCATATATATGCTCACACTTCTCGCTTTTCCATCCTCAGATTCACAAATATGTGAAAAGTGTCTTATTTTTTTTACACCTATAGAAGTGCATTCATTGCAACTATTTGACAAAGCTAGGTGTCTAATGCTACCACATTGATTACATTTAAAAAGGAAGCTTCAGTTTCCTTTTTACTTCTACCCTTACCAACATCAACAAGTACATCCAGTTTACACTTGTTTTTACTGGAATGCTGCTATTTGATCTTTTGAAAAACATTTATGGTACCAGAATCCTCTTTCTCTCTCTAATTGAGCCAGTTAACATATTTGACTTTTTTTTTTTAACTCTGTTAGTAATTTGTATCACTTTATCAAATATTCCCTCGCACCCACTCAACAGTTTACTTGAATTTTAGTATCATTAGTGCTTTTGACCAATTGATTTCCAATAATTTCCTCATATAAATCCCTGAACCTACATGTGGAGGCCAAAGTGCATAACCCATTCACATTGTTTGACATTTTCTCCTCGTGACTGTTTTCATGAAGAAAATGCATGTCACATAACAACCATATTCAACTTCGCCTTGTAGTTCTCTTCTAACGTATGGATAACCTGGGAGTACTCATCATTATCCTCCTCTTCCAGATCCATATCATCATCAGCTTGGTTCTCTCTCTCTGAGGAACAAGAAGTTGCCTCAGAACCTTCCTACCGTCTACACGCAAATTAAGGTAACTTGCATTTGGGCAAGGAGAATTCTCCCCAACCAATCTCTAGATAAGTTTCAAAAGCATCCCTCCAGTCTTCCAATGACAGAGGGTTCCCCAGGGGATGGAGTAAATGTAGGAGGAGCTCTAACAGAATCCACACTGCCCAAAGATATAACCAATTATTTCTCCTCGAAATGTGAAACCAATCCAAACTAGTAAAATGTATACAAGAGAATATTTCTAAAATGGCAAATTAAAATAAAGTGGCCAACGTTGTCAATCAGGGTAAAGAGCTGTTGCTTTGAATTTTTATTTATTTCTTGTTTTAACTGCTATTTCCAAAATACATTCTTCATTGGTTTTTCTTTTCCTAAAAAATATAATAACTCATCAGCAGTAAGCCAACAATTTCTTACTGATAATCTAGTAGTGCTAGTAAAACATGACTTGTAGTAAAAGCATAAACAGGATGCACCCTATATTATCTTTTTTTCTGATAGCCTGCTTTGGTCTTCGTATCTACCAGTGAACAGGGACGGGTGTGGAGCAGTGCACAAGGTTAACAAGTCAATTAACTAGTGGCCATATAATGAGAAGCCAGAGAATGACACCACGTCTACCAGTCACGCACTTGTTTGACATCAGCAATGTACCTGCCTCATCTATGAAGTTCACATCAGGGATAACAGAGGTTTTCAGATTGGGGCCTACTGGATCGATAATTCTGATGGTTCTCTAGTCTATTCTTTTTCCGTAAATATCTTACTCTGTTTTTTACGTCATGTTAAAGCCCCGCAAAGCAACACCGTACAGAGTATACAAAAAACACCTGCTTCCAGGAAAATTCAGCTTATCATCAGCATGTACATCTCTGAGAACGATTGGTGAATGATGAAGCATTCGTCGGCAGTGATAATTCTGCATCTATGAAAGTATATTTGATAGTTAAGACTATATTATTCGACGTGCATTAAGCATATAATTATCCACTAACCCCCTCTGATAGCAGGAAATGGCTTCATTAGAGCATTCCCACATACCAAGCTCCATGTGAAATCAGAACTCTTTCACCATTCCATCCTCAGTTGAGTTAGATACAGCACGCTCAACTTGTGACTCACTGCAGTGAGTTACATATACTTCTAAATATATGAACAGATGTTTTTCTTCAGTTCATACAAAGACATAAGTTTAAAGCAAACATTCCGTCTCCTGTTAAATTTGATCTGTGCAGGAGGACGACATGGCCTCATATTTATGTAACTCACTTAGACAGCACCCTGGGAAGGACCACAAGAACGAGGCATGCCATCCACTCACCAATACCCGTGATCCCTTTGTTATCAGGTCTCCGGACACTGTGAGCTCTGATGAGTTCATGTTGGCTTGTAACCGATAAATCCATGGGTGTGTACACATCCAACGACTGAAACTGAGCGTAAAGGCCATGGGGAACTGTCGAGTATAAAAAGAGACGTACATTTCAGTGTATTGACATTTGTCCGAACCATCCAATATAACATATCTCTAAAAATCATGCATGAAAGCATCGGCTAGCTAGCAACAGGAACTGAGAGGGACTGCTAAATGGCAGAAGGGCAAATCTGTTAACACATGTAGTGTTTCCAAATGGACATTGTACCGAGGGTGTAAGTTTTTAAATGTGATAACTCTATAGAACTACTACTTAGATAACACTGCTTGAAAAATACTTAAAATATTAGAACTCAGACTCTTGAAAATGGGCTGAAAAAAAGAAAATGCTGAGATGTTCACAGCCACCCCGGTGTTCTGCTTTGACAAAATATCGCAAAGGTTGTAATTTTTCAAAATCTCACACCCAAGAAAACATGACCAGAGTTCCAGTAAAAGGTGGCATGGTTGTGAAACAATTAAAACCTGTTATAATGCAACTTGTCCATTCGGGCTTTCACTTGAGAGTGTTTGTGGATTGCAGTCTTTACAAAATGTGTTCACATGAAGTTGAAACCTGTTTTTAAACAATTTAATCATGAATGAGAAATGCAGTTGTTGGTGCCTAGCATCTTAGTAAACCTGCAGATGGACCTTTTGAATCTGGCACTTTTGTACAGTTTCAAAGTAGAACATTTCATGAAAGAGATCATTTTTGTTCAGCCAACATTTGCAAACTCCTCAGCAGCATCCAGACCGCATAGTTCCACAATCTTGGATTTAACCTGTAATATATGTACATACCCATTGGAAGTAAAACATACATTCGCCTCATGCTGATATTTTGGCAGAATCCTTAAACTTTCCCATGACAGGCCTAACTACTAAGAGAATCTGGTTTGGAAGACTACATCTAAGCCTTGAGTAAGCCCCAGGCCTGCATGACATTCAAGAGGGTAAAACATGTGTTGGCTGAACAATAATTGGCCCACCATGATGTAAAAATAGGGGTGCTGGATGTGCATAATGTAAGTTAAATGAAAACTATTTGTAGAAACCAACTTTTTCTTCTATAAACTATAATTTCAGGCAGCCTAACCAAGTATTGTTATTTGGGAAAATTCTTTCGGCATCAAAACTATTGAAAGCCGTGCTTTACAGTTCTGAATGCTTAGTGTTGGTACTCCACACTCTTTACCTGATTATTTTCTACCCCGGTTTGAGGGGTATGCCCAGTTAAAGAGTGCCATAATACACTAATAAATGATTACCTTGATCAAGCCAATATGGATTCACCTCAGCATTTGAGGTTACCCTCTTTCCATGCAAAAGATTTCATTAAAGAGGCTATTATACTTAGGTAGTTATTGATTTCTCACTTACAAAATTATCCAAAATAGGTAGCGCATAACTGTGGAACTTAAGTCTGACTGTACTAAACTATTCCTATACTGACCTTGTAAAATTTCCTTTTAGTATTATCTTTCATTAAGCCATAAAAAAAATGAGACAAATGGCCTTACACTCAAGCACACAATGATTTTATAGTCTCACATTACAATTTACAAAATCTGGAAAAGTTCTAATTTTAATATTTTTACGTAGCAAGCATGAACACAGCCATTGGGTTATGGAACACTAAACATAGATGTTGGGTAAGTGAATATTTCAAGATATTAGACATCAGTTAATGATGAGGAGCTGGATGGAGCCTCAACATTGGAGGCTGGAGAAACTGTAAATATCTCAAAGGTGACAAATGAGCTTCTCCTTGAAGAAACTATTCTTTACTTCCCTTCTGAACTGCTGGAGGGATTTGCACCATCTCATGCATCTGATAATGGTAAATCCTCTAGTGCTGTTACAACAAAAAATCATGAGAAAGGCCAAGCAAACCATGATTTTTCTATTTAATTTTCTAATTAAGAAGGGTCAGGTAGGAGGAGTATGCAAAGTACTGCAATTCCAGGCTGGTGCACAGCTTGGAAAGGTTTGCCTCCTGGTCTTGCAAGTTGCGACTTTAAATCTAGTGATTTGATGACTCTTTGTACTTCACCAGCCTCCTGAGATGTTTAGTTTTTAAGACAAGCAGGTTAGTGTGCTGGTTATTTGACATAATTAGAGCAGCAGGTTGTGAATAAAATCCAGACCACGGATTTGGACACAGTAGCTATTACATATGCATCAGCAAATACATCATTATCCAAACAAAACTAAATACAATAGTGCTTTCAACACACAAAAACAAATAACTAAAATTTAAAAAACACATACATAAAAGACAAGCCAAGAGTGTTTTTTCAGTCAGATCAATCAAATAGGAGGAATACTCAAAGGAAAAAAATGGCATAAAACCAAATTGTTTATAGTTTAGTCCTCACTAAAAAAGTAAGGAATGCATACAAACACATCTTTCATTTGCCAAACGTATCTTTATTCTAGAACAAATTAACACGTCATTAACGCTGCTTGGTCTTGAATATGTCACATCAAAGCAGACACTTTACCCATGTTGAAACATACTCTCAATACACTATTACATATAAAGAATTATTCCACCACTTCACTAATAAGATTTGTTCCATTAGGAAGAAAATAATTCTGTCGAGTGACATTAATAACTGGGACTCTTTCTTACCCATCAGCAAGATTGAATTGTTTGCCTTCATAAATCAGCTTAAACCACCAAAATGTTTTCACAACTGTCTTCCTGTAAATATCTTCAAAGACTTTCCCCATTTTTGAAGACATTTTAGCAGCTTAATCAATGCTTCCATATGACAAGGCACCTAACTTTAAAGATTGGGCATATCACCTGCATCCTCAAAATTCCAACCTCCACACAAACTAGCTGTGTTCAAACTTTCATGGCTAGGAAAGCCTTAGAAGGATACATCGTCCACCATCATACTAAAATCATTAGGGTACAAAAATTAAGCAACAACTACATACTATCTTTCAGGCTTTTTTTCCAATTTCAGTAATAAAACCACTCTTCAGAAGAATGCAGACAATATATATTGGAGATTTGACAGGGCACACAACTGCCTTCTAGTAGTCTGATCATAACAGTGGCGTAGCAAGGGTGGGCGGTACGCTCTGGGCAGCACAGGTTTTGGGGGTGGAGGCCTACCCCCACGCTCTTATCTGCGGCTGTCGTGGGGAAAATGCAGGGTACACCACAGGCGGTCATAGGTCTAGCTACGCCACTGGGTCATATTGTACAAATCTTCATAACATAGTAAAGTATTGAACCCAGTTGATCATGTCAAGTTATTCAAAATAATGGACTATCACCTGGGCTTTCCTGGCCAGGTCATGAGATATCAAAAGCTGAAGATAGGGAACTACACCGTAATTAAAGCTGCGATGCCTTGTGGTCTCTCCCCGGGTTCAATTGTGGCCATTGCCATGTTAAAACTGTATGTGGAGCCTTTGAGTCTGAACCCAAAAGATTTATCCTAAGGTGTATACCAACGACACTCAATTATACCTAAATATAACAACCGAGACATTGTCAGACTACATATATGTCTCAAAAAACTGCAGAAATGGATGCCAGTGAACAATTCTATATTAAGCCCACAGCAAGTGTACTCTCTTCGGGACTCTTTTAAAATGGAATGGTTCTCTCATTCATTCTCATCCATGATAAAAGTGACTTTATTTCACTCTTGACCCGTCATATTAACAGGGTGTTAAATTTGGCTAATTTCTATTCCTCATAAATTAATCAATTGTATATCCACCGCTCAGAATAGTTAAAACAGTAAAACCTACTATAGTGGTAGCAAGGCTGCATTTTTTTAATGATACACATGGAGGCACCCACAATGAACTATTTCACTACTCACAGCAATATTGTACTAAGTTGCAAAACTTGTCCCACCTCCGGGAAAAACTTGATCTGCTCAATCCCATATTGTATGACATCTATTGGTTGCAAATCATGGCCAGGTCAAATACAAATGCAGCTGCCCATTTACACAGTCAACCATTACAACTATATTTGTTTAGTGGAACTGCTCTCAATTTCAGGTGATGTTACTTGCATCATATGCAGAAACGCACTGCTAATTTAAGTATGCAAATTAAGAAGTCTATACAAAATCAGTCTTTCACTGGTGCCATTACTACTGTTTTCAAAGCGATACAAAAGGGGATGATGGACGGAACGTTTGAGCCAATCAAACACTCACCCCCAGTCAACTGATCTGGGTTTAATCCATCATCATTCTTTAGCTCACTCCACCACCCCAGTTCAGACATGGCCATATGCAAATCAGTCTGACCCTGTGCCTCATGGGAACAGTCCAGCCCGAACTGCCAAGCCATGTCTTCCCTGGACCGGAAACAAGCATCCTAGGACCGGTTTCTGGCATTTCAGCCGTCATCAGCCAGGCTTGCTTGAATCCAGTGGCAAAGTGAGCAAGGGACCCACGTCTGGGCATACCCCCGCCAACTTAGGGCGACCAAAGCGATACAAAAGGGGATGATGGACTGGGTCAGACTGATTTGCATATGGCCGTGTCTGAACTGGGGTGGTGGAGTGAGCTAAAGAATGATGATGGATTAAACCCAGATCAGTTGACTGGGGGTGAGTGTTTGATTGGCTCTAGCTGTTCCGTCCATCATCCCCTTTTGTATCGCTTTGTTCGCCCTAAGTTGGCGGGGGTATGCCCAGACGTGGGTCCCTTGCTCACTTTGCCACTGGATTCAAGCAAGCCTGGCTGATGACGGCTGGAATGCCAGAAACCGGTCCTAGGATGCTTGTTTCCGGTCCAGGGAAGACATGGCTTGGCAGTTCGGGCTGGACTGTTCCCATGAGGCACAGGGTCAGACTGATTTGCATATGGCCGTGTCTGAACTGGGGTGGTGGAGTGAGCTAAAGAATGATGATGGATTAAACCCAGATCAGTTGACTGGGGGTGAGTGTTTGATTGGCTCAAGCGTTCCGTCCATCATCCCCTTTTGTATTACTACTGTTTTCAACACCCTGCCTCTAGATCAAAAAGAAATTCATTCTTCTTACCTGCAGAAAAAATCTAAAACCACTAATTCTTCTGCCGATTCCTGGATTAACGATGATTCAGCTCTTTCACAAGCCTAGTGCTTGGTGCTTTGGGGCAAGTGTGGAGTGAAAATGCCAATGAGTAGTAATTGTCCACTGTCCGATGAGGGAGGACCATGGTTTAAATGTGATGTCCAAAGTTTGAGTTAGGAAGGTAGTTGTTTATTTTGCCCAAGTGAAAGCTGGTCAGGACATCTGAGATTTCTCTTTGATATTAATGAGAGTTTTGAAGGAGAGGGGTACTGTCAATGAATCAAAATGATTTTGCCTCTGGGGAGAACTGCATTGCACATCCTTCCATTTTGATGGCGAAGACCAGCTACTGGAGTAAGTCTATTCTTGTATTTAAATGTATGCCTAGCTTATGCGCTCTTGCAATTTACATGAGGAACAACAGTTTTTTTCTTAAATTGCCTATTTTGAGCCAATACACTTCATGTGCCGAAATGGTTCTTCAATAAAAAGGACAAGCTACATTTCAGATACAACCACAGAGATTTGGTCTGTATAGCAGTTGTGTTTCTTTTGTTATCTAAAATGTAGTCTTGATTGCATCTTGTAAGAAAATATTAAGCTGTTGCGGGATTGTCCAACAGCATCAATACAAATGTCTGGGAGATAAATAGAATATATACTACTTATAAAGAAAATGTGTAATTAACAATTGTCAGCAAAGCACACTGTGCACTGGAAGAGGCACACTAAGAAAGACATGGGTACATGTTCTAACGATATTGTAAAATGGTCTGAGCATTCAGAATAAAACAAAAATGTAATATATAAAGATTCATAAATGACTGCCATAACACTCCAAATGCTAATGACCCAAAGGAACACACTGTAGAAAGTTGTATATTGAATAGGGTTTTACGAAAATACAAGACAGCTTGGAACAGATAGGTAGCTAATTTCCCACATTCTTCCCTTTATCGAGTCAACTAAGAAAAGGATGCTTCTGTATTTTCAGCTTAAATGGAGTCATTTTTGCCACCATAATTGTAGTGAGATAATACATCCCGATTAAATGAAAAATGTTAACCGGGGGGGGAAGAGGGCAAATCAGGGGACCCAGAGCTGATAAGTTTTCATAAATGCCATGACATTATTAACTTACAGGAAACGTGGGACTCCAAACGGGAACTACATTTAGATAGCAATGTAACCTTTACTGCAAAGGGCATCCCATCTTCTAATGGTTGAGCAAGAGGGGGGTTTAGTCACATTTGTTAAATCAGATTTGGCCAGTAATATCAAAGTGATTCCCTCCAATTCCCCATGTTTTCTTGGAGTCCTATTGTCTTTTGACTGTCACCTAACCATTCACTACATTAATATTTATAATACCATTCATGGGAAAGAGAACATCGATGTCTTGGCTGAAGTTGCAAAGTTTCTTGAAGCTTTCTCTCTTCCTTCGCCCACCAGGTTATATTACTCATAACAGGGGATTTTAACCTTCACCTTTGTAGGGATTGCTATCTGTATGATCCCAAGGATTCCGAGGGTCTTCCCTTGGAACTAGTCCATGTTAAGCATACCGTTCAAGGGGACTTTGTTAAACGACTTGGTAAGTAATTTAATCTAGTCAATCTGTTCTCCAAAACAGCTCTTGACCGGACAGAGAGTGTTCCCACGTTTAAGGGCCCTGGGTCAGGGTCTATTATTGATTAAATGTTTTGTGTCCAGGGCTCTTTTCCCTCTCTACGTTTTTCACTGGAATGGGATCCTTATAGCAATCCTAATCCTCTGATCACTACTTTTTGATGGGAAACAAAGGGTCTAGGTATAAGTGACCTTTACAAAACTGAAGTCGCCACCAAAGACAAGGGACGCAGGATCAAATGGGGTAAATTAATTCCTGAGGAATTTAATGCGGACATGTTGAAGTCATGACGGGAGGATTTTAGAACCTGTCTTGATGATCAAGCCACAGATGCTCACATCCCCAAAACCTTTAACTCCATCTGTGAGTATATAAGCTCAGTCCTTACCAAGCCAGTATTAGCCTATACCTCCAAGCCCTAGAGATGGTTTGACAATAATTGTATCACGACCGAGAAGGAGCTCCTGATGACTCTAAAAAGTGTATCACAAGATAGGGAGGAGGTCAAAAGAAGTTGATCAGCCTATAAGGGTGCACTTGACAATAGGAAGCTGTAACAAAAGAAGGAAATGTGGAGTGACTTGGTGGTAGCCAGTAAACTGAAGGATAGCACCAAGTTTTGGGGGGTTTTGAACCATCATTTTCTTTTTTTTTTTTTTTAAGAAGATCATTTGTCGAATCAGGGGGTCACTGTATAGGCCCAGGCCTGGGTGGACCACTTTTCAGCCCTCTACGACTGTGAGGGGTCTGAGTCCTTGCTGCACTCCACTTTCAATGCCAATATGTCTACATTCCAATGGGTGGAAGTAAAAGATGCAATTTTATCCTTACTCCTGGGCAAGGCGCTTGGTGCCAAATGGGTCCCCGGTGACCAGTTTAAATCGTTAGTGGGCCTTTAGGCTCCTGTCATCACACTTCATTAAATGCAGCCATGAGAGGCCCATTTCCAGAGGCCTGAAAACGATCAGTAATAGTGCCCATACATAAAAAAGGAGATAGAGCAGACCCTGCCTGTTATAGACCAATCTCCTTAGTTGATGTTGAAGTTAATATTATAGGGAGAGTGGTCTTGGAGAGATTAACTACCTTGGCAAATGAGAAGAATTTTTTTTTCAATGTACAATATGGCTTTAGGCCCGGTAGAGGAACAATGGAGCAGAATCTAAATTTACATCTCCTAATTTCTAAAAACACCTGGGCCAAAGGGGCTTCTGTTCATCTGGCCTTTAAGGACCTCATCTCAGCCTTTGACAAAGTTAATAGAGATAAGCTCTCGACTGGGCTGGGATCCAAGGAGGTGGATCAGGTAATTGTCACTTTCATTAGAGACCTCCATAACGACCTGACAGCGGTGGTCAGGTATGGACCTAACAGTGAATGTACTCAGCCTTTTGATTTAAGAAGAAGCATTCGCCAGGGTTGCATTCTTGCATTTTTTTTTATTTAATATGAATATAAATCGAATGGAGGGGGTGCTATCAAAAATCGGCCACGATGTCCCTAGGGTTGATAGGAGAGCGATCCCAGTGCTTTTATTCGCCAATGATGCAGTTTTAATTGCCCGTACAGCCAGGAGCCTTCGACAAATTTTAGACTCATTTATTGTTTTTATAAATAGTATGGATTTATCTACAGATTTTTTTAAATCAAATTTTATGGTGGTAGGCCCTAAGAACACAAAATCTTGTAATCTGACAGCACAGGGGCAGGTTTTAACGAGGGTGGAACATTTTTCTAATTTGGGATTTTTACTCAACTCTGGTCTTAGCTGGAAACCACTAATTAAGAAGGATGGGGCGGTTTTACAAAGGGCAATTTCAGGCTACATGATTTTGCCAGCCGTATTGGCCATAAGCCCCCAGAACTCATGCTAATTATATATATGGCAAAATGCATTCTGACTGCCACCTTTGGCTGTGAGATTTGGGGGTTTGCATCTACTGATCAAGTGCAGGTGATTGATAACAAGGTTTTGAGGAGTTTACTGGCAGTGTGACAAGGAATTCCTGCTGAAATTATTAATTAAGAATTGAGCATGTCTTATTGCAGATCTTATACGTATTTGCCTGCTTTTACTGTGGTGTTCTGTGCGGTATAAAGAGGACGTACATTTAAATAGGCTTATACTGTAGGATTGTCTGTCAGACAATGTAGCACAGATCCCATGGCTCAAACACATTAGCAATTCTTTTAATGAATTAGGGGGACCAGGTTTATTTACCGATCCCAGGGGCATAATGAAAAATTATATTACTTGGGTTAAGCAGGCTTTCTCTCAGCGGGTGGCAGCCAAACGTGAGAATACTGTTTTACTAAAGCAGTCTATGCGCTGGTACATTATGGTCAAATCTGTTGACGGAATTGAGCCTTAACTTCCTTTGGACATGCCTAACCAGTATCGCAGCCTCTTGACATATTTGAAGCTGGATATATTCCACCAGCTCATGCTCCCTACGTGGGATTGGTTTAAACCATCTAATCTGCCTCTCTGTAGTTGGGATAACATTTCAATGTGTGATACTATGCATATAGTCCTGATTTGTCCGAAGTTCTCCACACTTCGCCATAAATAACTAAGGCCCCTTTTAATTCTTGAAGAATTTATTCAGATTAGACCTGCATACCTCTATCTACAACTTTTAGCTAACTCTAAACTGTGTAAACTGTGTTTTTTGGCAGCCGTTCTTTATGCAAGTCACAAATATTGTGTCTTTAGGTCTCAGTTATTTTATGATGACAATGGCAATTTTATTTATTGCCTTCTTTGGTAATTGATTGTTTTAAGTGTTCCGGTCTATTTTTAAATCTAAATGAGCAGCTGATGTATTAGTAACTTATGTATGTTTAATTTGTAATAGATTTGCTATTTTATGACATGCACACTTGTATGATTTTTTATCTAAAGTCGAATAAAAGTTTATTGACTTGAAAAATGTTAACATGACTGAGTAATATGGAGTGGGAAGAAGTTGTAATGAGAGTAACAAATGTGCTGAAAGATTAAGAAGGTGCATAAACCTACAACATGTTTCTAAATTCTGTGTGGCAGGAAAAACTATCTAGAGGAGAGGAAGAAAGGCAGTAATTGGAATGGGTGGGTGAATGTGGGAGCGAGCGAGAAGAGGGACACCTGATGATTTGGATTTTTGTAGGGAAGAATGTTTCAAAGAATGTGAGGTGAATATGATTCACACATTTTATACTGTGTGAAGATGTTTGATATTGTATGCTGCTTGATAGTTAGGATTGTGGTAAGAGATTGGGAAGAGATCAGAGTATGGGAAAAGGTGAACTTGGAAAGGCAGAAGTAGAGGTCGTGGAGGTCAGTGAATATTTTAAAGTCTCAATAAGTCTGAAGACACAACTTCCACCATTTGTAAAGGTGGTATGAATGACAGCCCATCCTATTGTACGCGGACGACGCAGTGATAATGGCGCGGATGCAACTAGGATTACAAAGGTCTGTCAGCAACTTTGTTGCCTACATGAATGATAGGGGCCTAAGGGTAAATACCACCAAAACATACACTATGAGTTGTGGAACAAACAGGAAAAAGACATGTGACATTTTTATCGACAGCAAAAAAATCTAAAGTACAGACACTTTTTCATACCTAGGTATAACCTTTGATAGGAAGGGATCCTGGAAAGCGGCCATGAAGGCTAGAAAACTGAACTTCTCAAGAGCCATAGGAGCAGTTACTAACTTCTCTAAGAAATTAGGTGGCAGACCTGTCCCAGAGTTGCTGGCCATCTATAAATCCAAATGCATTTCAACAGGGACATATGGAGCTGGCATCTGGGGCATTGAAGAAGTAGAACAAATTCAATGCTGCGAAAATACTTTTATCCACTACTTGTTGGCTGTTCCCAGTTCTACCGCCACTTTTAGTTGCCACAGGGAACTTGGCCTTCCTTACATCTCTGATATCATCAAAATGAACCCTCTATTATTATGGCATAAGGTCTGGCATAAGGTCTGGGTATCGGTGAAGACTGGTTTTAATAGATGTAATCTCTGATTGCCTCAAATCAGATAGGGTGGCTAATATGACATGGATTAATTACATAAAAAGATTTACACATGAAATTGGCCATCCAGAATATTTTGACTCCCCGAGCACCATGGAAATGGTATCTAGAAAAACGTTAAAAGACAACTGCCTGAACCATCTAGAGAATAAGCGTTGGCTAGAGGAGAGGGGGAAAAAATCAGTCATGGATAACCATCTGATGACCACATGCATAGGCTTACAAAGTTATCTGGAATTGGTACAGAGTAGCTTTTGTCGTATGCTTTTGGCTCGTTTTCGCTGTGGGTCTTTTTTTAGACTGGTCACATTTCCCCAAAAAAATGACTGGTCAAAAAAGTCGCCCATATGCCCATGCGACGATATATCAATACAAACAACCCTGCACTGCACTTTGTTCTGTAAATATTATGTCGTACCAAGGAAAAAGTTCTTAATGCCTACTCTTAGAAGTTGGGGCCTAAGACAATGTAGAACAGCTTTAAGGTTACAACTGTTGGAAAATGAACAAATTATTATGATTATTTCCTCGTTTCTAAAGGCTGTTATTAGGTACCGGAACACAATGTGAACCTTCTGTTAAAACCAGCTTCTTATCTTTTTATCTACTCGTGTATATATATGGATTGTCTCTCTGGTCTTTGTAGTATGTAACAATCATGAAAACAAGAATTGCCCTTTTTACGTCCCTGAATTATGTAACATAATCGTGATAAGTTTTTATATCTGTTTTAACCACTCGTGTTCTTATGGCTTTTTACTGCATTAAAATAGAATAAGGCTTATTTGATCTGATTTGATTGTAATGTTTCACATATAATATGAAATAAGTGATTGTTTATGGAGCCTAATTTTAGATATTTTTAGTAAAGTTTTAGGATACTGTATCTTTTTTACACAACGTTTAACCAATCGCATTATGGAGATCTTTGCAGTTTTGCACATCATGCATTAACCTTGCACATGTGATATTTTTTGCACAACAGTTTTAAGCTACTTTGTCTGTATTGATAATACTGAAAATATGAAAAACCTGGTCATTTTTATTATGTGTGTATAATATCCAAGTCACCCTTTAGGATTTTAAATACAATCATGAAAATCTGGAATTCTATGTAAAACCTCACCACTTCTTTTAAGTGAATGTTGAATTTATTGTGTTATAGTATGCTTTTATGGATGTAAATACTACACCGAATAAAGCTGTTTTGATTTGATGACAGATCTGATATTTGTAGGTGTAATCAGGTGTCAAAAACGAGGTAGGGATGAAGACTCAGAATAGAATGCATATAACACAGTGTTTAGAGTCAGATTAAGGGCACAGCTGCAAAATTGTTTCCTGATGTCTAATCCCTTACAAACTCAGTCCCTTTTTACAGTTTTGATCTTTTAATGATGTGGTGCACAAGACAAATAATAGGCGTCTCTATGTAGTGTTTAAATTGGGAAAGGAAGCTTAATTCTGAAACTATCACATTTTAGAGGACTTCCATCATCCTAAAACAGATTTAGTGACTTGCAGTTTATATGCTGTGCCAAATTTGAGTCTCCTAGTTGAGGTAACAGCAGAAAACGCTTTTGCTATCACTGGTGACACACAAACACATGGGACATCCATAGGAGTCTACCTGGATTTAATTTCAAAGCTGCCATGGACATTGGTGTTGTGAGGGCAGCTTGCAGTTGAGGATTCTTGGTGGAAATAGTGATCATCTGTGGTGCAGTGGGAAGCATCGGGACCCTCTTCTTTCAAGTTCACTATCAATGAATCTGGAAAGGGGATGGTGCCTGCTTGCAGCAAGGGCTTATGCCAAAACACAGTTGAAGAGTTGCGGAATAACGGAGGTGAATGTTTGACATTGTTCAGCATGCCGTCCATCAATTATTCTTTTTTCATTTGTCACCCAAGTGGGATTGTATGCCCAGACGTGGGTCCTGTGCTCTCCATGTCACTGGAGTCAAGCTAGCCTGGCTGATAGCCCGAAACCAATCCCAGGATGCTTGAATCCTAAAGGGAGGACCTGGCCTGGCAGGTCGGGCTGGACTGTTACCATGGGAGCAGGGTCAAGACTGATTTGCATATAGTGGGGTCCAAGCTGGACTGGCATATTGAGAAAAAAAAGGAAGGATTTAGGGGAATATCTCTGTACGGGGGGTCAATGTTTAACATTGTTCAGCATTCCGTCCATCAATAGTTCCTATTGCACTAGTGGACCTGCAAGAACTGATTGTTCCACCCATGAGTAGCCCTGTAAACATGTCTCAGACCTGCCACTGTAGTGTCTGTGTGTGCAGTTTTAAACTGCCTTTTCGATCTGGCAAGTGCACCCACTTACCAGGCCCTAATCTTCCCTTTTACTACATGTAAGCCATGCCTAAGGTAGTCCTACGGCAGCCCCATGGGCAGGGTGCATTGTATTTAAAAGGTAGTACATGTACTGGGGTGTTTTACATGTCATAATGGTGAAAATACTGCTATTTTCATGTTTCACTATTGCAAGGACTATCTCTCCCATAGGGTTCCATGGGAATTACCTTGAAATATATTTTTAGTGTAATTTCCCATTGGGAGCAGATCGAGATTTGGGGTTTGGTGTCTCTGAACTCACAATTTAAAAATACATCTTTTGGTGTAGTTGGTTTTTAAATTGCGTGTTTGAAAATGCCACTTTTAGAAAGTGGGCTTTAACTTGCTTAACCACTCTGTGCCTCTGCTGGTCTGTAGAATACACGTCTGGGTTGGCTGACAGTTGGGCTCTTGTGCATTCACTCTAGACAGTCACACAAAGGGAGCTGAGGTGGTGGCACTGACACCTGAATAGGGTTGTGCCTGTCCTAACACAAAGCTGTATCTACCCCCCTTTAGTGTGTCTGCATATAGGTCAGGGAGAGGCAGGGTCTTGTGCAGTACAACGACTTTCCTTTGAAGTTTGTCTACTTCAAAGGCAGAAAGGGGTATAAGTACTGGATCTCTGACACCCCCAAATCAGAACACAACTTGACTGAGGACATTCCACCAGGAAGAAGAGCTGGTTGTTGTAGGATGGACTGCGACTCTGCCTGTTGCTTTGTTGTGCTGGCCTTCTGCTTGCTGCTTCTGTCCTGGGAGTGAAAGGACTGGACTTAGCTTTCTACATCCAGCTTCCAAGGTTCTCCAAGGTATTGTGCATGCTTGCCTTCTGTTAAGGAGTCTCAGGGCCTACCAGTGCCTGGGCTCTTCTGCTGAGAACATGATTTGCCAAGTGGTGCCAAATTCAGTTCCTGGGCCCCTGGAAGTGTAACCTGGTGAGAAAATCCACACACCGACTCTCAGTGCCTGTTTTCTTGACGCAGTACCTCCTTTGCAGCAAAAAAAAAAATTACTGCAGCGTGAGTCTCGAGCACTATGTCACTGACGTCCGGGCCACCCCCTCTGACTCTGACACAGACCCTGCTTTGCCGCTGAAGATTCGAAGCAGCGCCTGCTTTGTGGCTGTGAAATAGATGCAGCACCTGCATCATTGCCGTCGCATCGACGCAGCGCATTTGGATTTTTAACGCATAGTCCCTCAATTCCGTCTTCATTGATGTTGCCCCGCAGGAAGGAACCAAGGCTATGTGTCCGGAGATCGAAGTATCACCTCCCCTTCCAGTAAGGAACCGACGCATCACCTCCCTGCCAGTAAGGAACCGACACATCACCTCCCCTGCCTAGCAGTAAGGAACCGAGGAAATTACCCCTTCCCAGCAGTAAGGAACTGATGCATCACCTCCCCTGTGGAGTAAGGAACCAACACATCACCATGCTTTTCAGACTCCTCACCTCCCCTGCACCAGCCTCATCTTTGATTTTTGACGCATTCAAGGTACTTTGTGCTAAAAGAAACGCATCCATTGATTTCTATGGACTAAACTTGCTTAATCTTTGAAAACTGATATCTTGACTTGTGTATGTTGGATGTTTGTCGTTTTGGTCTTGTTTGATTCAGATAAATATTGGCTATATTTCTAAAGTGATGTGGACTCCTTTTGTACTGCTTTCACTGTGTTACTGTGTGTGTATGTACAAATGCTTTACACATTGTCTCTGAGATAAGCCTGACTGCTCGTGCCAAGCTACCAAGGGTGTGAGCAGGGGTTATCTTAGCTGTGCGACTCCCTTACCCTGACTAGAGTGAGGGTCCCTACTTTGGAAGGGTGCAAACCACAGCCAGCTAGAGACCCCATTTCTAAGAAACACCAAAATCTAAATCAGTAGGGGATGAGATCCTCCTCAAGGACATAAAAGCAATGCAGCACATGAGCAGGAATGACCATAGAAAGAATACAATGAACTTAATTCAGAGATCCATAGCCAAAAGGAACATGCTGCTATCTTAAATCAAAATCAGAAAGCTAGTCAACAGGAAGGAGATACTTATGGGGCATGATACCCACTGTCATTTAAGGTTGATAAAGGCCATTAGATTCAGTCAAGGAAAACGCCAGACCCAAAAAAAACATATCTTGTAGATCTTCGATGAAGATCAATTCTGTCACTCATGATAGAGAGGGCAAGGATCCCTATTCACCAGACATTTGCCTGAAATGACAATCACTTTAAAGTGTCAAATTATTTTACAGGTCAGGTGGAAAATAAAATAAATTTCAGCCAGCAACATTGAGAAGCCACTGTACTGTAGGCATTATTTGCAGTAATGTTCACATGATTTATGAATGCTCACCAGGTTGAGGTTTGTGCAATCTTATGTTATGCTGAAAAATATAAGCACAACTATAGCTTCATTGCTGCACATGACGACATTCGTTTTGGATCTTTCCAGTGTAGCCCTAAGGCAGGGTGCACAATATCCCATGTGTGGACATATCTGCATGAGCAGATATGACCCCACAATATCAAATCCATTCTTGGATATTGTAAGTGCACAGAGAAGCATAGAGAGTGCATGGACTGGATACTTGTCATTACGAGTTTTCTAGCACCATGATGGCTTCAGTGTACCCCAAGATGTTTGGTACATAAACATCTCACCCTAATACATCCTCACTGACGCCAGAGTTGGATTTATTATTAAATGCACACAAGAGACCATTTAGAGGGTCCCCTGAAACCCTACCAAACACTGCTGTGGTCTCCGACTAGTCTTAGCCAGACATGTTTCTGACCTCATGGGGTGAGAGCCAGCACTCTCAGATGCCAGGAACAAAGCCTTCTCTGGGCGGAGGTGCTTCACACCTCCGACAGGCCAGGATGGCCTTCCAGGGCAGGAAGCTTCAGAGGTGATGCCACCTTTGAAATGCGACCAAGGCATCTCCAGATAGTGGAGGATGCCAACTCCCCTTTCCTGCTCCACATTTGGCAAGAGGACAGGTGGGAAAACTATTTAAATTAGGAGGAGGGTCCCCATTCAGCCAGAACCACCCCTAAGGTGGGGCAGGTGATGTGAAACCCACTTTTCATTTCCTTCCATCTTGATTTGTGAGAGAATTAGCCAATTAGATCAGGATAGTGTCCCTTCCCACAGGATGTTGTCACATAGAGGGTGGACACCCTAAAGGTAGGTAGCCCATTGGCTACTAACTGCCACCCCCTCTAACGCCCCTAATTTTAGTATTTAGGTGACATCCTTGGACCCTGAACTTAGATTCAATGGACACGGAGAAGAAAAGGACTAAGAAGAGGTGCTGACCCAAGGACTGAAGCACTGATGCAGAAAATTGACGCCAAACCTTTCCCTGCTTCCTCAAGGACTCGACAATCATGGTGTG
Source organism: Calotriton arnoldi (assembly GCA_963921515.1). Classification (NCBI taxonomy): domain Eukaryota; kingdom Metazoa; phylum Chordata; class Amphibia; order Caudata; family Salamandridae; genus Calotriton; species Calotriton arnoldi. The sequence goes on along the minus strand of CAWUFW010015114.1, from coordinate 10,355 downwards.
CTGTCTTGTCCTGCAACTGTGAGGCCTCCAAAAACCCCAGAGCTCCTCCAGCCTTCTACAAATCATCAAAGAACTCCCTTGCAGTGGAGGTACTGCACTCCTGCAGCGTCAGGCACCAAACCGCAGAATCCAGGTTTACCGACTTTCTGCTCCCCGGCGACTTCAACTCAGCAGTCAAACCAAAAGTGGTATACTAGCTCCGGAGGATCAGACCTGTCTACCCACTAAGTTTGGGGACACCAGGACCTACTGGAGCTGGTCCGCACCAATACCCAGGGTACTAGACCCTCTGCAGCATTCATCGAGATGAAGAGTCCAATCTGGACTCCCATTGTCCAGAAAGCAAGCACCTGTCAAGGGACGTCGAGACCCCTGAGACCCACTTTTTGGGTGGCCCAGTTGTCCAGGAGTCGCCTCTCCAAGCTGCCTTCTCCTGACCACAAGGACATCTTGACGGGCACCGCCTGACTGACCTATCTGCTCTGTGGCCCTGAGGCCCTTGCAACATGCTCCCTTGAGTGGAACCCCTCGTACTTTCCTTTAAGTCCCTTTGTGCAATGTGTTTTCAAGTGGCCCTCATCTTCGTAGCGCACCAGCTATCAATGACCTCAGCACCCTGCTCCCATCCAAATCTGGGCCCTACTGATAATCCGCTGGTGGAACACTGGGCCTGGCCTTGCTACTTACCTAAACCCCGAAGGTGAACCCTGAGATCCAACAGTGTGATTTTATATGCATTTTTCTATTTTTTCCAATTGATTTCAATGGTGCGTAATTGCACACAAAAGTAATTCATTTAGCAAACTTTGGAATTTGCCATTTTAAAAAGTACTTATTGTAGAACTAATTTCTTGATCTGAAAAGTTACATAAAAATTGGTGTTATTATAAATTGGTCTCAGATTTATTCTTGAGTGTGTGTCTCATTTATGGCCTCTGTGAGTACAACACATGCTTAGCACTACCCTCTGATAAGCCTAACTGCTCGCCCACACTACCACAAATAGAGTGTTAGTATTATCTACTTTTGCCTCTGTATACCAATCTGAGTCTCGCCTAACTCTCTGCAAAGTGTACTTTATTTTAGTACACTATATAGAGAGCCAGCGTCCTACAAAGCTGTAGATCAGCATCTCCCTGTATTTAATATTACAAGACAGACCTCATCATAACGGCCATACATATCCAACCCAGTAACATCAAGTCCTGATGAAGACCCCACAGAAAATATGTCACCAAGGGGATGAAACCCAATAAAACTCTCAAGGTAGGAAGTAGACGAATTAACCACTAATTGACCTATGTGACCATGACAAGAGAATTCCAACACTTGAAAGCTTGTCTGATTTCACCCCTTCTCTTTTCCGGAAGCTATACATTCAGACATCATAAGCATATGGACTACTGGTGTTTTGTGCAAAAACAATTCCCTGTTTTATTGATTTAATGAATTTGTATCCCATTACTAAATGTTTATTTATTTATAACATGTGTTTATTTTTAGGAATTTGAGGACAATCACAAGCATTTTATACTTGCACATACACGGGTAATCGTGAGACACTTAATAAATGTGTAAAAAAGTTAATTATAAACCAAAGGCTGAAACTTAAAACTTTTACTTTATTGTAACCTAGCTTCCAGTATATGGCAATTATCATGTGTTACGGTACAACATTTAGAAGGAAATTGCATGTGATGCACTAGCAACTTTCCAATTATATTAATTGTATGCGGGGGGTGCGCCAAGGGTGCATTTTAGCACCTTTTTTATTTTCGGTCTATATTAACGGCCTTGAGGCGGCACTCTTGGCCCTCCTGTCAGACTCCCCTAGAGTAGGTAGGAGAGTTCTGCCAGGCCTACTCTATGCGGACGACGCGGTGCTCATAGCCCGTACGGGCTGGGGCCTGCAGGTTTTAATAGACGGTTTTGTGGCATTTATGGACAGGCTGGACCTGTCGGTGAATTACACCAAGTCCTATGTACTAGTGGTGGGCCCACGGGGGCTCCGGTCAAAAAGTTTTAAAGCCGGCAATCATGTTCTTGGAAAGGTCCCGGCCTTTCCCTATTTGGGAGTGCTATTTGATGACAAATTACAGTGGGAAGCCCTCTTAGAAGGGAAGCTGATTGAGTTGAATAAATCCCTGGGAGCCATCACTAGTTTTGCAAGCAGATTGGGTTCATGGGCACCGGAGGTAATTTTAAAACTGTACAAGTCTAAAGGCATTTCGAGAGCAGTATACGGTAGTGAAATCTGGGGGTATGTGCCCCCACACAGGTTACAGGTGGCGGAAAATAAATTCCTGCATCGGATCCTATGAGTCCCCCAAGGTACGCCAGTATGGTCTGTACATGAAGAGCTAGGGGTTGGTTTCCTGGCGGACCAAGTGGCAACTAAACCCTTAGGGGCCGATTCCGATCTCGGTCGGAGGCGCACCCAATACCATTCGGTCGGGAAAAAAGCCATGCGAAAGCCTGTTTCCCGACCGATCCGTACAGCACACCGAACGAGCAAGTACGATGCGCACAACAGCAAAGAATCCGGCCGAGCCGTACTCACCCAAACCAGGTCCTGTTCTCCGACCGAGGCGAATCCGGAAACGCCGAATCGAGTCGCACGGAAGGAAAAATGCAGCCCCGTCCGGCCGGACAAGTACGATGCGCTCTCCGTACGCGCCGAACCCGTCGCTATGCACGGCACGTCAAAGCATCCGGGAGAGGCGCACATAAGCTCCGATTCGCGCCACAACCCGATCCACGGCTCCGAGACGAACACGGCAGCGACGAGGACGAGGCGAAGCGGCGAGAAGGACGAACGACACGAACCAACCATGAATCCCTTCGTCCCGATCATACCAATATTCTACATATACTACCGGAACAGGCACGGACGCGTACGGCGCAGAAGGTAAGCCAGACACCAACCACAAAACACATACAACACGTACACGACACATCACACACACACACAGGGATGCAGAATATACTTACACCAGCAACAGCAGCACCATAGGGGCGGGATGCCCATCACCAATGCCACATATGCACACAGGGGCCTGAATGCGCACCACCACCCCTACCCAGGGGGCAGGATGCCTACCACCACTACCACCCTTACCCAGGGGGGCTGGATGCCTACCACTACTACCACCCTTAGCCAGGGGGGCAGGATGCCTACCACTACTACCACCCTCACCCAGGGTGGGCAGGATGCCTACCACTACTACCACCCTTAGCCAGGGGGGCAGGATGCCTACCACTAGTACCACCCTCACCCAGGGGGCAGGATGCCTACCACTACTACCACCCTCAGCCAGGGGGGCAGGATGCCCACCACTACTACCACCCTCACCCAGGGGGGCAGGATGCCTACCACTACTACCACCCTCAGCCAGGGGGGCAGGATGCCTACCACTACTACCACCCTCACCCAGGGGGGCAGGATGCCCACCACTACTACCACCCTGACCCAGGGGGGCAGGATGCCTACCACTACAACCACCCTCAGCCAGGGGGGGCAGGATGCCTACCACTACTACCACCCTTAGCCAGGGGGGCAGGATGCCTACCACTAGTACCACCCTCACCCAGGGGGGGCAGGATGCCTACCACTACTACCACCCTTAGCCAGGGGGGCAGGATGCCCACCACTACTACCACCCTCACCCAGGGGGGGCAGGATGCCTACCACTACTACCACCCTCAGCCAGGGGGGGCAGGATGCCTACCACTACTACCACCCTTAGCCAGGGGGGGCAGGATGCCTACCACTACTACCACCCTCAGCCAGGGGGGGCAGGATGCCTACCACTACTACCACCCTCACCCAGGGGGGGCAGGATGCCTACCACTACTACCACCCTCACCCACGGTGGGCTGGATGCCTACCACTAGTACCACCCTCACCCAGGGGGGCAGGATGCCTACCACTACTACCACCCTTAGCCAGGGGGGCAGGATGCCCACCACTACTACCACCCTCACCCAGGGGGGGCAGGATGCCTACCACCCTCAGCCAGGGGGGCAGGATGCCTACCACCCCTACCACCCCCACCCATAGGATGGACAATGCATGACACAACCAGCACACCACAACCTAGGGAATGCAAGAAGAGACATCCCCCAACACCATGACAAGCGTGTGTAGACTGTGTCAAATGCCTACAACACCGAACATGACTTCGAACATACAATGTGACCCCCTAGCACATGTGCCACACAAATGTGTGTGGCACACACTACGCTAAGCAGGCCATGACCATTGTGGCAATGGGGTCCAAACACCCATCATCACAGTGACCAAAAGGTAAGTGTGGGGTCCATAGCTGCAGCACATTTTGAACATTGTGGCAATGGGGTCCAAACCCCCATCATCACAGTGACCAAAAGGCAAGTGTGGGGTCCATAGCCGCAGCACATTTTGAACATTGTGGCAATGGGGTCCAAACCCCCATCATCACAGTGACCAAAAGGTAAGTGTGGGGTCCATAGCTGCAGCACATTTTGAACATTGTGGCAATGGGGTCCAAACCCCCATCATCACAGTGACCAAAAGGCAAGTGTGGGGTCCATAGCTGCAGCACATTTTGAACATTGTGGCAATGGGGTCCAAACCCCCATCATCACAGTGACCAAAAGGTAAGTGTGGGGTCCATAGCTGCAGCACATTTTGAACATTGTGGCAATGGGGTCCAAACCCCCATCATCACAGTGACCAAAAGGTAAGTGTTGACAAAGTAAGAGGTGCAACTGCCAAACTGCATGGATGATTCCTGGTCACAGAACAACAAACACATCAGTGGCAAAGTAGTGTATGTGTCCCATTGCAACATAAATTTGGGGAGCCAAATCCTGCAGTGCAAATAAGACATAACTTTGGCCATGTGCAGACAAACACACCCATGGGGGCTGACACCGTCAACAATCATCAATGACACAATGACAGAAGTGACCATCCGAATGCAGACCCACATATTTGCACCAATGGGCACACACATGCAGATACCCTGTGGAGACTGCAGATGTGAGGCGAACAGATACCATACCATGGCACAATTAGCACCAAATGAGGGCTCCCGTCCCATCAGCCTGGTCATGGAAGTGCCAACGGAATCATCAGCACAGATCCAACACACTTGTATAGCAATGTTGCACTGACAACACAGATGGGTCCTTCCCCATTGATGCCCAAACCTGCATGTTCACTGGAGATGGCCACACGGTCAGGGAAGTAGACGAATAGAACAATGGCAGGCACAACAGATGTGCAGGGGTGGAAGCCACAGATGTGTAATTGCCAATCTAAGTAGGAAATCCCATTGCCAAATACTGAACACATGACACCCTCAGATGCTGCTATGGATGACATGGATACACCACAGGATAGGACACATTCCCCCTGGACCACATGGGTTCCTGCACAGTAACACTTCATTATCATGAGACCAAATATCACCATCACTGCATCAAGGGCATTGTTAGCATCATCAACATCATGTACATCAGAAGCAAAAGCACTAGAGAACAGAAAGTTGCTTTATTCAGCATATGTGGCATTAAAAGTAGAAGTCCGGTAGAACATAAACAAAGGCCAATGGCCAGTCCATCAACAAAGTCACAAGTGGGTGACAGTGGCAGATGCCACCCTACACATGCCTGCACAAAACCAGGGACAATCCACTAGGAGGGGCAACCGGGGGAGTAGGCCAGGCACCACAGGGACAGGATCAGGGCTCACCAGGAGGAAGCAGGGAAGGGGTGATTGGTGCTGAAGAGCCACTGACAACTGCAGTGGAGGTGTCTGACATGGTGTGTGCCGGCACAACTGGGGGCATGGCTCAGATGTTGTGGGTGCCGGCACGACTGCAGTGGACCCTGCAGATGGAGTGGACAGGTCCGCCACTGCAGTGCCCAAGTCAGACAGGGTGGTAGTGGACTCCACTGCAGTGCCTACCACCAGGGGAGGAGAATGGGGAACAGGCAAGGTGGGCTGGACAGAGGGGAGGACACCCTCACCACATCAGTGGCACAGACAAGCGCAGCGGGGGTGTGGTGCCGGGAGAGCAAGTGGCAGGGGAGAAGGCCGGAGCCTCTTGGGGATGGTATATCTGTGGGTGGGGGAACCTGGGGCAGGGTGTGGTGGGGGCACCTGTGGAGTGGGGGCCTGAGGGATGGAGGAAGGAGACCTGGTGCTTGAGCTGCAGGGCGGCGGCGGGGTCTTGCTCTTAGCACTCCGGGGGACTTGCGGGTGGGGGCCTCAGTCTGTCTGCGCCTGGGGGAGGGTGTCCGGGGGCGAGGGGCACTCTGCTCCGTGTGGGGGGCTTCCTCTTCCCCCTGGATGCTGGGGCAGCTGGATCGGAGGGGAAGAGGCCGAGGTCACTGAGGAAGAGGCGCTGGGTCTTTGGGGTTGCAGGTGAGGCAAGGGAGGGTGCTTTGGAGGGAGAGGCAACTGAGGACTGTGCAGTGCCCGTGGATGCGTGTGTGTGTGACCAGGGCCCCATCCCCTGTGAGTCTGGTTTCAGTCCCCTGACTGTGCGTGCGTGTGCGTTTAGTTTGTGGCGTGTGTGTCTGTGTGCTGGATGTGTGTGTGCTGGTGTGTGCCTGTGCCGGTGTGTGTGTGCTTGGGACGGGCAAGGTGCTGGGGAGTGTGGATGGAGCAGAGGCAGGAGGGGTGAGGGACTGTCTGAGGAGGGACACTGCTGCCGTCAGGGAGGAGTCCATGGACCTGTTGCCCCTCTGTAGGTCAGACATGCCCGATGAGATGCCCTCCATGAACGACACCAGCTGAGTCAACAGTGCGGTGTGCGCATGGAGGACACTCAGCATGGCTGTCTGCCCTACATGGAGCTGGCGAAGGAGGTACACAGACTCCTCACTCAGGGCAGCAGGGGACACAGGGGCAGGGGGTGCGGTGCCTGGGCCAAAGGAGACACGCTCCCGAACATGGGAGCCTCCACGGACCTTGGGAATGGGAGCCGATGGGAGGGCGGTGGTGGTGCTGGTGGTGGCGGGGACAGCAACACTAGCTGGGGTGTGGTGGCTGCTGACACCCGCCTCCATAAGGGAGTCATCCTCCGAGTTGCTCTGGTCCTCAGCTGAGGTGGATGGTGCTGAGGACTCCTCGGTGTGGCTCCCCTCGCCCTCCGTGCCACTGGGTCCCTCCGACCACTCCTCGGCTGCTGACCCAGTCTGGCTCTCTGGCTCCTCCTGGTCCGTGGAGCTGTCCCCTTCCGTGGCCGTGGATGTATCTGCAAACAATGGGGAAACAGACAGACATCAGTCACCTGCACCAAACGCACACACCACTGTGAGCACAGCACATCACAGAGCAAGCCCTGGCATCATTAGTTGTACATTGCTAAAAGTGCCCTAACTGAACAGGAGGAGCCAATTGTCAGTCTGATGCCAAGCATGGCACTCACATCCCACATGGCCTTGCACCCATCTGTCTGGTGTCTGTTGGATTGCAACACCCCAGTGTGGACACATGCACCAAGTACACAGTAGTTGGACAGTGCAGAGGACACGGTGTGGACACATCACAGCTCTTGCCACTGAGTCAGTACAGGTTTCCGGATGAAAGGGATGCCCAGAGTCAAATAGGAAATGCATGTGATGCATACCAGCGACAGACACCATGATGCACCCATGTCCTGATAGCCAGCGCCACTATGGTGTGCATGTAGCACATGTCACTCCCCTGCAGGACCACCAATAAGTTGACACATGCCATGGCAGAGGCATGACTGCTAAGTCATACATCACTGTCTCAGTGATGTATGACTTAGCAGCCAGACAACAACACTATGCACTGTGTCACAATAGTAGGACATGGGGAATGCAAGTCCTGGAGCTGCACAAGTGCACATGTACATCCCCCACACAACACATCATCTCAACCCTCATCTGTCCAGGTCACACCTATTGGACATATGGGAGACCTGTGACACTACCCTCTGAACCTGAGCCCCTCACAATTTGCTGTGAATGGGGAACAGCTGCCTGAACTTCACATTCGCATACCCCAGTCTGCACGGGCAGCTGATCAAACACCTATGTGACACACAAGTATCGTCTCCTATGGTCACATCTCCAGGGGCATGCTGAGCCCCTACCAAGAAACACCCCAGCAGTCCTGGCAACTAATCCACAGCACACTGACACAGAGGCAGACACCTGAGGGGTCAAATCACTGTGCACAATGTGTCAGCTGATACACGGGAGTGGGAGTACAGAGTGCATTGCATGGCCTGGAGTAGGCATGACTGTCCTGCTCCACATGAATGAGGGATGTGCCCTGGACAGTGGATAGCTGGCTATGTATGTGTGACACACGTAATCTGCACACTCCTGGGGCCCAAACATTGTTCCCACCTGCTGCATGGGCGTGTGCCACATACCCCAGGCACATGTGGTGGCTCAGCTCAGCAAGTGGACCGCATATCAAAGCAACACGCAGATCACATGTCCAAACCCAGGCGTTGTGTGAACAATGGACCCACCCATGATGCCCACAACAGAGTTAGGGAAACAGATGCTGTCCCCACCTTTAGTGAAGCAAACTGCAAGGACACAGTCCCAAGTGACACAATTCCCTGAATGTAAGGGCCACACCTGGGTATCAGATGAGCAGTGGGCAGTGCACAATAGAGGGACATGGCTCCTGGACAACATGACTGCTGCACTGTGGCAGTTGAACCAGGCCAGAGGAGGGCACAAAGCATGTAATACAGAGTTCACAGTGCAGTCTTTGACTCACCCCCTCCTTGCTGCTGTCTGGCCTTCAGCTGCCCATCCAGGTCTGGAAAGACCACCGCCAGGATCTGGAGCATGTGGGGGGTCAGGGTCCGTGTTCCGCCCCTCCTGCGAGGAGGCGACAGCTTCAGCTGGACCCATGCAATCCTCCGGGTCCAGCCCCGAAGGTCCTGCCACCTCTTCTGGCAGTTGCGGATCCGGCGCTTGTAGACCCCCACGGACCGGACAGCCCGGACGATGTCCTTCCAGATTTCCTGCTTCCGATGGGCATTAACCTGTCAGGATGACAAAGTGAAAAGGCCATTACCACACATGCAACATATCTGTGCATGACACAGTTGCATATACATGTCTCAATCACAGGGGCACATGATGTACACAGGCAGTGCAAAGCTGACCATGGACAGTTTGCCAGACGTCACTACATGGTATCATTGCATGGGAAGTAAAACCATGTTCAAATGCACTGTCACTGCACCATACCTGTCCAGTGCAAGTCACTACACACTATGGGGGTGACAACTACTCAGTGAGCCTGCTAGCCAGTGGCGTGCAGACTCTCAGCCTTGCTAGTCACACAAAATGCACATTCAGAAAGGCAGTGCACAGAACACTCACCTGCTCCCCTGGTGTCCCATACAGCTTGCTGTACTGTGGAAAGTAGGCTGTCCAGCAGGGCCTGGTTCTCTTCAAGGCTGAAGGCTGGGGCTCTCTCCACAGTACGTGCCATTGCAGGGTCCAGAGGGGCAGAGACAGCAGCAGTGCAGTGGCAGATGTCGTCCTGGAGCATGTAGTGCAGGCAAGTGAGCTCTCAGGGGAACAGCCAGCAATATATATGTGCTGGAGAGGCAGATACTGTCCCTTGTGTCCAAAGTGATAGGTCCAAGTCGTTTGCATCTTCTGAATCTGGCCAATCCATGGAATAGCAGCACCAAAACACGCCCACAGCATCCTTCAAATCCTCAACTTCATGGCATACATGATTTTGCAACATTGTTGTGGGTGACCAACTGAATTTCCAGCAACCGACTCGTTCGAAATTCGAAAACGCGTCCGTTGCCAGGCAAGCCCATTGTCAATGGGTGCGCACCGATCGGTCCATTGCGGTACAACGCGCACAGGGGTACAACGCGTACCCGCACACATTGAATGCAATGGGCCGGCCGGAGGCACCGATCGGTCCATTGCAGTTCAACGCGCACAGGGGTACAACGCGTACCCGCACACATTGAATGCAATGGGCCGGCCGGAGGCACCGATCGGTCCATTGCGGTACAACGCGCACAGGGGTACAACGCGTACCCGCACACATTGAATGCAATGGGCCGGCCGGAGGCACCGATCGGTCCATTGCGGTACAACGCGCACAGGGGTACAACGCGTACCCGCACACATTGAATGCAATGGGCCGGCCGGAGGCACCGATCGGTCCATTGCGGTTCAACGCGCACAGGGGTACAACGCGTACCCGCACACATTGAATGCAATGGGCCGGCCGGAGGCACCGATCGGTCCATTGCGGTACAACGCGCACAGGGGTACAACGCGTACCCGCACACATTGAATGCAATGGCGCCGGAGGCACCGATCGGTCCATTGCG